>RWGY01000031.1:3146982-3232746 GCA_007726485.1 Eragrostis curvula | reverse complement strand
TGTATCTGACACATGGGTCCCATGTAGAAACACCCCTGGGGCGGGGTTTATGACGAAAGTTGTGGTTCCCAGGTTGACTGACATGTGGGCCCACTATGTGTTGCATCGTGCGCACATGGCATTACCACGCAGTGAAATAAAATCAGCGTCGAAAAATACTTGGTCTTGGGACCCCGTCTCCTGATACGTGGGCCCCAGTTTCCTTTTGTTGTGCGCCTTGTGGCATTTTACGCGGTCAAACGAAATTTTAGTGACCAAAATATTTTGACCTTGGGCCCGTGGAGCCAGACACATGGACCCCATCTTGCTGGCCAGGATGCCGCGGAGGCCAGAAACACCCCTGGGGCGGGTTTATGAAAAAATCTGTGGGTCCCACATCGACTGACATGTAGGCCCGCGTAGTGTTGCATCGTGAGCACGTGGCATTACCACGCTGGGAAATAAAATCAACGTTAAAAAATACTTGGGTCTTGAGACCCCCCGTCTCCTAATACGTGGGCCCCAGTTGCCTTTGCCGTGCACCTTATGAGCCTGTGAAATTTTAGTGACGAAAATGGTTCAACTGCTGTTGGCGGTGAATATGTGCATAATTAATTTTCCATTAATTCCGCAAGCGCACGGAACACCATTATAGCATTTCACCTTGGAGTATTCCAGGGTTATCGTATTTATATTTTTCTCAGGGAAGTAGAGCGATAGGAAGTTGAAAATGTAACAAAGTAGATACTATTATGCGAAATAACGATACCTTACTTAAGACGGGGGTAAAATGGGTACATGATATATGGGTGGCACTCACCATATAATTCAAGGAATAAAAGAGATAGTAGAAGTTACATTGGGAGAACAACGAGATAGAGACAAAGATTCTATGTGTTAATCTTACATCTATTTACTTCTAGCAATTTGTTCTACAAGGTTATATACTATAGCTAAGGTTATGCACACTCAAGTCATGTTGTTTCAGAGCACGGCCATCGTGCTAGGGTTGGTACTGAACCCCAATACTGCAGGTTCCCCTTGGGATCTAACCGCTATTGAGAACCTGGTTGGTTTGCCTTTGAACGTGGCGGATTGCAAAGGCCTGAACACGCCTGTCAGACGTGGGGCTACCGTCCTCCGTAAAGATACACGCCAATCGTGCATAGGTATAGTTCTAAGCACCGCGCTTACAACTACCCTAGAGGAACTATCTTGATCGAGAGAATAGCCCTATCTAAGAATGTAGCATAGCTTTCACTAAGCGCGAACTCCATTTAGGCAAAGCACTCACTCATACTACTTAGACACAGTCACGAAACCCACAACAAGACTATTATGAGCACTAGCTTAACTAAGTAAATAAACTTAAATAGAAAAGAATTACTAAAAGAAATAAATAAAGAATAAACTAAATAATTATAGAAATAATTATATAAATAATAAAAGAGTAATTCTACAAGAGTTAAGATACAAGAACAATACCGAAACTCCGAGAAGACTTCCGGAACCTCGAGAAGAGCTCTCACTCTACTCTACTCTACTCTAACTCCCAAACAATAACTCTACTTCTACAAATGAGTAATGGATCTCTTGGATCAGTGAGGTGCGAGTTGTTCCTGCAGCCTGACTTTTCTTCGAGTCAGGGCCAGTTTCCTCCATTATTCACTCCTACATCCAAAATTCACCAAAACTCGTGGAAGTATGTTAATTCCTAACTACTATGCACAGAATCTTGGTGGTTGGCTTTTTATTTACCGATATGTTGACGGTAAATTCATGATTTTTACACCGTCAACAACTGTGGGCCCGCGAAGCCTGACACATGGGCCCTCTTTTGCTGACTAGGACGCCACGTAGGCCAGAAACGCTCGTGGAGTTGGGTTTATGACGAAAATTGCTGGTCGTCGTTGGTCGCCGTACTCGAAACGGGATTTTAGTGACGAATCGGCCACCCAGAACCTGCCCAGAACAGTAAACCGGCTACACGGGACCATACTGTTCATCAATTTATACGGATTTTCGTCATAAATGAGGCTTGTTAGTGACGGATCGAGAAAAACGTCATAAAGTTGGCCGAAAACGGGAAAAACCCCCAAAATAGTGACGGATCTATAGTAAAATCATCATTAATCAGCAGATCTGTACTAGTGGATGAGTGTTGTGCGAAATGAGAAGAATGAATTAATCCCTCAGCGCAAAGTGACAGGGTGGCGAATGTGCATCAATTATAGGAAGCTGAATAAGGCAACACGAAAAGATCATTACCCGCTTCCTTTCATCGATGAGATGCTCGAACGTCTGGCAAAGCACTACATTCTTTTGCTTCCTCGACGGTTATTCAGGATATCATCAAATTCCTATCCATTCTGATGACCAAGACAAGACAACCTTCACATGTCCCTATGGCACATTCGCATATCGCAAGTGGATTATGCAATGCGCCGGCTTCTTTCCAAAGATGCATGATGGCTATTTTCTCAGATCTTGTCGAGAAAGTAATGGAGGTATTCATGAATGATTTCTCTGTCTATGGAGAGACATTTGATGGGTGCCTACGAAACTTAGAGAAGGTGCTACAAAGATGCAAGGAAGCCGATCTAGTCCTGAACTGGGATAAATGCCATTTCATGGTAACTGAGGGGATTGTTTTAGGACACAAGGTCTCTGCCAGAGGGATAGAAGTTGACAAGGCTAAAATTGAAGTCATTGAGTCACTTCCACCCCCGAGGAACCTCAAAGGGATCCAAAGTTTCCTGGGGCATGCTGGGTTCTACAGGAGATTTATAAAAGATTTCTCCAAGAAAGCAGACCTCTCACCAGTCTGCTGGCCAAGGATGCACCTTTCATCTTTAATGTGAGGTGTATGGAGGCATTTAATGAGCTTAAGCAAGCATTAATCTCAGTCCCCCACTATCCAGCCTCCAGATTGGAAGCTCCCATTCGAGATCATGTGCGATGCAAGCAACTATGCCATTGGGGCAGTGTTGGGACAGACCAAGGATAAGAAGCATCATGCCATAGCCTATGCAAGCAAGACTCTCACAGGGCCACAACTCAATTATGCCACCACATAGAAGGAATTGCTAGCAGTGGTCTATGCCATTGACAAGTTCAGGTCATACTTGGTGGGCGCAAAAGTCATAGTCTATTCTAACCACGCAGCCCTAAAGTACCTGTTAACTAAGAAGGATGCAAAGCCCTGACTTATCCGATGGATTCTACTACTCCAATGCCATTGGGGCAGTGTTGGGACAGACCAAGGATAAGAGGCATCATGCCATAGCCTATGCAAGCAAGACTCTCACAGGGCCACAACTCAATTATGCCACCACAGAGAAGGAATTGCTAGCAGTAGTCTATGCCATTGACAAGTTCAGGTCATACTTGGTGGGCAAAAAAGTCATAGTCTATTCTGACCATGCAGCCCTAAAGTACCTGTTAACTAAGAAGGATGCAAAGCCCTGACTTATCTGATGGATTCTACTACTCCAAGAATTTGACATAGAAATCAAGGACAGAAAAGGAGTAGAAAACACAGTGGCCGATCATCTCTCTCGTCTACAAGTTGAAGATCCCAATGGACTACCCATCAATGACTACTTGAGAGATGATATGTTACTCAAGATAACAAGCATCGACCCGTGGTATGCAAATATCGTTAACTATATCGTTTCCGGATACATACCACCAGGGGAGGACAAGAAGAAGCTCATCAGGGATAGCAGACACCATCTATGGGATGATCCTTATCTATATAAAGTCTGCTCTGATGGTCTACTTAGAAGATGTGTGCCCATATGTGAAGGTATGCAGATCATTGATAGATGTCACTCTTCGCCACATGGGGGCCACTCTGGAGCATTCCGTACCAATGCTAAAGTTTGGCAGAGTGGATTCTACTAGCCAACCATGCATGAAGACACAAAAGAATATGTACGGAGATGTCCTCGCTGCCAGATACACGGAGGAATCAATGCCCGAGATGCAATGCCCCTTACACATAATCACCAAATCGACATCTTTGATGTATGGAGCATTGACTTCCTGGGACCCTTTCCGAAGTCTGATAACTATGAATATATCTTAGTGGTAGTGGACTATGTCTCAAAGTGGGTAGAAGCAATGCCATGCGGCAGTGCAGATTCCACCCACTCAAAGAGAATGCTCCAAGAACACATCTTCCCAAGGATCGGCACACCAAGGGTGATTATTAGCGATGGGGGTTCACACTTCATTGATAAAACCTTCAAGGAAATGCTACTCAAATATGGAATTGAGCATAGAGTATCAACCGCCTATCACCCACAAACAAATGGTCAAGCAGAGAATTCGAATAAACAAATCAAGAATATCTTCCAAAAGACTGTTAATAAGATGGGAAGGTCCTGGAGAAGCAAACTACATGAAGCATTATGGGCTTACAGGACAGCTTATAAGACACCCATTGGCATGACCCCATACCACATGGTATATGGGAAAACATGCCATCTACCTGTCGAACTGGAGATCAAGGCATATTGGGCAATCCGTAAATGGAGCATGGATTTAGATCAAGCCCAAATCAAGCGGCAAAATCAAACTGTCGAGCTTGAAGAATGGAGGGAGAAGGCATACCATAGCTCCAAGCTATACAAGGAAAGAACTAAGAAATGGCATGACAAGCACATCCTAGAGAAGCACTTCGTGCCAGGAGATAAGGTACTACTTTTTAACTCCCGCATTAAAATATTTGGCCATGGTAAACTTCGGAGTAGATGGGACGGCCCTTACACTGTTGTGGAAAATTCCACACATGGGGCTGTCACTTTACAAAGCGATGATGGAAACCTTTTTAAGGTAAATGGCCAGCGGCTAAAAATATTCCTAGAACCCTCCATGCCTGCTCTCAAGGAAGTAGATGTCCTCGAATTTACTCAAGGTTAAAAATATCTTCATCTACGGTCTAGCTCCGACCTTAAACCAGCAGTGTTTCCTTTTATCCTACCTTTTTTCATTTTTTTTAATAATAAAAATAAAATAAAAATACCTACATGTTAATGTGAGCGCTTTATTAAATTGTGTGTTGGTTTATGTAGGCAACCACATAAACCAACCTTACTACGCTCACGTTTTCCCGAGTGCGCAGGAACAAAGTTGTGTACACATAATGACGCGCAATCATGAGAAAACAGAGAGGAGACAAGGGAGGGACCCACCGGTCTTGCACAAGCACCAATCAGGTGCAGTTTTTTTTTTTTTGTTATTATTACCTTAACCGTTGCTCTGTTTCACATACCCTGAAAAAAAAACAAAATTATTTCCGAAGATGAACCAAAATAAAATTCTTTCATTATTATTGTGCTATTTCTTCTTGCTCACAAAAATATATTTAAGGACGCTCTTGTCTATTTTGTTGTGAGATTCGATATATGCACAAGTCTTGATTTCTTTTCTTCTCTTGATCTTCGTGGGAATCTAAATTTCCCTTCGGACTTGTTGTCACAAAAATTCATCTGCAAAAGCCTATTAGAGCCAAAAACAAATATAGGTTAAGATTTAATTCTCTTGAGAAATATGCACTCCTCAAAGTTCAGTCTTTATCCTTCGCGTGTGTTCTCGAATGATTCCACTAGATAATTTGCTTGCCTCAAAATTCAAGCGAATTCTTCATCTTCAAAGAGTTTTTGTCCCTATGTCCATGCCCCCAAACGCATGAAAGAAAGTCGAAGGAGCCTCAAAAGTTGCCTCATACTTTGCGGGAACTCTCAAAAAAAAAGAGAAGAGAGAGTTCCCTGATGAAAAGAAAAGAAGAAAAAAAAAGAAAAAGAAGAGGCACTATGGCTGACTTCAAAAATTCGAAGTGGGCGTGACATAGATCAAAATTCTCCCAAAGTGTGAGTTCATTTTCTCCCCCACCACATGCATCAATTCTACTCTTGACTGAAAAATGAGGATGTGCAATATTCTCTTTAGAATTCCTTCTTAGCCTTACAAAATTCTGCAAAAGATTGTGGTCTCCCTACCAAGCTCCAAATACAAACCTATTAGAGATAGGGAAGATATCTTTTGAGTGGAGAAAGGCTTTATTACCACATTGAGTGACTCATATTATGAATTTTGTGATACAAGAAAGGGAGAAGTTTTTGAAACCCGAGGGATTTTGAGTTTGAAAGAATCTTTGATTATTGCTATTCAGTCTCTCAACTCTTGAAGACAATGAGCTTTAGCCACTTCCACATAGTGAGCCTGAAGTAATGGTTGAAATAACTTTGCCAGAACTCCTTGATGATACCTTTTCTTTGGTTCAATCTTTTTGCTCGGGACGAGCAAAGATCCAAGTCTGGGGGGATGTTGGCGGTGCATAATGATCACTTTTATCGCCAACACCAGCTTATAAAAGCTATCAATCAAGAATAAAATGAATACTTTTTATGGACTAATGGCTTTCCACAAGTTTTGGTGATATTTTGATTGCAGGATTATTTATGAAGGAAAATCACCACAAACTATGAAGAAAAGAGGGATTTGGTCATGAAGATAAATTATTCGAATAATATATTTGACCTCACCATGAGGAAGCCCTCTCCGAGATAGCCAAAATGGACTTTTGGTTTGCCCAATTCGGAGTTCAGGAGCAGAAGTTATGGCCCGCAGAAGAATTTAAGGAAATGCAGAAATTTCCTGGCCGGCCGGCCCAACCACTAGGCCGGCCGGCCTACTTCTGTCTCCTTTGGGCCCGAGCTTCCTTCAGTGGGCTACTAACATCCCAAAACATCAAGCCCAAGTGCCAATTAAGTGGATGAACAACCGACATATAGAAAGTGGGCTTTTGGGCCTAAACTTGACGGTTACTCCACTTCTGCCGCCCCCAGCAAGTAACCGACCTCCAAACCGACACCAGGAGCGCATCTGGAGCATCCACACGGAAGGCGGTGGCCAACTGCCACAATGGAGTGCCGGCCGGCCTAGTAGGGGGGGCCGGTCGACCTGACTTGGCGGGCCCGGTGAGTTGACCATGCAGTTGGCAGCCTTTAATGATCGGCATACTTGATTAACTACGAACTAGTGTAGCAATAGTATTATATGGTGATATCAGTTTGCATAATTGACCTGCATATTTACATAAGCATTAAGGAAATGGGAAGTTAATTAAAAGTAAATCAGAAAATACATGGCGTATAAGATGGCAAGATCATGATTGCAGTATGTGCATTTTTCTTTAGTGCACTCAGTAACTGAAATACAAATAACAATATACATGCACTTTCATATAGCTACAATTCACTTGACTGAAATCTAAATAGGAATTTTGCTTTACATAAATAATCCTATAGTTCCCAGAAATTACAACAAAACCAAAGCTCTAGCTTGGTCGGCTCCAGTTTCAGCATAGTCAACATTTGCAGCTGAACCATTTAGATAGTGCCACAGCAGCAGCTTGCATGGGACAGCCGGCAGCAGCTCCTGCTAATGGAGTCCCAATTACTGTCATTAGGAGATCACTAAACCAGCTATAAAAGGAGAGGATAAGACTGCCTTGTTCTCCTCTCTCTCTCTCTCTCTCTCTTAGCTTTACAAGCACACTTCAGAGAACACTCACACACACCTACACACTCACAAACCAAGAAAAAGAAGAACACTCTGTACCTGCACACCTCCATTTGAATTAAGCACAAGAACAGCCGCGGCTAGTACCAGGTACAGATCCTTGTAATTTCAGTCCATGCATATAGTTGCAACCCTCTTCTTTTTAGTTACCTGAAGTATCAGCTGATAGGAAAATGAAAAGGCATCAACACATAGGTCGAATTTTCAGTCAGTAGCTTGTTTCAGAGAAGCATGCACTTGTTCAGTAAATAAACAGAGCCATAAGAAGAAACCCTTGGATTCTGAAATACTTGCTTCTATGCATAGTACAGGACATCCCTTACAAAGCCGTAGTGATCAGATTATCAACACATCCCCATCTGCATGAATAATTCCCATTAGGAAAACGAAATCTGAACACTGACACACACCACTAATATTCAGAGTTTTGCACAGCCATATGAAGGTTCAGTTAAAATTTCAAGACAACAACCTGTAGTATGAATTCATCTTATACAGCTCACCAGACTGCTATACAAAGATTTTGTAGAAAGCAACTTGACCATACGAATTTACCTAAGAGATTAAAAATACAAGCATGTCTGCACTTCAGAGGAGAGAAAACAGAGTTGGGGAAAAATAGAAGTACTTACCTGTAGGTGGTGATGGCTGACTGCCTTTGCCTGCCGTCCAGTGAGGACAATCCCATGGGCGCCATCCTGCTGGTGGTGTTCCAGATCGATGATGAGACTGGGAATCGACAGGAAACCATGAGCCCCAATTGAAAATGCAAAAACCTAGAACCGGGCAGATTTCAAGGAATAATGTTGAAATTGAGAAGAAAAGGAGGGGAATCGAGTACCTGACTGCAGGGAGAGAAATAACTTGGCCTCTGGAGATTCAACGGTAGCTGTAGCCTGTAGCTCGACCTTGGAGTTCTAGGAGCGGGACAAATAGCTGTGTACCTCTTTTTGGTGGCTGAGCGTGGAAGCTGAAGGAAAAGAGAGAGAAGAGAGATGGACTTGGTGCATTAGACCATGACCTGTACGTAATAAAGAAAATAAAATAAAACTTCACATAAACTGAGATAAAATGAGAAATCAAGTCATCATTACAAGTGTATAAATTGATCTGCAATGTCAATAGGACTGCATTAACATTGTTCGACACATTTGCACATCAGATAAGCATATTTAAGCATTTAGAGCATTTCATGTTTGATTGTTCTGTGATGCTTGAATTGATTTGGGAATACGGGATATTCAGGACCAGAGCTACTCGAGAGGACGGGGCACGTGTCAGAGGATCCGAATACTACGTTTGAGCCGTCGACCTCTCAGGCAAGTCGAGTTCTTGACGCATGCTAAGTTACAATGTCAGTTTGAAACTTTGATTTGAAATTACTTCTACTTATCACTTGCATGGAAACTTAGTGTCTAAATTGAATGCGCATTTGGATAGAAGTAGAACAATAGTTGATGCAGCAACTATTGTGAGTCAGGTTACGATGGTGGGCGGAGAAGGCCCTGGTGGGACATTGACATGGTTGTTGGGCTTCTCTGCATAGGGATATCATATAAGGTTAATAACAACTTCCATTTGTTGGACCCAGCGCCATATATACCGTATCAATCACAGACCTGGGATGGGACAGGCTAAGCTCAGTATTGTGTCTGGATGTCTTGTCTCTATAATGGGAGTGAAGTATAATGAGCGGTGGGTAGTCGGATGCGTCCGACTACAAATGTAGAGATAAGGCAAAGGGCATGTGAAAGGCTTTGTTTTCCTAACCAAGCCACACATCATAGGAAATGTGTGGAGCGTACTAGCTACACGCGACACACTTGGTTAAAGGAAGACTGTGGGTAAAGTGATATACCTCTGCAGAGTTAAAAACGTGGATATTCACTCCTTGCTTCCAGGACGGAAGTTATGCCGCGGTAGGAAAGGAAAGCCTACAGGTGGCTTTCACCCTATGGTGATGAATGGAAGTAGATTTAAATTTAATAACTTGCCTTTATAATCACAAGTTTGGATCATTGCTCCGAATTATGATAGATAGGCTATGTGGGCACATCTGTTATGAGGGAACATGGTTGGGAATTCATGCATTCAATCTTGTAATCTCGTCTTGCTGAGTACTCTTCGTACTCATACGTTGTATTTACCATGTTTTAGAAGCAGGTGGTTCTACTTATCCCGAGAGAGTTTATGTTCTATGTGATCCTTCCCAGCTTGATTTTAATGACTTAGAGCATGTGAATGTTGAAAGTGACCCTCCATCTGGTGATGTCGACGAGGAGTAGTAGGTCCTATGGTGATCATCGTAGTGTGAATAGCTAGAGTGGTCATAGCACTAGTTTGCTTGTAAATAGGTTTGGAATAAAATGTAGATAGTTACTTACATGACAAGACTTGTAATATGTGATCGTTGAATGCTTTTGTAAAGCTTGTGAACTGCTCCTATGTAAAGTACCACTTGACACCCTTCTGTTGTGTATCTCTGTGAAAGTTGACTAGAGGGGGGGGTGAATAGGCAACTTGATTTGTTTTCCCTGAAATGTACTTAGCAGCGGAAATTAAAAACTTGTCGGAACTTCCGTCACCTGTCGGAACTTCCGTCACTGGCGGAACTTCCGACACCTGGCGGAACTTCCGACACAGGGAGGTTTAAATCAAATTAAACGACAAGCTTAGCGATAGATCTAATGATTCCAAACCAAAGAATAGCTGAACAATATAGTAAGGAAGTAGATCACCAAAGGGTTTAAGCTACAACTGATGAAACAAGTAGATCTAGCAAGTTTTGTATAAAAGACAAGTATGAACAACTAAGAACAAGCAAGAACAAGTAAGAACACAAGACACAAGAATTTGTTCACCGAAGTTCGGACCCTCAACGAATGAGGTTCCTACGTCTCCGTTGAGAAGCTCACAAAGAGCCGGGTCTCTTTCAACCCTAATCCTCACCAAGCAACCACAAAGGTCAAACTTGGATTTCTTCTTCCTTTGATTCGTTTCCTTTCGGAGGTGAATCCAACCTTCACAAACTTCCCACAGCTTTCCACAAACTTGGAAGCTCTAGGGCGACGCCTAGCCGATCTAGGGGATGACTCCCCAAGAGTAACAAGTGTTGGAGATGCTAAGCAATGTTTCAATGTGCTCAAGGTTGGGGATGATGCTCACTAGCTTGAATCGATGTTTCTCACTCTCTCTTGGACTTGAATCTCAATGGGATTTGGAGAGGGAGAGTTTTGTTGCTAGAGGATGTGTGTGTGTGTTTGAATGGCATCAACACCCTCTCTCACGGAATGGAGAGGGGTATATATAGTAGGGGATTCAAAAGGAGCCGTTGGACGACTTGTCAGTGAAGTGGCGGAACATCCGACAGTTGTCGGAACTTCCGCCAGAAACTCTCTGGAGATTTGGTCACATAGTGGCGGAAGTTCCGTCAGGTGTCGGAACTTCCGCCAGAAACTATCTGGACATTGATCGCTCAGTGGCGGAAGTTCCGTCAGGTGTCGGAACTTCCGCCAGAAACTCTCTGGACTCAAAAATCTACTCAGTGTCGGATGTTCCGACAGTTGTCGGAACTTCCGTGAAACTTGGTTCTATTTGGTTCACTCCTCTAGATTTTGATTTGTAGCTAGGTTGTAGGCACTTGAGCACTAGAAACATTGCATGTAAGAATCATTCCACCCCTCTTGATAGTTCGGCATACCTAGACTCAATTTAGAGATTTTAATCAAGCACATTTGAGTCTAGCGAAGTACTAATCTTCCTTCTTTTCTTTCCTTTCAGTTTGAGGGGATAAACTATGTACTTCTTCTTCACAAATTTCCTGTCCATATACTTCACAGAAAACATTAGTTCTTTAATCTTTTGTCATTAATCATCAAAACCCACAAGGGAGGCCTAGATGCACTTTCAATCTCCCCCTTTTTGGTGATTGATGACAACATGATTAAAGCTTACAAAAGAGTAAGTAAATGCAACAAGATATAGATTGAGCTCCCCCTAAAGATATGCATACATTCTCAAGAAAGAACAAAAAAAATTTGAAAGAGCTCCTCCTATATCTTTAGCAATGTGGGGTGCCTAAACAAGTGAAACAATGAGCAATATAACAAAAGTGAGTGTGATCAATAAGTGAGCATAAAAGCGACATCATAGATAAATCACACCAATCACAAGAGCATTGAGAACAAATTAAACAAGCATCACTTAGTCTTAAACAAGCACCACACGACATAAAAACTTAGTCTTATTACAATAAAGGTTTTGCATAAGAAAATCACACATAACACACGGTTTCCTCAAGTTCAACAACTAAGATAAAAGAAAGTCTTCAATCACACTCCCCCTAAATTCTCTCCCCCTTTGGCATCAAGGCACCAAAAAGGAATGGAAAGAAGGAGAAAATAGAAAGAGTGTGAATCACTCGGAGTCTTCATTTGGAGTAGCTTCGGAGTCTTCACCTGCAGGCACATCTTCATGTATTTCACCCTCATGTGGAGCATAAGCATGTGAAGAACTAGCCCCAGCTGCAGCATTGAATGCCCTGTGAGCTTCTTCATATTCTGCCATAGGATTGACATACACGGGCGGTGCATCATCAACATCAGAACTGTCAGAGGAGCAAGCTACACCCTGAGCACGGCAGAGAGACTTAGTGCGACGCGTGTTCTTCCGAATCCTTTTCTTATTGTCATGGATCTCAACCGCATTTGCACGACACACATTGAATATCCCCTTGAAGAAAGAAAGAATGGTGTCGGATACAGATTCTGGCTTGGGTGGACGGTTGGGCTGTGCTGAATAAGAAGGACCAGCTGCTGCAGATGATTGGTGATCAAGTGTAAGTTCCTTTGGTTTCTTGTAAGGCTTGACTTGAAGTGACTTATGCTTGCACTCTTTCTCAAATACCATGCCGGTCACTCTCTCAATCATGTACATAATGAATGGAGCATATGGAAAACTCCTCCTCACATCCATGGATGCCTTCCAAATCTCATCAAGTATCATGCCCATCACACAAAAGTCATCGGCCTCTGCAGTCATATAGTAGAGAATGGTTCTTGACAGTCCAAAGAGTGAAGTGTGATCACCTTCTTTAGGCACAAGAGTTTTTCTCATCATCCGGTTGAGAACAAAGAAGAAGGGCTTGAGACCAAAGGTGGTTCCTGGATTTGCATTTCTTCCATAGTACATAGACTTGAGGTCATCACCTTCTATGGAAAGCTCATTGGTGATATCAGTCCTTTTAGCATCCTCTCTTCCAAACTTGAAGAGAGCGGCAAAGTCCTTAGGGGTGATAGAGAAGTGCTGCCCTTGTGTCATCCAATGAATACGTCCATTCTTCTCAGGTGATATCCAAAGAGTGGAGTAAAACTGACAAATCACTTCTTCATTCCAATCATAGGTGAAACTCATCAAGTCATAGACATGCTTTGCCTTACATGCAGCAATGATCTCATTGAACACTGAATTGTTCTTCTCCTCCATGTACTTCCAATCAATATATTGCATCTCAGAGACAATGTTCTTGTTGGGGTGCCTGATCACAAAAGAAACATAGTAGTGCT
Source organism: Eragrostis curvula (assembly GCA_007726485.1). Taxonomy (NCBI): domain Eukaryota; kingdom Viridiplantae; phylum Streptophyta; class Magnoliopsida; order Poales; family Poaceae; genus Eragrostis; species Eragrostis curvula. The sequence continues at coordinate 3,219,613 of RWGY01000031.1, read as the reverse complement.
GCTGAAACCAAGTATGAAAGCGTTCATCAGTTGTTGACCTGTCACCCACTTCTCTTGGATCACGAAGTCTGCCTTCTCTGAGATTCTGAGGATACTTCTTGTAATCTGCCTCAAGATGATATGGATCCTCTTCAGGAGCATGAATCCGGACCCTGATGAGTTCTCCCTGCTCATTGTCTGCTTCTTGGTCCATTTCAGCATCTCGAGAAGTGCCCACATTTTTGTTCTTGTAAACACGAGGTGCTCTTGATGTGGGCATGGTGGTTCCACGCGGTACATTCATTGTTCTAGCTGAGTCTCCAATGCGGATGCCTGAGCGACCTGCAGTCTGCTTGCGCACCGCAGCACGCTTCCTTGGAATGTTCTCACCATCACTACCACTTCCAGAATCTGAAGCTTCAACAAAGCTTTGGCCTTTGCGATTGGCTGCTCTCTTCTGCCTCTGCCTCTCTGACATCTTTTACCTTTTCAACAACAGACATAGACCAAGATAAGCAACAAGATCAATGTGTAGAGTGAATGCCAATTGAGAAAGATTGCTCAGCACTGCACAGCAGCGGATGTTCCGACAACTGTCGGAAGTTCCGACGTCTGACGGAACTTCCGAGACCTGGCGGAACATCCGACACTTTGCAGTTCGGAGCAAAATTGCTCAATGTGCATACATCCACCACGGGAAACAAGAGATCTTCTAGGATATCAAAGACTAGTTACTAGAGAACTAATCTATCCAAAAAGATTCAACGGAAACCTCTTGTCTAAGGAGATCGGGCAATTTGCTCAAAAATACCTTGTTCAAGGAATTGAAGAACACGAAGTTGAATCCAACGATTCCCACGGAAGTTCCGACGCTTGGGGAAGCCCTTGCACCGATCCTCCGCGAAAATCCACGGAGAAAACCCAAAATCGCCTTGGGAGCGCTAGGGTTTGGAGAGGAGATGAGAGAGGATGAAAAGATAAGAATGAAGGGGTAACTTCTCTTCACCCGGGGTTAAAACCTGCAGGCTGGCGGAAGTTCCGACAGGCGTCGGATGTTCCGTCAACTGACGGATGTTCCGGCGTCTGGCGGAAGTTCCGCTAGGAAGTTTCTGGAACTTCTAAAGAGAGGAAACGGAACAGCGACGGATGTTCCGACGGATGTCGGATGTTCCGCCAGAGGCAAGAATAGATGTTGAACTTAGAGGATTGTTTTCACTTGTGGATAGCCATCAAACAATCAAGGTAAACTATATCCACTTGTGTCACAAAATGATCAAAAGATCAAGAAGCAAATCCCTTTAAAAACAAAAACACACGCAAGTTTTGAAGAATTTTAGCTTTTGAAACAACTATCCTATACCACAAAGATGTCCAACAAGTCAATCCACATTACTAGAATCTATGATATTCAGCTCACTTCTAAGTTCACAAAAGCGTTTCTCATCTAGTGGCTTGGTGAAAATATCGGCAAGTTGGGCATCGGTTCTTATGTAACTAATAGTAATATCCCCCTTGATCGCATGATCTCTCAAGAAGTGGTGCCGGATATCTATATGCTTAGTTCTATTGTGATCAACGGGGTTATGAGCAATAGCAATGGCACTCTCATTGTCACATAGGAGAGGAACTTTGTTCATAGTGTAACCAAAGTCCTTTAGAGTTTGCCGCATCCAAAGTAATTGAGCACAACAATTACCGGCTGCAACATACTCCGCTTCGGCGGTGGAAAGGGCAACGGAATTTTGTTTCTTGGATGACCATGACACTAGGGACCTACCCAAGAATTGGCAAGTCCCGGATGTACTCTTCCTATCCACCTTACATCCGGCGTAGTCGGCATCGGAATAGCCAACTAACTTGAACTTGGAGCCCTTTGGATACCAAAGCCCTAGGTTAGGTGTGTGAACCAAATATCGCAAGATTCTTTTAACGGCCACCATGTGACTCTCCTTAGGAGCGGATTGAAATCTTGCACACAAGCACACACTAAGCATAATATCGGGTCTAGATGCACAAAGATAAAGTAATGAACCAATCATAGAACGATATACCTTTTGATCCACGGGCACTCCTTTTGGATCAAGATCAAGATGTCCACTAGTTTGCATTGGGGTCTTGATGGGTTTGGCTTTGTCCATGTCAAACTTCTTGAGCATATCTTGAGTGTACTTGGCTTGACATATGAATGTGCCTTCTTGGAGTTGCTTGACTTGAAAACCTAGAAAGAACTTCAACTCCCCCATCATGGACATCTCAAACTTCTTGATCATGATCTTACTAAATGCATCACAAAATTCTCGGTTAGTAGAACCAAATATGATGTCATCGACATATACTTGGCACACAAAGATATCATTATCAATTTGCTTTGTGAAGAGCGTGGGATCAACTTTGCCAACAACAAATTGATTTTGAACAAGATATCCCTTAAGGCATTCATACCATGCTCTAGGTGCTTGTTTTAGCCCATAGAGCGCCTTATGGAGTTTGTAAACATGGTTAGGATACTTTGGGTCTTCAAACCCCGGTGGTTGCTCCACATACACTTCCTCACTAATTGGCCCATTAAGGAATGCACTCTTCACATCCATTTGTTGTAGCTTAAAACCATGGTGAGTAGCAAAGGCAAGTAATATACGAATTGACTCAAGCCTAGCTACGGGAGCAAAAGTTTCACCAAAATCCAAACCTTGCACTTGTGAAAATCCTTGTGCAACAAGTCTTGCTTTGTTTTTTGTCACCACACCATGCTCATCTTGTTTATTGCGAAACACCCATTTGGTGCCCACAACATTTTGCTTTGGTCTCTCCACCAACATCCACACTTTGTTTCTCTCAAATTGGTTCAACTCCTCTTGCATGGCCATCACCCAATCCTGATCCTCGAGTGCATCTTCTACTCTAAGTGGCTCCAAAGAAGACACAAAAGAGTAATGTTCACAAAAATTTGCAACTCGAGTTCTAGTAGTTACCCCTCTTTCAATGTCACCAATAATGTTCTCAACGGGGTGGTCTCTTTGTACACTTTGACGAACTCTTGGATGTGGCACTCTTTCTTCATTCTCTACTCCTTCTTGCTCTTCCTCATCTTGTACATCTCCACCACCACTTGAAGCTTGATCTTGGTTGTGATCTTGATCTTGGTCGTCACCTTGATCTTGAGTACTTCCTTGATCTTGCTCTTGTGTGGGCGGTGGAGTTTCTTGGCGTGAGGATGAAGGTGGAGCTTGATCAACTTGACGCTCTTGTGGTCGAATATCACCTATGGCCATCCTTCCAATTGCCTCATGTGGAGGTTCTTCATTACCTATCACACTTGGATCAACTTGCTCTACTTGAGAGCCATTAGATTCATCAAATGTCACATCACGCGTGACCTCAATACAACCATTGGTTTTGTTGAAGACACGGTATGCCAAGACATTTGATCCATATCCAAGCAAGAACCCTTCATCGACCTTAGGAGCAAACTTTGAGGACTTGGGTTTCTTGTTAAGTATAAAGTATTTGCTCCCAAATACACGAAAGTATGAGACACTAGGAACGTTACCGGTGAGTAGCTCATAGGGTGTCTTTTGCAAGATTCGATGGAGAAATAACCGGTTTGATGCATGGCATGCGGTGTTCACGGCTTCGGCCCAAAAACGGTCCGAAGTCTTGTACTCATCAAGCATTGTTCTTGCCATCTCAATGAGTGTGCGGTTCTTCCTCTCGGCTACCCCATTTTGTTGCGGAGTGTAGGGTGCCGAGAATTCATGCTTGATGCCTTCTTCATCAAGGAATTCTTCAACTTGAGTATTCTTGAATTCACTTCCATTGTCACTCCTTATCTTCTTGATCTTGACTTCATGTTCATTTTGAGCTCTTCTCACGAACTTCTTGATTATTCCTTGCACTTCACTTTTATCATGCAAAAAGTATACCCAAGTGAAACGAGAATAATCATCAACAATTACTAAACCATATTTGTTACCACCAATGCTCAAGTAGGCTATTGGACCGAAAAGATCCATGTGTAGCATTTCCAATGCTCTTGTGGTAGTCATCACATTCTTGGCGGGGTGAGGTGCTCCATGTTGCTTTCCGGCTTGACAAGCACTACAAATTCTATCTTTCTCAAAAGAGACATCGGTTAGTCCATGGATGTGACCGCCCTTTTAGAGATCATTAAGATTTCTCATGCCAACATGGGCTAGCCGGCGATGCCATAGCCAACCCAAGCTAGACTTTGCCAACAAGCATGTATTAATTTGGGTTTTATCCAAGGAAAAATCCACAAGATAAAGCCCTCCTTGCAACACACCATTAAAGGCAATTGAGTTATCGCTCCTCTTGAAAACGGTCACACCTTCGTTAGTGAAATAGCAATTAAAGCCTTTCTCACAAAGTTGTGAGACCGACATCAAATTAAACTCCAAAGAATCTACCAAGAGAACTTTTGAAACGGAATACTCGGGAGTGAGAGCAATGTTACCCTATTCCAAGTACTCCTCCTCTACCATCATCACCAAAAGTAATTTCACCCATATCGGTTGTGTTCTTTTCAAGTGATGTGAACATCTTCTTCTCTCCGGTCATATGACTTGTGCATCCACTATCAAGCACCCAACTTGTTCCACCGGAGGAATATGCCTACAAAAACAAATTAAGCCTTTGTTTTAGGTACCCAAATAGATTTGGGTCCTTGAGCATTAGTAACAAGCATCTTTGGTACCCACACACATCTTTTAATCATGATGTTGTGTGCACGGGGACCAACATATTTAGCAATAACTTTGCCATAAGAATTTCTAGTAAGCACATAATCGGCATAAAAGGTGTCTTGAGGGGCATGCACTTTCTTCTTGTCTTTTGGTGCTTCACTCTTGTTCTTCATAACACTTGTGGTCTTGACTTGCTCAACCTTGTTCACTTTCTTTGACCCCATGTTCCCTTTGTATATTTTTTGGTCACCCAAAACATAAGGTCGAACATGGGTATCCTTGATGATGAAGCTTGAGTCTTTCTCATCACAAAGGTCACCACCATATATGGTGAAAGGTTGTAGCCTATTGAAGCCATCTCTTGCCATCTTGAACCTTTTTTCTTTTTCACCTTCACATTCACCTATCATGCCTCTATTGATGATGACATTCATCCTCTTGATTTGCCCTTTCAAAAGCTTCACCTCTTTCTCATGGTTAGCAAAAACATTGATATCACATTTATTACATTTTGCACAACCTTTACTTGTGGAGGGATCGATTGCTAGAATGGCATCTTTTGTAGGTTTTGAGGTGCTAGACCAAAGAGCATCAAATTGCACTTCAAGATCCTTATGGGCCTTGACTAGCCCACTATGTTTTTCTTGAAGAGCAACATTTGAGCTCTCAAGACTTTTGCAAGTCTCCTTGCTTTTCGCAAGTTCTTGGCCCAACTTTTCCCTCTTTTCCTTTTCACATGCCATGAGCTTGTTGAGTTCAAGGTTTCTCTCCTTTTCAAGGATGAGCAATGCTTCTTGTTTCTCAAGTAACTCATCTCTAGCAATCAATTCCTTCATAAGTCTCTTAAACTTGGTGATTGCATTTTTATCAAAACCTTTAAGCAAGCATTCACAATCACTATCATCATCATCATCACTATCATCACTAGCATCATCATCATCACTATCTTCAAGAGTAGAGGGAGAGACAACTTTAGTAGTTACCTTCCGGCCCATGGCCATGAGGCAAACACCACGTGGCTTGTTGTCAACTTCATCATCGGTGAGAGTAGGTTCATCATCATAGGTGGGAAATAGCTTCTTGCTTGATGATGTTGTCTTGTTGATAGCAATGGTGGCAATGCCTCCTTTACCGGAAGCTTCTTCATGTGAGGCTTCCTCCGCTACATGAGCATGACCGGTGTACTTCTTCTTGTATTGCTTCTTGTCCGCTTGATGACCTCTCTCTTTTCTTTCATCTTCTTCCTTGACGGGACAATTTGCAATGAAATGTCCGGCCTTCTTGCAATAGTAGCAAATTTGCTTTGAGCTTGATCTCTTGCCCTTTGAGCCACGCTCTTTCTTCATGAACTTCTTGAACCGCTTCACAAAAAGAGCTAGCTCTTCATCATCGGAGCTCTCTTCTTCTTCATCTTCACTTGAGCTCTCTTGAACCGGTTCCTTGCTCTTCTTCTTGCTTGCCTTGAATGCAACTTCTTTGTTCTTGGAGTTGGAAACGGCCGTTGCTATTTGCTTGACATATTTGGCTTCCTCCTCCATGATCTCATGATTTATGATCATCCCAAGTACTTCATCCGGAGACATCCTCTTGTAGTTTCTCATTTGCCGGATCATGGTCACAAGAGTGATGTTCCTTGGTGAGAATGCTCTAGTCAACAACTTCACCACCTCATGATTTCCATACTTGGTGCATCCAAGTGCCTTAAGCTTGTTGATCTTGACCTTGAGACGGTTGTACATTTGTTGAGGTGTCTCATCATCCTCCATCACAAACCTACCAAGCTCTCCTTCCAAGATTTCAATCTTGGCTTGCTTCACGGAGTCTACTCCTTCATGAGCTATACGAAGAGTGTCCCAAATCTCCTTTGCACTTGTCATACCACCAACTCTTTCATACTCTTCATTGCTCAATGAGGTGAGGATCACGGCTGCCGCTTGTGCATTTCGATGCCAATTTTGTTCTTCCTCTTGTGTGAGTTCATCATCTTCTTTGTGTCTTTTCAAACCTACACACACAACTTTCCAAATACTTGGATGAAGAGAGATTAGATGCAACATCATATTGTGCCTCCACTTGGTATAGTGCGTCCCATCAAAATGAGGCGCCCTACCAATTTGCACAGCTGTAAAGTTAGTGTGAGAACTCAATTTTTCATAAGTAAAAGGCATAGCATGTAAATTTTCACTTCTCTTGCTTCTTCTAGAAGCATGTGACCTTCCACCTTCGGAGTGTGCAACTACATTTTCTTCTTCTTCTTCTTCTTCGGACACGCTTGTGTACGCATCCTCTACCAGCACATCTTCATCTTCATCTAGGTAGTCGATCAACCGAGGTTCCTTTGACTTCTTCACGGACTTGTTCTTCTTCTTCCTCAAACTCGAGGGTTCACCAAGAGTTGCCTCCATCTTTCTCCAAGCGGTTAAGCTTCAAATGGAGAACCTTGCTCTGATACCAATTGAAAGTTGACTAGAGGGGGGGGTGAATAGGCAACTTGATTTATTTTCCCTGAAATGTACTTAGCAGCGGAAATTAAAAACTTGTCGGAACTTCCGTCACCTGTCGGAACTTCCGACACTGGCGGAACTTCCGACACAGGGAGGTTTAAATCAAATTAAACGACAAGCTTAGCGATAGATCTAATGATTCCAAACCAAAGAATAGCTGAACAATATAGTAAGGAAGTAGATCACCAAAGGGTTTAAGCTACAACTGATGCAACAAGTAGATCTAGCAAGTTTTGTATAAAAGACAAGTATGAACAACTAAGAACAAGCAAGAACAAGTAAGAACACAAGACACAAGAATTTGTTCACCGAAGTTCGGACCCTCAACGAATGAGGTTCCTACGTCTCCGTTGAGGAGCTCACAAAGAGCCGGGTCTCTTTCAACCCTAATCCTCACCAAGCAACCACAAAGGTCAAACTTGGATTTCTTCTTCCTTTGATTCGTTTCCTTTCGGAGGTGAATCCAACCTTCACAAACTTCCCACAGCTTTCCACAAACTTGGAAGCTCTAGGGCGACGCCTAGCCGATCTAGGGGATGACTCCCCAAGAGTAACAAGTGTTGGAGATGCTAAGCAATGTTTCAATGTGCTCAAGGTTGGGGATGATGCTCACTAGCTTGAATCGATGTTTCTCACTCTCTCTTGGACTTGAATCTCAATGGGATTTGGAGAGGGAGAGTTTTGTTGCTAGAGGATGTGTGTGTGTGTTTGAATGGCATCAAGCAACCTCTCTCACGGAATGGAGAGGGGTATATATAGTAGGGGATCCAAAAGGAGCCGTTGGACGACTTGTCAGTGAAGTGGCGGAACATCCGACAGTTGTCGGAACTTCCGCCAGAAACTCTCTGGAGATTTGGTCACATAGTGGCGGAAGTTCCGTCAGGTGTCGGAACTTCCGCCAGAAACTATCTGGACATTGATCGCTCAGTGGCGGAAGTTCCGTCAGGTGTCGGAACTTCCGCCAGAAACTCTCTGGACTCAAAAATCACTCAGTGTCGGATGTTCCGACAGTTGTCGGAACTTCCGTGAAACTTGGTTCTTTTTGGTTCACTCCTCTAGATTTTGATTTGTAGCTAGGTTGTAGGTACTTGAGCACTAGAAACATTGCATGTAAGAATCATTCCACCCCTCTTGATAGTTCGGCATACCTAGACTCAATTTAGAGATTTTAATCAAGCACATTTGAGCCTAGCGAAGTACTAATCTTCCTTCTTTTCTTTCCTTTCAGTTTGAGGGGATAAACTATGTACTTCTTCTTCACAAATTTCCTGTCCATATACTTCACAGAAAACATTAGTTCTTTAATCTTTTGTCATTAATCATCAAAACCCACAAGGGAGGCCTAGATGCACTTTCACTCTGATATGAGGATTTGCTTGGTAAAGCTATTCTTTGTCGAGTGATGACTCTAATGACTGGTTATACTCCTCGCTGAGTATAGCAGGGTCGTTACTTGTGGTATCAGAGCAGTGGTACAGACCCTAGGTGCGTACTTGTAGGTAGGGGCAAATTTTAACATAAGGTGGACTCTTTGGACCTCTTAGATATATTTTTACTGCCTCCTAGCATTTTTATCCCTCAGCCTGAACCTGTAAGTGTTGTTTGACTAGTATTTAAGCATAGCACGATAGCAGGCCTTTGTGTGTTGTACATCTGATAGGCTACATGCAAGTCTGTGCATTCATGCATGCATTTTAAATGACAAGAAAATAGAAAACAAGTAAAGCTGATTTGCATATTATTGCTGGTGTGTTTGTGACGTGTGTTTCTCTTGTTTTGTGATGATTGTTTTGCTTGGCTGCATTGCATCATAATAAGGAAAGCTACGTAGGAATTAGAGCTAACAGAGGGAACCTACTGCAGTAAGCAACAATGGAAACAGATGGTAATGGAGATAGAGTAAGAGATGGCACAAATGGAAATGCATCTGGTCAAGAGAGAAATCCGTCTCTTGCAGCACCTAGTGGCTCATCTCCACCCCAAGGAACTCGAGGTTTTGAGGACTTTATTCGAGTAATGGAAACTTCTAGAAAGGAAGATAGAGAATTCCAAACCAGGCTTTTGGAAGGGTTGGTAACAGCAATGCAGGGAGGACGTGATCGAGCTCCACATGTGCAAGGTGTTAGTTTGGCTGAGTTCCAGCAGACCAAGCCTCCAATTTTCATCCCTACTGGTAACCCCCTTGATGCAGATGACTGGATGGTTGATATAGAGAGAAATCTTGAAACTGTTGGATGCTCTGATGATGAAAAGGTTCGCTATGCTGCACATCAACTTTCTGGACAGGCAACACAGTGGTGGATGAATTGCAAAAGGATGTATCCAGTTGGAGAAGTAATAACATGGGAGGATTTTAAGAGAAGATTTCGTGAAACTTATGTACCAGCTGGAACTATATCAGTGAAGAAGCGTGAATTTCATGATCTGAAACAGGGAGGTAAATCAGTTAATGATTATGTGCACATGTTCACTCAGCTCTCAAGGTATGCTCCTGAGGATGTTGATACTGAAACTAAGAAGTTGGAGAAATTTCTTGAGGGCCTAGATCCTTCGTATAGAGCTCAATTAAGAAGTTTGAAGGTCAGTGATTTTCAAGATTTGGTGGATAGAGCCATAGTATATGAGAATGATCAAGTGGCTGCAAGTGAGGAGAAAAGAAAGAAAGCTAAAATGGACCCAAGAGCTTTTATACAGCCACGGGGAAAAGTAGTTGCACCTTTTCAAACAGGGAAGCAAGGCAATTCCTTCAAACCACAGATGTCTGCTCCACAATTCTTTCGTCCCCGATGTCAAGATTGTGGAGGACCACATTTTACTAAGGAATGTCGTAAGGTGAAGGGCACTTGCTATAATTGTGGGCAATCAGGACATCTTATCAGCCAATGTCCCAAAATGGGAAATCAAGGTCAACAGTCTTACCCACAATCCTGGGGAGTAATGCCTTCTTTGTCGAAGCAACAAGTCCCCAAGGGAAGTGGGCAAGCCTACAAGGGAGTGAAACCAGCTGGACGTGGTGGTGGTCGTGGGATGGCACAAGGAGCACAAGGACGCTTGAACTATGTGTCTGCTGATCAGGCAGGCGCTGCTGCAGACGTAGTCATCGGTAAATTAACCATCCCTCCTACAGCTGGTCAAACTTTATTTGATTCTAGTGCTACGCATTCCTTCATATCTAAGGCATTTGTTCAAAAGCATAAACTCAGTAACTGCACACTATTAGAACATCCTTTAAGTATTCAATCCCCAGGAGGATTAATACCAGTGAAATGGGCATGCATAGGAAAAACCTATAATCATTCTAGACCATGAGTACCATGTGAATCCACTAGTAATTGATCTAGAGGGTTGGATCTGATCCTTGGCATGGAATGGTTAGAGAGACATGGAGCAAAAAATTGACTGTGAGAAGAAATCAGTTTCTGGAACTAGAATGGAATACTATGGAGAAAGAATTAACCATTGTGAAGACATGGTTATGGCCCTGGATGGACATGGTCTAGATATCTCTAAGATTCCAGTAGTGTCTGAATTTGAGGATGTCTTTCCAGATGATCTTCCTGGCATGCCGCCGGACAGGGACATCGAGTTTAGTATAGACTTGGTGCCGGGAACAGCCCCAATATCACAAAGACCCTATCGTATGTCATCGGAGGAATTAGTAGAGCTCAAGAAGCAATTGGATGAGTTAGAACAAAAAGGATTTATAAGGCCTAGTGTATCACCATGGGGAGCACCTATATTATTTGTGGATAAGAAGGATGGGGGAATAAGATTATGCACTGACTACAGAGCTTTGAATAAGGTCACTATTAAGAATAAGTACCCCTTGCCAAGAATAGATAATCTTTTTGATCAATTAAAAGGAGCTTGTGTATTCTCCAAAATCGATCTAAGATCTGGGTATCATCAACTAAACATGAAAGAAGATGATATTCCAAAAACAGCCTTTGTGTGTCGCTATGGGCACCATGAGTATACAGTAGTACCTTTTGGATTAACAAATGCACCAGCTGTTTTTATGAATCTAATGAATAAGACATTCATGAAGTACCTTGACAAATTTGTGGTGGTATTTATCGATGATATCCTTATATTCTCTAGGAGTGAAGAAGAGCATGCTGAGCACTTAAGAATAGTGTTACAAACTTTGAGAGAAAATAAGTTGTATGCCAAGTTAAAGAAATGTGAGTTCTGGTTGAAGAAAGTGTCATTCTTAGGGCATGTTATATCAGGAGAAGGAATCTCTGTGGACCCATCTAAGGTGGAAACAGTACTGACATGGCAACCACCAACCAATGTCACTGAAGTGAGAAGCTTCTTAGGAATGGCAGGATATTATAGAAGGTTCATCGAAGGATTTTCTCGTATTGCAGCCCCTTTAACTAAACTTCTAAGAAAGAACACCATGTTTGAATGGACTAAAGCTTGTGAAGAAAGTTTCCAAGAGCTAAAGCATCGACTCACAAGTGCACCAGTTTTGACATTACCAGAAATGGGGAAAGACTTTGAGGTCTATTGTGATGCATCAAGAATTGGTTTAGGTTGTGTTTTGATGCAAAACAGAAAAGTAATTGCATATGCTTCAAGACAACTGAAGCCACATGAAGTGAAATATCCTACTCATGATTTGGAGTTAGCTGCAGTGGTCTTTGCACTAAAGATATGGAGGCACTACTTGTATGGAGCTAAGTGTGAATTATATACAGATCATAAAAGCCTTAAGTATATATTCACACAGAAAGAATTAAATATGAGACAAAGAAGATGGCTTGAGTTAATTAAGGACTATGATCTGAACATCAATTACCACCCAGGTAAAGCTAATGTAGCGGCTGATGCTCTTAGTAAGAAGACTGTTGGTAAGTCAGCTCCAATGTTATATTATGCAAAGAAGCTCATGCTAGAGCTATATCAGTCCAAATTGGAGTTGATTACTGAACCTGTGGTTGGACAACTAAATGCACTGACATTACAACCTTGTCTACAAGAAAGGATTAAGGAAAAGCAGCTACATGATGCATTTATTTCTGAAGAAGTAAGAAGAATAAAATCTGGACAAGCATCTGAATTTACAGTGGATGATGAGGGAGTACTATGGTACCATGGAAGGATCTGTGTCCCAAATGATCCTGAACTAAAGCAAATCATATTACGAGAAGCTCATAGTACGCCTTATACTATACACCCAGGTAACACTAAGATGTATAAGGACTTAAAAGGAAACTACTGGTGGAATGGCATGAAAAGAGAAATTGCAGAATATGTAGCAATATGTGATACCTGTAAGAAAGTAAAAGTGGATCATCAACTACCTCCTGGATTACTCCATCCATTAGAAGTACCTGCATGGAAATGGGAAGAAATTGGAATGGACTTTATAGACGGATTACCAAGAACCAAGTCTGGTTATGACAGAATTTGGGTAGTTATTGATCGACTTACAAAGACCGCACATTTCATACCTACTACACAAGAGTGCTCCTATGATAAGTTGGCTGAAATGTATGTCAATCGAATCATAACTTTGCATGGTGTGCCCAAGAAAATAGTGTCAGATAGAGGTTCAGTTTTTATATCTAAATTATGGGCGAGTTTACACAAGGCTATGAAAACTGATCTTGACTTTAGTACTGCATATCACCCTCAAACAGGAGGGCAAACTGAGCGTGTAAACCAAATAATAGAAGATATGCTTAGAGTATGTGCATTGGACTTTGATGGATCATGGGATAAGTATCTGCCATTAGCAGAATTTGCCTACAATAACAGCTATCAGTCAAGTATTGGAATGGCTCCATTTGAAGCTTTATATGGTCGCAAGTGTCGAACTCCTTTATACTGGAATGAGGTTGGAGAACGACGTGTTCTTGGACCAGAGCTTGTTAAAGATTCTGAAGAAAAAGTTAAGATAATACAGGACAGGTTGCGTATTGCTCAAAGTAGACAAACAAGTTATGCAAATAAACGGAGACGTGACCTGCAGTTTCAGGTTGGAGAATATGTCTACTTAAAAAGTATCACCTCAAAAGGGTATAAAAAGGTTTGGAATTCAAGGAAAGCTGAGCCCGAGATATATTGGACCTTTTAAGATAATAGCTCGAAAAGGACCAGTGGCATATAAGCTAGAACTGCCAGCATACCTGTCTCAAGTACACAATATTTTCCATGTATCTCAGCTGCGGAAGTGTTTGAAAGAACCATCCGACCATATCTCTGAAGTGGAGATACCATTGCATAAAGATCTCTCTTACGAAGAACATCCTGTCAAAATTTTAGATGTTGATGAGAAGCAACTGAGAAACAAGTCTATTCGGTTATGTAAAGTGCAGTGGAGTAACCATCCGCCAAGGGAAGCAACATGGGAAAAGGAAGAAGACTTACAGATCAGATATCCAGAGCTCTTCAGGTACAAAGATTAAATTTCTAGGACGAAATTTTTTAAGGGGGAGAGGATGTGATGACCATGCAGTTGGCAGCGTCTAATGATCGGCATACTTGATTAACTACGAACTAGTGTAGCAATAGTATTATATGGTGATATCAGTTTGCATAATTGACCTGCATATTTACATAAGCATTAAGGAAATGGGAAGTTAATTAAAAGTAAATCAGAAAATACATGGCGTATAAGAAGGCAAGATCATGATTGCAGTATGTGCATTTTTCTTTAGTGCACTCAGTAACTGAAATACAAATAACAATATACATGCACTTTCATATAGCTACAATTCACTTGACTGAAATCTAAATAGGAATTTTGCTTTACATAAATAATCCTATAGTTCCCAGAAATTACAACAAAACCAAAGCTCTAGCTTGGTCGGCTCCAGTTTCAGCATAGTCAACATTTGCAGCTGAACCATTTAGATAGTGCCACAGCAGCAGCTTGCATGGGACAGCCGGCAGCAGCTCCTGCTAATGGAGTCCCAATTACTGTCATTAGGAGATCACTAAACCAGCTATAAAAGGAGAGGATAAGACTGCCTTGTTCTCCTCTCTCTCTCTCTCTCTCGTAGCTTTACAAGCACACTTCAGAGAACACTCACACACACCTACACACTCACAAACCAAGAAAAAGAAGAACACTCTGTACCTGCACACCTCCATTTGAATTAAGCACAAGAACAGCCGCGGCTAGTACCAGGTACAGATCCTTGTAATTTCAGTCCATGCATATAGTTGCAACCCTCTTCTTTTTAGTTACCTGAAGTATCAGCTGATAGGAAAATGAAAAGGCATCAACACATAGGTCGAATTTTCAGTCAGTAGCTTGTTTCAGAGAAGCATGCACTTGTTCAGTAAATAAACAGAGCCATAAGAAGAAACCCTTGGATTCTGAAATACTTGCTTCTATGCATAGTACAGGACATCCCTTACAAAGCCGTAGTGATCAGATTATCAACACATCCCCATCTGCATGAATAATTCCCATTAGGAAAACGAAATCTGAACACTGACACACACCACTAATATTCAGAGTTTTGCACAGCCATATGAAGGTTCAGTTAAAATTTCAAGACAACAACCTGTAGTATGAATTCATCTTATACAGCTCACCAGACTGCTATACAAAGATTTTGTAGAAAGCAACTTGACCATACGAATTTACCTAAGAGATTAAAAATACAAGCATGTCTGCACTTCAGAGGAGAGAAAACAGAGTTGGGGAAAAATAGAAGTACTTACCTGTAGGTGGTGATGGCTGACTGCCTTTGCCTGCCGTCCAGTGAGGACAATCCCATGGGCGCCATCCTGCTGGTGGTGTTCCAGATCGATGATGAGACTGGGAATCGACAGGAAACCATGAGCCCCAATTGAAAATGCAAAAACCTAGAACCGGGCAGATTTCAAGGAATAATGTTGAAATTGAGAAGAAAAGGAGGGGAATCGAGTACCTGACTGCAGGGAGAGAAATAACTTGGCCTCTGGAGATTCAACGGTAGCTGTAGCCTGTAGCTCGACCTTGGAGTTCTAGGAGCGGGACAAATAGCTGTGTACCTCTTTTTGGTGGCTGAGCGTGGAAGCTGAAGGAAAAGAGAGAGAAGAGAGATGGACTTGGTGCATTAGACCATGACCTGTACGTAATAAAGAAAATAAAATAAAACTTCACATAACTGAGATAAAATGAGAAATCAAGTCATCATTACAAGTGTATAAATTGATCTGCAATGTCAATAGGACTGCATTAACATTGTTCGACACATTTGCACATCAGATAAGCATATTTAAGCATTTAGAGCATTTCATGTTTGATTGTTCTGAGATGCTTGAATTGATTTGGGAATACGGGATATTCAGGACCAGAGCTACTCGAGAGGACGGGGCACGTGTCAGAGGATCCGAATACTACGTTTGAGCCGTCGACCTCTCAGGCAAGTCGAGTTCTTGACGCATGCTAAGTTACAATGTCAGTTTGAAACTTTGATCTGAAATTACTTCTACTTATCACTTGCATGGAAACTTAGTGTCTAAATTGAATGCGCATTTGGATAGAAGTAGAACAATAGTTGATGCAGTAACTATTGTGAGTCAGGTTACGATGGTGGGCGGAGAAGGCCCTGGTGGGACATTGAGATGGTTGTTGGGCTTCTCTGCATAGGGATATCATATAAGGTTAATAACAACTTCCATTTGTTGGACCCAGCGCCATATATACCGTATCAATCACAGACCTGGGATGGGACAGGCTAAGCTCAGTATTGTGTCTGGATGTCTTGTCTCTACAATGGGAGCGAAGTATAATGAACGGTGGGTAGTCGGATGCGTCCGACTACAAAAGAGACAAGGCAAAGGGCATGTGAAAGGCTTTGTTTTCCTAACCAAGCCACACATCATAGGAAATGTGTGGAGCGTACTAGCTACACGCGACACACTTGGTTAAAGGAAGACTGTGGGTAAAGTGATATACCTCTGCAGAGTTAAAAACGTGGATATTCACTCCTTGCTTCCAGGACGGAAGTTATGCCGCGGTAGGAAAGGAAAGCCTACAGGTGGCTTTCACCCTATGGTGATGAATGGAAGTAGATTTAAATTTAACTAGCCAACACCCCGCGCGTTGCCGCGGGTACAATTACAACGTTATGACACAATATAGTTGGAAATATGGCCAGTGTGGTTACATTTTAGCTTAATGAAACATCAGTACATCATAATACTATAGGACAATTTTTCCCCTCCTATAATCGACAAAGTATTAGCTGAGAATCCAAGCGCTAAAAAGTGTCTTCTCTTATGGGCATAGAAAGGAAAATACTCAATCAAACATTATAGAAAATGATCTCATTTAAAATGGCTTAAACCACCACATACAAATAGTTGCATATGGCACATCATGTCTCTAAGTCATCAGAGAGAATATACTTGTTGCTTGACAGGAGCTAATATACCATAATATTCCTTCACTCGGCAACATAATATTGGATCATTAGGTTCAGCTAAGTTTCAGTAGACTATCAGGCCAAATGCAGACCTATTATACCAAACCCTTGCCGACATATCTTTGGAAGAAGTCATTCTGTACAGAGTCAGAAGAGCAATAAGTTAATATCCAATGGGAGAAAATATAGGAGCAGGGAATTGAAGCTACGCAATTACTGCAGTTGTGTTATAATGTTCTCCCATGTAAAAGGGGGGGAATCAAGATGAGAACATCCTTAAGATTCAGTTTGACATGGTTAAATATGAATGCCGAGCTCTAACACATAATTCCAGTCAAAACAGGTCAAAACATGGGGATGCAGAGGGAGCAGAAGTGAGGAAGAATCGAGGTAGGTGGGGACTCAGGAGCTTATAATGATAATGATACTATTCTCTTACAACATAGCTCATTGTCATTATGTATCATATATTCATATGCACACCTGCAGGCTAAAATGGCAATAATCAGATAGAAACTTCTTGAGTATTCAGAGATAAGCATTATCTTTCAACCACATTTGCATTAAGGTAGTAAGTTTCTGAAAGGACGTACCTGTAAAAAATTGGAACCACACAAGCAGCTAAATCCACGGTGATAATGGATGGTGACCAGAACAGTGCAATGATTGAATTGAACCTGCGAAGCTTGCTTCAGAAAAGGAAAACACGTTAATAATATAATTCCATGCATGTGCTGAGTGTCAGCAAGAGATCTTACTGCCCAACCGATTCAAGGCAAAATTCCAAACAAAATAAAACCGAGATTAATTGTACGCAAAGCAAGGAATAAGCACATTAAAATGATATCTCACATGGATACAACAGGCCAATTGCACAAAAAAATTACAAATTTGCTATACCTAAAATCCTAGAGAAGAAATTCAGCTAGGTTAAATCAAGACAGCCGGTATAAACCTTGAGGCTTGGCTGCTGTCAGCGAGAGAAGGTCTCCAAATGATGGACATGTGATCAGAGTGAGTGTTGAAACTATTTCGACTGCAGAAATATCACATCATAGGAGTAAAAAACTGGAATTCTGAGTAACTGTTTAAATGGATAAGCCTAAGAGAATCAGCAGATAACCAACCATATATGAAGCACAAACACATCATTTTATATTTTACTTGAAAGGAAGATTACATATAACTTAAATTCGTTTAGAGAATGACAGGGCTCAACTTACTTGACTTGTTACCTGCAATATTCTCATGCCACCACTTGCGAAAAAAAAATGGACACAACTTTGGTAGCACACTGAAACATGACATGGTGAAAATGCCTTGACCAGGATAAGCTGTGGTCCTTGGACGTGCTTTTTTTCTTAGCCTGAACATTTTACTTAGTTATCATCTCTGACTTGCAAAAGACACAAAAAAGGATTCTTTTAGCAACATCTCAGCTAAATATAAGCAATGGTGAATGATGACTAAGCTTACCTATCAAAGACTGAGTAGCTTTATAATGAATTAGTGAGCATTCATTTATAATTTGATTTGACAATACAATGGTCATAAACAAATCTGGATAGGAAATACAACCAAAACGCAAGGCTAATGGGCATAGCACTGGAAATCTTGTGTATATTGCATCCAGTAAAAGTGAACCGTTGAAAAAATTCACATGGAAAAATACTCTATTTGCTAGACTCGATCTGACATTTCAAATATAGTCGGCCACATATATTGTTTCCATGTGACATTGCTACAAGAGCATGACTGATTGAAAAAACAATTGCAAGTAACAGAACACAGCCAATCAACTAATTTATCTCTCACTGACAGCTGTGTAGGAGAAGGGTGAAATAAAACAAATTCTCACCAAAGTGAAAGACAACTGAGATGTAGTGCCATGCTCGCAACACCATCACAAAAGGCCAGCATCATATTCTCAGCTGCCACCATTATTATCAGTTTATCACTGCAGAAGTAGAAGGAAGGTTAAAACAGAGGAAAAATCGAAGTATTCATTTGGATCGATCGATCACAACCAGTACAGAAATGAACATACCTGGATGTTCATAGCCCTTTTGCTAGCTTCATGCTCGCTTCCTGCAAGGTGTCGACTTCAGAAGTTCCCATGAGAATCCGCCTTACGCTTCCTGGTACAGCTTGCCGTAGACCTGCATGGGGAGCTCCCTAATGGCAACATGGTGGATTCTGCAATCGCGAGGAACAGCACGGATGCGGGTGTTGGAGGCCACAAAAGCAAGGGGGTCCAGATGGAGGCGGCATCCTGTTGACGCCGCGATGCTGTGGGAGTTGGAGTCGTTGCAGGAACTGGAGCCGCTGCGGATGGAGGTGGCTCCCTGTCGACGACGTCCTTGGGATGAAGCAGGCGGTGGCGGGGGGCAGGGGAAGGATCGGGAAGCCAGTGAAGGGTGGCGCGAACGGATCGGCAGAGGTGTTGTGGAGAATAGCGTGCGGTGGGGGATCGGGAAGCTAGTTGCATCGGCGAGCGTGCGGTGGCGGTGGTCGGATTCCGCGGCGCGGCGGGGGGTGCGGGTGTTGGGGGAGGAGTATATCTGGCCAACGGGCCGTGCCGGGCCGGCACGGCACGGGCCCGGCCGGGCTCGGGCCGTCAAGGGAAAGGCACGGCACGGCCTGTCGAACTTAAAGGGCCGTGCCGTGCCAGCACGTGGGCTGCTTGCCTCGGCCCGAGCACGGCCCTGCAACGTTTACACGGGCCGGGCCGGCCCTTCGGCCTTGAAGGCTTCGCAGTACTGGACGGCCCAGGCACGCACCTTCCAGTGAACATAAAAAACACCAAATCTTGGACCATTTTCCCTCACTTAGCCATTTTTTCATTGAACATTCAGTTAACAGAACAGATGACATTCACACATACATGTCACATAACAAAACCATCAAGTCCACACACATAACAGATTAACAGAACAGATGACATTCACATATCCATGACTGCAAGTCCACAAATGAGTTCACAAATAACAAGTTCACACTTCACAGAATGACATAAATACTTAAGGACCTAGTTCATCAATTCATGTCACAGTCACAAAATGGAGATCACCTAGCTTTAGAAAGAGCTGTTTAATGTTACAAAATGGGCTGCCTCATTAAAAACCTTTAGGTAAAACCTCTTTGAGGATAAAACCCTAAAGGAAAAAAGAGTACAGCCACAGCTCTTTTAGTGATCTCAGCCAAAATATACCAGCTTGTGCAGCAGAAATTTAGCCTCCTCCAGTAGCAGCCTCATCAGAGCCTCCACTTCCACTTCCAGATGCAGAAACAGCACCATCACCAGCAGTTCCTCCAGAAGCACCAGGAGCAGCATCAGGTCCTCCACCATCCAGGAACATGTTAGCCATCTTCTCCACCAGCTCTTTGTCGACCATGTTGTGCTGTTGTCGAGCGTCGCCTTGCTCCCAGTCCTTGATCAGCGACAACATCTCAACATGTTCAGGCGTCAAGCTCCTCCTGCGCTCCTCAATCAACCTGCCACACAAACTAAAAGCAGACTCCGAAGAGATAGTAGAAACTGGCACAGTCATCATATCTTTAGCTAATATAGATAAAACAGGATAAGTCCTTTTATGATCTTGCCACCAGCTAAGTATGTTAAATGAATCATCAAACAAAGTGACAGAATCAGATTCTAAATAAGTGGCCAACTCAGAAGCATTGGCAGCAGGTAAAGGAGGGGTAGGATCAGATGAACCACCAGCAGAAGATGCACCAGCACCACCAAAAATCCTGTTCCATGAACAAACCTTCTTACCTCCACCTTGGCTAGCTTGATGTGGCCTCTGCAACCTGACTGCACCAAACTTAGACTCATATTTATTGAACAGCTTAGTCAATTCAGCCCTCACATGAGTATAATAATCAGAGTAATCACAGTTAAGGCATTGAGACAGAAGCTGTAGTGCATTTGCAAAACCCTTAAGCTTAGCCCTAGGATCCAGAATAAATGCAAAAGAGTACAAGAGAGGAATTTTACCCCAATATTTCAGGAACTTGGCCTTCATGGGAACAATTACTTCCCTAAGCATCTCATCATTTTCAAACAAGCTCAAATGCTCAGCAATCTCAAGCAAGCAATGCATCATCAAAGGAGATGTTGGGTAGTAAACCCCAGATAGTGATACAGTAGACAGATAAAAAAGCTCCAAGAACTTAAGCATGTGTTCAGCAACATACCAGTGTGCTGGTGTCAGCAAAGGATTTGGATTTCCTCCAACCTGATAGTTAGTCTGAATAAACACAGTAAAAGTTTCCTTGTATGGAAGAAGATGCTTAAGCATTAAGTAAGTGGCATTCCATCTAACATCCATGTCCAAACCAAATTTACGAGGACGAGCACCAGATGCAATGCAAAAAGATTTAAAAGATGCAATGCGCTGGTTAGATGAATTCAGAAAAGAAATGGCAGTTCTAAAGTCCTCAATGTAGGTCTTGATACGTTTCAGGCCAGATTTGACAATCAAGTTGATGATATGACATGCACAACGCTGATGAAACAAACCAGAAGCAATGACAGCAGCACCAGGAGCAGTAGGATCATCAATAGGATTACCACCAATATAAGCAGTCAAACGAGGAGCAAGTTCATTAACAGCAGAAGTATTAGCAGAAGCATTATCAAGAGTGATAGACAGAACCTTATTAAGGAAGCCATACTCAGAAACAACTTGGTAAATACGATCAGCAATGTTTACACCACTATGAGCACAATCAATCAATCTCATGCCAACAACACGCTTCTCTAACTCCCAATCAGAAGTGACAAAATGAAATACAACAGACAGATAGTCCTCCTTAGCATTACCACTCCAAATATCAGAAGTCAAACAAATACAGTTAGCTTGAGACAGCAAATCTTTCACAGCAAACATCTTAACAGAAAAGGCCTTCTCCATATCCCTAGTAGTTGTCTGCCTAGAAACATGCCTAAAGCTAGGGTTATGCGCAATCCTAATGTAATCCTCAAATGCTTCTTGCTCACCAAGATTCAGAGGCAAATCAAGTCTAGCAATGAAACGAACAAGCTCAGATCTAGCAACATCAGCATTGTATTGAAAGCGAGCAACAGCACCATCAGGATTAAGATGCAACTGAGACTGAGAAGATGAACTAGCAGCAAGAGCTTTCCTCTTACATGATGCAATATGACGAATGAGATGACCAGTACCACCACCAGAACTAGCAGACAGAGTGGATTTGCAAAAATTGCAGCGAGCACCGCACCTTAGCCTTCTGCCGTTCTTGAAGACGGTGAGCTCTTCCATGTCCTTCCATACCTCAGACGTCGGCGCCCTCGACCTCCTCCTGCGCTGGGATCCACCGGCGGCGGTGCTACCAGACGGGCTGGCGTCGACGTTCACCGGCGAGGAAGCACTGCCGGTGCCAGTGCCAGCCGACGCGGCACCAGCCGCGTTCCCGAACAAAGCCTCCGCCGCGGCAACTTGGTCGTCGACGTCATCTCCTTCCAGGCCTTGAGCACGAAGGTCGTCGTTGATGGAGCCGCCGCCATCCACCATCGGAGAGGAGGAAGCAGTCGACGACGCCCGATCTGCGTGGTAGAGCGAACGTCTGAGGCAACCGGCGACGCGGTGTCCTCAGATCCGGCGACGACGAAGCACCCTACCGGCTTCCATGAGCAGAGGAGTGAGAGAGGAGAGCTGTGGTGGTAAGTGGTGTCCGACTAGCCGCCGGCGAGGTTGAAACACGGCGGAAAGGCGGCTTAGATCTAGGGTTGTGTGGTCGGGGAGAGGAGGGAGAGCGAGAGACGCGAGTGAGAGAGCGGCGCGGAGGCGGAGCGAGTGAGGGTTAGGGTTTCGTCCGGGGTGGGTGGGGGTTTATATACGGCATGTGACCGTTGGGGGGGGAGGGCTAGTTGGGCCGTGCCGGACCGGGCCGTGGCCTTCGTGCTTAACGGGCCATAATAGTGGGCCGCACGGGCTGAATTTCACGGGCCGTGCTCGGGCTGGCACGGCGGGCTTGAGGCTAGGCCCAAGCACGGCCCTAGGCGGATTCCGGGCCGGCACGGCCCTTCTACGCAACGGGCCGGGCCGTGCTCGGACCGGGCCAATAGTAGTGGGCCACGGACCGGCCCATTTAGCACGGCCCAAGTGGCCAGATATAGGGAGGAGGAGGAGGCCGCCGCTGGGGCTCTCGGGAAGGATCGTGAAGCCAGGGAGGGGGAGCAAAGGGAGCCGTGGATTCGGGAATCGAACGGCTGCGAGCGGTGGCTGGGCCGGACGGACGGATGGAAGCGCGCCTGAGATCGGACGGCGCGGAAGAGCTGCCGAGTTACTGTTGTACTGTAGATGAACAGTATGGCAGGAAAACTAAGGATCTTATATGATGATATGATAACTTGCCTTTATAATCACAAGTTTGGATCATTGCTCCGAATTATGATAGATAGGCTATGTGGGCACATCTGTTATGAGGGAACATGGTTGGGAATTCATGCATTCAATCTTGTAATCTCGTCTTGCTGAGTACTCTTCGTACTCATACGTTGTATTTACCATGTTTTAGAAGCAGGTGGTTCTACTTATCCCGAGAGAGTTTATGTTCTATGTGATCCTTCCCAGCTTGATTTTAATGACTTAGAGCATGTGAATGTTGAAAGTGACCCTCCATCTGGTGATGTCGACGAGGAGTAGTAGGTCCTATGGTGATCATCGTAGTGTGAATAGCTAGAGTGGTCATAGCACTAGTTTGCATGTAAATAGGTTTGGAATAAAATGTAGATAGTTACTTACATGACAAGACTTGTAATATGTGATCGTTGAATGCTTTTGTAAAGCTTGTGAACTGCTCCTATGTAAAGTACCACTTGACACCCTTCTGTTGTGTATCTCTGATATGAGGATTTGCTTGGTAAAGCTAGTCTTTGTCGAGTGATGACTCTAATGGCTGGTTATACTCCTCGCTGAGTATAGCAGGGTCGTTACACCCGGCACTCCATCTTTGGCTATAAGAACCACCCCCCCCCCCCCCCCCCGGTCCTGATGGTCCTATAAATACCCCTTTCTGGCTCCAGAAAAACTCGCACCTTGAGATACACAAGTTTAGATTCATTCCAGTGTAGCGAAGCTCTGTCGAGCGATTAGTAGAAGTAGTAAGTGAGTGAGGGGTGGAAGAAGGGCGGAAGCTCCGGATATGCCGGAGCTCTTCTTCTTCGGCGCCTCGGGTATGTACTCCGCCTGGGAGTAGTCTCCCTAGTCTTCCAGGCCGGGTAACATGTAAGGATATTATTGATTGAGAAATAAGGTATGATATCTTCTTTATCATTCATGGGATTCAGGTTTGTAGTAAGTATTTCTTATTTACTACATTTACTAGTTCTAGAATGTACACTAGATGCTAGTATAAATGATAGGAGTAAACGTGTGGTTTATACTTTGATTTATCCTGAGTTGCCCTTAACCCCACGGGATGATGTGGTAGCCGCGAGTGTATGTGACAGATGCACCGGTCTCTGTAGTCCATCACGTTCGGGTTAAGTGTGTAGGGCCTAGACTCGGTCCGTTGTCAGGACACGTTGAACCTAATTATCGGGTTGCGTGTTTTGGTGGCGGTCGTGCCCCGAAGTAAATGACATAGAAAGAACCTTATCGAATTGCTCAGTTATTTAATACATTGCATTAGATTACCTGGCCAGAGGACTATCGCTTTTACTGCATTACTTCTCTGCTTAGTTTGCCCCTGTTTACGGATATTCTGCATAGATATTGAGTATTAGTACACTGTTCGTTCCCTGAGGATTCGATACATTAGGAAAACTCCTGGGTGAAAGCTACATCGGTATCCGTACGCTTGCGGATTTATTTCTGTTAGGCCTTAGGACTGCCAACAGTGTTCACAGGATCGTCTGAGGTTGTAACGATGTAGCCGACTAGATCGAGATGGTGGGGGAACGTTGGACCCAACCACACCTGATCTACCGCACGTTCCCCTTACAGTCTAATTCAATACATTATTACTTTGTCTAAAAAGATAGAATAACCTTGTCCAATACAATTGCCAAAAAAATATACAATTACTTTGTCCTCAAATTAAAAACTCAGAAAAAAATTGTCCTTGAATTAAAACCTCACATGTTCGAATCGAACAAGAAAGAAATGTACGATAAATGTATCTCTCCAGTTTCTTCTCTTCGAGTTACTGTACCTCTCTGTCATACGCGGCTGAAGTAGTCGTCGCGGTCATCACGGCAGCCACCTTGGAGTTGGAGTTGGTGTCGGTGTCCTCGTTACCTGAAGAAGAATGAGAAGACTGCATCTTGGAGCCACAGGTTCTTACTTGGCCTTGTTGTCTGCAGAAGAGCATGAACTTTCGACCTGGGAGACAGTGTCGTGCTGGGTCAGATCTGAAGAAGAACGCGCAGGAGACGGAGTCCCGTTGGGAGATGTGGGGGCCTTTGCCGCAGGAGTAGCAGTGGAACCCTGATGTACAGGTTTCATCTCTGCCTCCGTTGCTAAAATATCGCGGCATACCCCGTTAATCAATGTAGTATCTTCTTGATATTTTTTGTCAATCCAACCAGTGGGTTGCCCCGAACCCGTAAGCATCACGAGTTGCGGCTCTGGTCCACCAACAGAGACAGGCGACTCTTCTAACAGAGGTGGGCACTATTTTTTGCGGCTGCCGGCGGAGAAGCTTGGACCACGGTACGATTAAAATGATCCTGTTTTTCCAGCCGCTTCAGTAACTCTGTCATCTTCTGCTCGCTACGCTCGTACATCCTATGAAGCTGCTCAAACTTCATGACCCACTGCTCAAGCAAAATTTTGTTTCGTGCCATTTTTTGTTGAGCCCCTTCCACCATCTTTTCCTGGCCTGCCAACTTCATTAGCACGACATTAGTGGCCGTTGTCACCGGTTCATGAACAGTTGATTTGGAGCCCGAGCCGCTTGCCTCATGTTGGCATGGGCCTTCCATTGGCAGTGGCTCAATAATAATGTCATCGTCATCGCTTCCACTCGCAACATCCAACACAATCGTTTGGTTTGGATTTGACAGGTCAACTTGGAGATTAGCCTGACTACCTCCAGCACACTGATCAGCTGTTGGGTGCATGTCAATGCCATGAATCATGTCCCTCTGGCCACGGCGTCCAGATCTTAGTGAAGACGGCGTGTACGGGGTGAAAGATGACGATGACATCTTGTACTTCTCTTGGTACCTTCGGTTCCTCATCTGACTTAGAAAGAACGATATGAAGTGAGCGTATGGCAGCTGTTGGGACAACAACATCCATCAAAGATGACATCCTCAATCTCACAAAGTAAAAAGTCCACAATGTCGAACGCTTGGCTAGTCATGATGCAAAGAAGAAGCCATTGCTGAAGACTAGTGATGGTCTCATTATTGGGGATTCGTGGTAACAAGGTCCTCCTCAATGCCCTGTGAACCACCTTTGCCTCTCGGCTAAGCAAGGTAGGTGTGCGGTACGATGATCCAACTGTGAAGGCGTCACCAAAAAGCGTAATCACCTCCTCCCCTGCAGGGAAGTTGGCACTGACCAAACCACGGCGAGGTGGGAGTGCATCTCCATACACTAATTTATGTAGACACCTTTCGGGATGAAGATCAAGTCCGAGAAGTCCAGCTAACTCCTCTCTTGTGATTGTGCATCTGTGATTCTCAAAGATGAATGAGATAAAACTTCGGTCAATAGGAACCCAAAGTGTAGCATAGAAAACTTTGACCCATTCCTTGACATATCTGCTGTGCTGTGAAACTAAATCACTCAATCCCTTGAATCTTTCAAAGTACGCAGAGATGTTGGCACCACCCGAGGCTCTATTCAGAACTGCCCAGTCCAGTGTCTTGTGTTGAAACAGCTTGATTTTCATCAGATTCTAGGAGTGCATCAAACTCATCTGAGTAGCAGTCAATAAACCAGTGTCTCCTTGGAACCAATCATCTTCTGGTACATCGCGTAACCTTCTGATCTTCCTACTGCCGGCGCCCCTCAGATCCATCAACGGCTCATCTTCAGCTGGGGGTTGTTCTTCTTGCTCTGCATACTCCTCATTGTTGGGACCCAAAGTACGCTCAGTTAAGAGATGCCGCTTCTTTCTATAACCCTCCAGAGGCATCGTCGTTCTAGGCCTCTTGTTCATAGGACGGATCCCACCTCGTGCCCGCGCATAACAGAGACCACGATTGGCCGAGGTACCTACTGTCTTAACCTCAGTGATCTGCTGTAAACTGGATCTGCCTCTCTGCCATGTCTGGGGATCAGATGTCTGGGCATGAGTGACCACAGGCATCATCCCTGATCGTTGATTATTCCCAACATGGCCAGCAGCATGCCATCCTTGCAGCGGCGAGCGTGTTTGCTTGCGACGAGCCATCTATCACTGAATTGCACGGAAGCAGTGGCGGAGCGTGAGCAACTAATCACATAAGATATTTGATAATAATCGATAATCAATCTGATGAAATTGCATAAGGCGACGACAAGTATGGAATTTCAAAAGCGTTTGTCTCAGAGTTTCTATGAATAACTAAACATAGTGCTGAAGAAAAACTTGGGGTACGTATTGCTCAAAAAAGGAAAAAATACATGGGGTCTCACCACTGCAGAAGATGAAGAGGGCGATGGGGGAGCCACCCAGCGTAGATCGCCAGCAGCAGCTCTCGGATTTGCGGAAACATGGCGGCGAAACGCTGGAGCTAGGGTTATGCGGCCGGGGACTCGAATCCGCAGAGGACGGGGGCAGTGAAACTCTATTCTCTAGTGCCTGGGTTACGGCGACCGGAGGAGAGACAAGGGGTTGAGGCCGGCCGTGCGGTGCTTTGTATCAGGAAAGGGGGGAGAGAGGCAGCTCGGCGGCGCCGGCGAGGATAAGAGGCGGAGCGAACGGGCACTGAACTACAGACATGGGAAAGGAGCAGGGCCGATGAGATCACATACCGGACAAAATACGGGTCCAATCATCGCTACAGAGCGGCGGCCCGCCCAAATGTTTCCCTTCGAATACGTATTTAGGTTACTGTACATGGGCTTAATTTCTCCCCTTTTTTTTGCATAAGTACATGGGCCGTGGTACGGAATTTGAATTGGGTCCATATGCAGGCCCCGTTAATGACGAAAACTGCCTGACCTGTGGGTCCTGATGTTCTCAATAGGATGCATGTGGGTCCGCTATGTGCCTAAAATATGCGCGGGTATAATCCCCCAATATATAGTGACGAACACTGCTTGACGTGTGGGTCCACAATATGCTGATTGGATGCATGTGGGTCCGCCATATGCAGATTAGGATATGTGTGGGCACAATTTTAATGACGAATAATGACTGACGTGTGGGTCCAAAATATGCTGACTAGGGTGCGTGTGGGTCTGCCGTGTGCTCAATAGGACGCGTGTAGGCATATTTCCATATTTATGACGAATACTGCCTTACGTGTGGATCCACAATATGCTGACTGGGGAGTGTGGGTCCGCCATGTGCTGATTAGGATATGCGTGGGCACAATTTTAATGACGAATAATGCCTGACTTGTGGGGCCAAAATACGCTGACTGGGATGCGTGTGGGTCCGCTATGTGCTGACTAGGATGCGTGCGGGAAATCCTCTAGCAAAGAATGAATTTTGACTGACGTGTGGGTACGCCATGTGCTGACTAGGATGCGTGTGGGCATATTTCCCCATTTTATTAATGACGAATTGTGCCTGCCGTGTGGGTTCACGCTATGCTGACTGGGATGCGTGTGCGGGAAATCCTCTAGCAAAAGACGAATTCTTACTGACGTGTGGGTCCACAACATAGTTACTAGGATGCGGGTGGGCGAAATCCCCCCTCCTGCGACGAATGTGTGGGTCCACTGTTCGCTGACTAGGATGTGGGCGGGCGAAATCCTCCCTCCCGCGACGAATATGTGGGTCCGCCCATGTGCTGACTAGGATGGGGGCGGGCGAAATCCTGGAATGAACGGTAGTGACGCTTAGTTTTCGTCATAAACAACCTGACCAGTGGGTCTGAAAGGCAACAGTGACGCTTTTTTGTCACCAAACGGGTCTGTTTTGACGTTTTTAGTGACGAAACGTCATAAAAGTTGGCCAAAAACGGGAAAAACCCCCAAAATAATGACGGATCTACAGTAAAATTCTCATTAATCAGTAAATCTGTACTTAGTGTTTCAATACCTTCGCCGAAGGACGGCTTGATAGGCGGAGGTCCGGGACAAACACAAGGGGAATATTCTCTAGGAGGATGGCAAGAGCTCCGCCGTAAGCCATCGTCGCCAGGAAGCGAATGTTCGAATAGTAGGATCTTGAGGAGAGCCGGCCCAGACGACTGGCTCGTGGATCACGCAAAAGACCCTAAGTGGGCCGAGCCGAGGCCCAGGAGCTAAGGCAGTTCAAGGATGATAAAGAAGGCGATACCCTCTGCCCTGGTATATGTTAGGAGAATATGCATAGAATATTTCGAGGGCTTAAATGTAAACGGGGCGTTGTATTAGATGCCCCCTATAAAAAGGAGACCTCTTCTCCCGGGTAAGGCTGGTTGGTGAATGAAGAAAATGAGTCCCTGGTTGACTTGGTCAACAATTGTACCAACCCCTATTAACCTCCGCCCGGAGCACCGACCATGGTGGAGGTTTTCCTTGTTCGAGACCCACTGTTTCAACACATTGAAGCTTTATAAATCAGTCGCCTTATTGCAGCAAGGAAAAGACATGCCAACACATGGCTGTCATATACTTTATTATAAATGCACATCCATGGGTAGAAAAATTCTCATTGGTACAACAGAGGAGACGTTTGCCGGAGCTTAATGCCTTCTAGTCATACTTGCCCTTGACATGGTACCTTGCACATCTTTTTATGGGCGCAATTGATGAGAATACTCTAAAGCTGAAGGCGCGTCGCTGCCGCCGCTCCACAGAGATTTCACCGACGTGGTGCTTTCCGGTTTTGAGGCGCGTTTTGTTACTGTCGTGGCCTACCTCTCGTGGTGACGCGCATCGGTTGCTCTGAGGTTGGGCTATGATGTCCTTTGAGGCCGATGAGAAAGGCAGCGGGCCGAGCCTCTCCATGCACCTCGCCGTGGCTGGAGGCCATCACGGGCCTCCACACTACATTCGACTGGTGTGCGGGCATGATTTCCATGGCCTCTCATGCTAACAACAAGCAACATCATAGAAAAGAAAGGGAAGAGAAAAAAAAGAACCGCCATAACTCATGCAAACTAGAACACCGTATGAAAAACACATCCAGGAAAGTCTCCATTAGAAGAAATAGAGAGAGAAAATGGAGATGAGAATTTTTAATTAACATGTATTACAAAACAGCTTTTCTTTCAACTCTAGATCAAGCATCAATGGCGTTGAGGGCTTGAGGCTGAGAGCACCTGTAGGATTCCACCCTCCACACCTTTCTGGAGGACGCGTTCGCTCACCGTGAGGCTGGGTCGCCTCTACAGCTGCGTGGCCACCGTCCCCGGCGACAATGCCTCCGTACATCGGTGGCCAGCGACAGCCCGGGCGTGGACCGCGACACTGGTGGCTACGCAGTGGGGCACCTCGACCGTGGGGTGTGCGCGACGCCGAGCTTGAAGCCACCGGACAGCGGCGAGGCCGACGAAGAGCTCGGCTGGTGGCTGGGCCTCATTTCCCCACCCGGGGCTTCATTGACAGAGGCACATGCAACGTGAAGATGGCGTGGTGGGAAGAGGCGGAGCGACGCCAATGCATGGAGGCGAACTGCCGCTGTGGTGCATGCTGGGGGATTGGAGGTGGCGGCACGGATTCATCGCGCTAGCTGAGAGCGGTGGACTGAATCAAAGAAAGAGAGATGCTTGTGCGTAGCTGTTTTGATGGAGAAGAATCGGCTCCCAAAGATGCTAGTGTCTATCGAGATGCTGCAAACGCCTTGGAAGCTCCGAATGGAGTTGTGAGGATTTGTTTCTGGAGAGTGGACTCACGGGAGAGCAGGCGATGAGAACGAAGCCGGGTCACTGCGGCAGTGCGGCTGAAGCTGAATGCCGTGGCTGGCCTGTGTCTTCCGCACGTGGCAGCTAAAGAAAGAAAAACAAAGGTGAGGAAACATGCAATGTGGACACGGGAGCACTACGTGGCTGGACGACCGACAGCCCCAGCTTAATATTTTGTTCACGAGTTTGGTGCCAGCATTGTTTATTCATTTTTCGTTTCTAGCCCTCACGCATCAAAGGCCCTGCAAGAAAGTCTCAATCCAAATGCACACAACGTTTAACAGAGAGAGAGAGAAAAAAAAATTACAGCATCTTAACGCAAAGGATCAGATGGGCGCGGCGGAGCGCGCCTGATGAGTCTAGTTTTGTATATGAGTTGTTACTTTTCGATTCATAGTCATGGTTGTAAATAAACAGGTTGTTTGTTTTCAACTCAGAAATGAAGTATAAGCCATTGTTTCTACTTGAGTGAAGTTTTGCATTTGATGATTTATACCGTCCTTGGATATACATATAGGTGACGTGAAACAACTCTTTTGGACCTCAATAAAGAATCATATGTTTTACATTTTTTTCTTATTGATTTATGCACCATCGGATGTAATTTGACAAAGGAAGCCATCTATCTTTATATTTGCCCTAATTTGTATTGATAATATGTATAACTTTGTTTTTATTTAAAAACACAACTGCATATTGTATATAGTCAATCATAAAATTAAAAATAAATATAATATAGTTGTATGAGCAACATTAAATCTATTAAAACAATATTGGGGAACTTTTTTCCGGCCAGCTCGTGGCAACGCACAGGCATTTTTGCTAGTGTTATAAATGCACATCCATAGGTAGAAAAATTCTCATTGGTACAACAGAGGAGACGTTTGCTGGAGCTTATGCCTTCTAGTCATACTTGCCCTTGACATGGTACTTGCACATCTTTTTCTGGGCGCAATTGATGAGAATTTCTGCAGAGTCGATACCTGTCAACAAATATACAATGAAGATTGACGCGGTAAGTGAAAAGCTTATAACATTAGAAATATTGGCAAGCTCAAGGGTACTTGAAGACCTGAAAGATAAGCGCCATGGACATAGCCAGTGTATTTGTCGCTGGTGTGCTCACCGGTGAAGTATACCCTCCCAACCGGTGCCTAGAAGAGTGCAGGAAAAAAAAAAAAACCAAAAAACGCAAAGTTCAAAGGAAGTTTCATAGCTAGGAATAGGGTGTCAAAAATCAGACTAGCGGCATATCTAGGAGCACAATAGCCTGTTCGTCTCGCTGCAGCTGCGGCTGCGGCTGCAGAAAAATAACTGCGAACACTGTAGCTGCTGCAGAAAACACTATAGCTGCTGCTGAAGAAATAACTGTGAACACTGTTGCTGCTGCAAAGCAGCGAGACGAACACGCTGTAAAATCAAAGATTTGTAGTATCATACCCTAAGTTGGTCGAGTTCGTAGCGGCTGACACCGACTGGCCAGTTGGCGTAGGTGCCCTTGTAGAACCTGTCAGACCACCATCTCGGGACAAGGATGTCGGTGGCATCCGGGACGTCCTTGCCGGGGAACATCTTCCTCAGCACTTCCATGACCTCTGCCTTGGTCTGGTTGTCCGACTGCTGCTCAATACGCCTCGACTCCTCGTCAGTCACGGTCACAAGAAGGACGTTGGCACCAGGATACTGCTTCTCAAGCGCCTGAGTGTTGTTGCAAAATGTTCAGTATTGATTCATAATTTGATTGACTTGTGCCTGCCCATCAGCTTACAGGCTAACAATGACAGTATTGATGCTTTGTGTACCTGCCACGCTGCGTAGTAACCTCTCCTGCTGCTCGCGTAGAGGAAGAACTCTTTTCCTTCCCCTACAGGCCAGAACCTCTTGGGGAACTTGAGGAAGATCTTGGTGTACACGGCCATGTCGAATTGGTAGAGCACCAGAATCTTCCATGCCTGGGACAGACATGAAAAATTGTTGACACAAAAAAAAAACTGAGACAGAGTATATAGTTGATGGAGGTAGGATAGGAACTGACAGGTAGCTTGGGCTTGAACTGAATGAGATCGGTTTGCAGGACACCCAGGCTTGTAGAAACCATAACATAGTCTGCCTTGTACACCGACTTGTCCTCTGTCCTCACGGTGACACCAGAAGGAGAATAGCTGATCTCTCTAACCACCTATTATCACGGTGCATATAATTTGTTCTACAGTAGCTTGTAAAGTAACTAGCATACTATGTACTTTATATGGCAGCAGCCAGCAGCGTATCAAGCAAGCATAATGTGCTACCTTGTTGAGCTGCAGCCGTGGATCGACGATCTTTCCAGATCGGTCGGTCTTGAGGTACTGGCCGGCGAGGTAGTACACGACGGTCTCGTATCCCCGCTGGTCGGCGACGAAGTATTCGTCTTCGCCGAAGTCGGTGAACGTCGGGTTAGGGACGGTGGTCTGCAGGCTGGTCACGCGCGGCGGCTCCGCACCCTCGAAATCGTACTTGAAGTAGTCCACCACCATGTCCACCGGCGTCGCCGGCCCGTTCGGCTGGCTGTAGTTAGTTTGCAGTTAATTAATGTGAATATTCCATGGGTATATAATATAGGACGTAAGTACTTTCATAAAAAAAAAATAATAGGACGTAAGTACTTTCATAAAAAAAAACATAGGACGTACTGATCGTAGAGGCGCTGCATTGCAAGGATTGAAATGTCGTCGCTTCCACTGGCGGGCAAAGAGGCAGACAGCTTCTCCCCATTCTTTTCCACAGCATCCGCTCGATCCATTATCTTCTGAACGTAACCTTCATCGTAGAGGCCACCGCTGCACACAGCAAAATGCGCAGATGATGAAATCTGTACCCTGTCTTCTGAGTCCAACTGCGTGCGTCGCGGTCCTCTCCCACTGTAAAAAGAATCGGCGCCGACAGGTGGGGGCCATCCCACGTACGCGAGGTTCCCCACCTCGATGGAAAAAAAAAAGAAGAAAAACGCCGCTCTCCGCTCGCTCGCTCCGCCCGCCGCCGCCGTCGCTCGATCTGCCACCATCACCTGCCCCTCCTCCCTCCTCGCCTTCTTCTGCTGCTGGTTGTGCTCCGCCCCCGTCGCCGCTCTGGCCGTGCAACGGCCACACCTCACCGATGCCGCCCCTCAATGATGATTTATAACAAATCAAAGTGAAGTATAGTTTGAACGGAGTAGGTATATACTTCTCCTTGTAGACGTTTTGGGCGACACTAAAGTCGGTGAGGAAGTTCCGGAGCTTGAGCGTGGAGTTGACCATGGGCCAGATGGGGTTCATCTTGCCGCCGTTGACACCCTCCACCCAGTTGGCGCCGATCTCGACGTTGATGCCGGCGAAGTTCTTCTTGTGCATCCGGCCGCCGATGCGGTCCGTTGCTTCCAGAATCAGCAGGTCGGTTATCCCGGCGTCCGACAGCCTCTTAGCCGCCGAGATCCCTGTAGAAAAATTAAGTATCCACAACATATATAACACAATACCTCATCAACATGGTCAGGGCAGATGTGGTTGATATGACAATATGCTTACCGGACATGCCGGCGCCGACGATGATGACCCTGGGGCCGGCGGTTGCGGCGAGGGAGCCATGCTGTGCTATGGTCAGTGCTAGGAGCACTGCTGCTGCTTGCACGAGAGCGCTGGACCTGGAGGAACTCATCTCCAGTCAGTGTGATATGTACTAGTGTGTTTATGCGTATGTGTATATATGGGTGACTGGGCGAAGGCAGCCGGCGAGAGCGTTGGGGTCGGTAAGCTTTGGCGCCGGGGTCATTTTGCTTGATAAACAATGATTAGCTATGATTTTCCATTGATTTTGCTTAGAGTCGTCGGTGTCAGCTGACACCGACGCTCTCACGTAGGCGTAGCTCCGCCCCTTTACACTTGTGCTCGCTTGTTAACAGCTGGAGTGACAGTGGCCTGAGCCAGAGCATCCATTCAATTATTACATCACGAGGGCTAGTAGCCAATGCAATTAGCTTTTCCCATATAATAAGGATATGGGGCCGGGCACTTAGCCGCTGCGCCTGGCCGCGTGCTGGGTCAATTTTGTGCTCACAGCCTGTCACACATGCAGATTGTCTAGACGCGTTTGGTAACACAAAGTTTAATCTGTGTCATCGCATCGAATGTTTGGCTACTAATTAGGAATATTAAACATAGACTAATCACAAAACTAATTACATGTGAGAGCGAACGCACAAAGCCTTTTTTTTAGCACAAAGCCATTTTTAGCACCATCGCTACCGCGGCCACCGCTTGCCGGAGAGCGGTAGCGGCGGCCAAGGAGCAGCTCGAGGAGACGGGTCGCCTCGATGGCGGAGTGCGTCGCCCCGACCCCCGAGCCGCCTCACAGTAGGCGACGGGAGGCGGTCTCTCGAGCTAGTATGTGTTGTGAACTGCCGAATCAGTGTACTTTTTTAGATTTTTTATATATTTTTTCTAAGAACTTATTATTTGATAAATCTAGTAACTCTAATTAGTCCATGATTTAGCAATGTATGTGTTGCTACAGTAAACATGTGCTAATGATAACTTAATTAGGCTTAATAGACCGTCTCACGAATTAGCCACGGCCTTTTCAATTAGTTTTATAATTAGTATATATATATTTAGCTTTTATAATAGTTTATATTTAATTCTCATAATTAGCGTGCCAACATCGGACTGGATCACATCACAACCTAGCTTTCACGTGGATCGCCTGCTGGGAATTGCGTGGCCGGCCGCTGCCTGCTAACATCGGACTGGATCACATCACAACATCTGATATGCACGCTGGTCCCCCTGCGAAAATGCTGTTTTCTTCCATGTTGTCGTATGCCTACAATACATACGAAAATGCGCTTCCGTCAAAACAAACAAAAGTCGATCAGCATGCCAGCTAGCTCTCGTGATGTAAGGGAAACCGCAATGTAGCTCTAAAACAGTCAATAGCGAATAAAGAAATCGTTTGCAGCTAACTGAAGCATTGTGCAAGCGGTCAATAAGCAGTCCATACTAAAAGCCGTCCGTAAAGCTATGGACCGGCTGGAAGCCCATTTAAAATGTTACTTGTATAGTGAATCAGTAAACAAATGAGAAGACCGGCTGGAATGCTCTGCATGTTCGCGCGAAGAGAAGAGAATCATGGCCAATGGCTTATTTTTATTCCCTGGTGGGACTCACCTTTACCTCTTACCACTGAACCAGCCTTTAGCTAAAGTCACCCTGTTAGAGGACCCACACATCTAGACTACTTCTCCGTTGCACATTGCCCTTGCTCTAATAATTGAATGGATGCTCTCGCTTCACTGTCGTCACTCCAGCTGTGAACGAGCGTGTCACTCCACTGATCCGTGAAGATGAGATCTTAATTCGGTCATCTCGTTAAAAAAAAAATTGTAATTAAACTTTATTTAAAACTCTTAAATAATAAGATTCTCTAACTATACTTTAGGATTAAACGAAAACAAACACCCGCTAAACTCTAAAGCACCCGGGCGTGTCTAATTCGCCCGCGCGAGCGGCCATCCGCGCGGACAAGCTGTCGGCGCGCGCAAACCGCACGCTTTCCCGTCTCAGCAACTTGCTCGGTGCATGCATCATGAGGGCCAGGCCAGACAACCACGGCGCAGTCCAGCCAGCTTTCCCATCTTGCGAGGTGGATGCATGGCATGCACGCAAATGGGTTAATGTTCTCGGCAACTGCTGTTCTCGTGTTCTCCTCCACATGTCTGATGTCTTCGGGACGCATGCAGGTCCATATACATGGTGGGAACCTGATTTATTTTTTAGTGTATAAGAGATGGGAGGAGAGAGGGAGCCTGGCAAATTTGACACAAAAGATGCCCTTTGAAGCTCCCAAGGGTCAGGCGCCCTTCGTGTTCAAAATTTAAACTTGGGTACAGTGCTTCAACAATTAAACGTTCGCACGTGTGTTTATTTTTCCTCACTGAGTGGAGTGTGGTACACGTTCACTCTGAAACTGGAACTGATTTTGAAAACAGTCCAGCTTCATCGTTGAGAAGGACCAGCTCAACGACAGAGGACCTCGCCTCGCCCTGTTCCAATAATTTGGCATGTTCGAATTTTGAGCCTGTCTACAAGTTTACGAACCCAACGAAAAATTTGTCGATACTTCAAAGTTATATTCATATTTTATTTTAGTTTTTTACTCATCAAGATAACATGTACTTCAGCTGAACAAATGTAACCAAATTTCGTTCAAATATAGATCATGCTTTCAGAGAACACCAATGAGCCCATTCTGTACTGTTACACTGCATTCCAAATTTTGAACCATGACCATTTCCAAACATTATTTATTCACATAAAAATAAATCTGAGACAAATGATATTTCATTTAAATGGCACAAATGCTTCCTGAGAACCATTTCAAATTATACAACTTGTAACTGTTCAAACAATATTTGAGCAATTAAAATTAAATATGTCAATATTGACTACTCTTCTTTAGGTCATGTACTCAATTCTTTAGAGAATGGGCTACCATTTATTTTTTAGTACATCTGTATAAACTTAGCTCATGCTTTAGAGAAAAAAATGATGACAAAGACTAATCATAGTTAAACAAAAGGTACCAACAATGATCCCTGTCTGTACTTCAATTTTCAAATAATATTTATTCACATAAAACTACTTCAAAAAATATTTGTCAAATTTGAAATCTGACAAACATTCTACATATTTTGTTTAGACAATTTCTAATAGGATTTTGAAAAATAGAAAATGGAATCTACCCAAAATTGCACAATCGCAGAAGAAAACAATACTACCACTAGTTCTGCACTACTCGTAGCACTTTCAATTGATGGGAAAATAACTTGTACAGTGAAGAAAACATCAGATGATCTGCATATTTGTACATTTTTTTCCACAGCGGAAATTCATTCAAAAATCTTTTATGAAAATCAGATGATCTGCATACTTGTACACTGAAGATAAAAATCAGATGAGCATCCACATCATTGTACACTTTCCATAGTATGACCTGCATACTTGTACACTGAAGATAAAAATCCCCTCGGTAATTTTTTCACTAAATAGGAAACTAAATGAGAGAACCATAGACCAACCTGATCATTTTTTCCTAAATTTAAGTGAAACTAGACTAACCTGTACCTCAAGAACCTTAGACTAACCTGATCATTTTACCCCTTGCCAAAGTAAAAGGAAAAATGAGAGAATAGAACTGATCATTTTCCCTAAATTTAAGTGAAACTAGACTAACCTGTACCGGTCAAGAACCATAGAACAAGAAAATGTGAACAAAATCAACAGTCAAGAACCGAAGTACGTGACCCAATTTTATTTTTGAACAAAGCACTACCCTGATCTTATGCCGTACTAACAGATCCATTTCAAATTTAGACAAAAATCTTTAACAATCAGTGCAGGTGAAACTACCTGAACAGGAATTATCATGCTGTGCTCATTTAGGAAAACATAGTTTGCACATTAGAAAAAATCAATAGAACAAAATTTCAAAGGTACACTTGTTGCACATCAGTACAAAAATTATACAATAAAATGTTTCGTTTCGACAATTGAACCTCTTTAATTTGCAATACACTGGTACACGAGTTGCACAGTTTAAAATTTCAGGAAAAACGACAAGTGCAGAAAATAAGGAGGATAGGATGAGGTCCAGAGTGTTTGTTGTTCAAATGTTACAATTCAGCACTTGTACATCCAAACAGTAATTGGAATTGGCTGCTACTCTTCAATTCTAGCTACCAATTACATGCACATCCAAACAACAACATTGGCATTGGAGGCCAATTCCAATTCAGCTCAGCTTTGGTATTGGATGTCCAATGCAATTCTGCAGCCTCAATTCCGACATCCAAACGAAGCCTAACACAAAACGCAAATGAATTAACTAATCAAAATCATTTGAACAACCGTGTGACCCATACACATGTATATCACAGAGCATGACCAAACATCTAAAATAGTTGATATTGCTCTGCTACGAATCACCGATACGCCGCGGAGGGCGCCGTACCCGTATCCGATACGACGGAATACGGGATACGGGTTACCTTGAGGCCCGCGGCGCCTCCGCCGTAGGCGTCTTACTGCACGGCCAGCATCTTCGAGGGGATCTCCGTCGTCAGCGGCTCGGCAGAGGCAGCGGCCATCGGGTTAGAGGAAAGGAGAGCGGCCGGCCGTCCGGCGGCAACAGGGGGAAGCAGTCTGCTTCAAGCAGAGCAGAGCTTCGTGGTTGCCGAGGGGCGTGCCGCGTGACTAGCGTGCGTAGGTGGTTGATGAACACAAGCACGAAGTGGCTGGCCTGGTTGGGGGTAGGGGCGGGCGTTCGGTGATAGCTTCGGTCCGGTTTTTTCGGTCGTTTTAATTTTTGGAATTACTATCTTGAATGGTAATGAAAATTTAAATATTCGATAACTTTAGGTATTTAAATTTTGGTTCGGTCTTCGGTTATACTTAAACTATCTAAATTTAGTACTAATTTTCAAGAAAAATAAAATGAACTTGGTTATACCTAAAATAAACTATGCAATCAGCTTGATAATGAGTTATTATTATACGATAGAGGACACATGAATACGATGAATGACTAACATATGATGCTATGTGACCATGGCATGAGTCTATGTGTTAAATCCTACACCTAGAATAGGCCTGTCATACTAATTCGAGTATTTTGGGTAGTTCGGATACCCAAATATACTACCCGAACAATTAACCGAAGACCGAAATTTCGGTTTTTACGGTCTCGGTCTTGATTCTTTCGGTTTTGATGCTTGGGTATCGGTTTTTTGGCCCACTTTTAATTGGCGATAACTGAAATAGTACACGAAGCGACGACTTTGTTGAGACGGTGATTGAAAACACAAAAAGTTGCGACAACGTACCTTGGGATTTTCCTACGCTGATGTGTCGGGCATAGTTATCACTTATCAGCGGTAGCTCTCTCTCCTCTCACGTCTTTGTTAAACACAAAATATACAAGAGGTAAGACACAATATAAAATGGAGTTTCTCTTTATTATTTTGAATAAATTTGTGATTATAACATTAAGGATGCTTTACTATTTATACTCGTAGAGACTGATCATATTCATAAAAGGAATCGGCCTCTTTAGTAAATTACCCACCTGGAGAAGAACTAGTTGTCTATAACTTCATTTTCTCCTCCAGATCCGTTTCCTTACCAAGATGGAGACACGGATCGAAGGCGAGTCTTCCTAAGCTGCTAAGTCATAATGTTTTAATTAATAGGCTACGACCGCATGCTATAACAAAAGGTCACTGTAGTGATGAGCCAATTTATACTGTAGACCGCCGCTATGCCTTCAAAGCTAAAAATTGGAGGGGGGGGGGTGTTGCGCCGCTAGAAAAACATCAATTGCGGTGAGCAGTAAGGTCTTCTGCAGGTGTTCGGGCCCATACTGGGTCCTTCCAAGCTGCCGTGCATCGACGTCTCCGTGATTGTGGTCCGGATGCGCCGTTATCGTCCCGTCAAGGTCGCCGTGGTTGTGGTCCGCCCGTGCAGTCGAGGTCATGGATGGTAGATCATAGTCGACGTGGAGAAAGCTGTCGTCGACGAGAAAGGCCATGCCACGCCGCACCGCCGAGGAAGGGAGACCCGCGCTGCACGCCGCCTTGCTGGATCCGGTAGTCGAGGGAAGAGGAGGCCACCGTCGTGGACGACAGATTTAGGAAGGCCGAGCATGGAGGAGGGAGTATGCATACGCATTTGACACATTTTTCTCAACTCGATTCAACAATCCACACCTAATTCTGCTCTTCTCCATGCTTTAGCCTCTCGAAGTTGATAACTCAGGTCCACCCTTCATGCGAGTTCCATAATAAAAAAAGGAACGGGTTTCACTCATCTCGTGCAAATCATTCCCAATAACTCTTATCGTTTGTTTGGTTTGCGTCGCGAGACGGTATCATTCCGTCGGGACAAGCCATGTAGAGCATCCGCAGAATAAAAATTACCGGACCTAATCATTCCTCAAAAGCGCCGGACGAACCGATCCTGCGCGCATGCAGAACGAGCCCACACCAGAGGCACCTAATCCTCAAACCAAACGTGCTGTACATGATTAAATCACACACTCACACATCCTTTACTGTACTGCAACACGGTTGTCTCTATGTACTACCTGTCCCATTGTACCGGTAAATTTCTCTATACAAATCTCTGCTGATAAGTACTGCCACAATTCCACAACGACCGATCAGCCTTCCATTTCGACGATGACCTTGCCGGTGGCATGTCCACCGGCGCTCTTCTCCCACGCTTCGCTGGCCTCGCTCAACGGGAACCTCGAGTCCACCACTGTCGTGAGCTTCCCCTCCTGCAGCAGCCCGACCAAGAACTCGAGGTCCGCCTTGTTGGGCCACAAGAGCAGCGGCACGATCCGCTTCCTGGCGAACGTCACCTTGTGCACCACGCTCCTGAGAACGGCCGAGGCGTTGGCGGTAACGTCCACCACCTTCCCGGCCTTCGCCGCCATCACCGTCTTGAACGCCGACCAAGCGATCCCGACCCCCGTGCAGTGGATAACGTAGTCGTACTTCTTCCCAGAGGGGCTCTTAAGGCTGGCCCCCTCGAGGGTCTTGTAGTCGAGGACCTCGTCGGCGCCGAGGCTCCTCACGAGGTCCAGGTTGCGCGCGCCGCAGGTGGCGGTGACGTGGAAGCCTGCCAGTTTTGCTAGCTGCACGGCGTAGTGCCCCACGCCGCCCGACGCGGCGGTGATCAGCACGTTCTTCTGGGGCGTGGTGCCGGCGGTGGTGGTGTCGTCGAACTTGGCGCCGATGGATTTCAGTGCCTGGAGCGCGGTGCCGGCGGCGACGGGCAGCCCGGCTCCGTCGGCGGCGGAGACACCGGGAGGCCTCTTGACAGTCAGCTTTGTAGACGCCACGGCGTACTCTGCGAACCCGCCTCCGTACTGTTACAGAGAAACAGAGTGTTGTTGGTCAGAGCAGAGGTAATACTCCAGCTTTGTCTTGGAATGGATGATTCGGTTATGTTCTACCAATCCTGAAAAGACACCTACCAGCTGC
The DNA here is from genome assembly GCA_007726485.1 of Eragrostis curvula. NCBI lineage: Eukaryota > Viridiplantae > Streptophyta > Magnoliopsida > Poales > Poaceae > Eragrostis > Eragrostis curvula. The sequence goes on along the minus strand of RWGY01000031.1, from coordinate 3,178,025 downwards.
TAAAAGATCATTAGAGTCGTTCAAACAATTCTATCTTTTGTCAAAGTTGTTGTCTGAAAGTGAAACCAGAACCGTAACTTTATGTGTGCTTACCAATGTGTTCAGCATGGCAACGACTTTATCTCCAGGTTTGAATCCTTTAACTCCAGGACCAACAGCAGCCACTACTCCTGCCACGTCAGTAGCTACAGAAGACCAAGGAATTAGCACAGGTTATTGATAGCAGTTCTTAACGTCTGTATAAACTGATCCGAGTAACATTTATTTGATCATATAATGTAAGAAGAGTCCTGCAGGCAGCAAGAGCAGGGAACGAGAAAAGCAACCAATAAAACTGGATCATTCTCCCAGCAATAGAACCTGGTGCTGAAAGCATGTTTACTTGCATTGCTGATCCTTGCATATACTTGCTAGCTTACAATAATAGCGTTGCTAGGGAAAGTAAAAAACTCGGCCCACTCACAAAAACAATGGGATTTCCTTTTAGCCATATTCAAATTACATTGCACAAGTGAGAGGGCCTGTAGCCTAGTGGTTACAAGCGCATAGTGGTCATCTCCCATCTGTTACAAGTATAGTTCGTTTCAATACTTCAAGGCAATACTTTAAATCCCTTTTTTTTTAGATTTTTGGCTCGCGAATTTTGGAATAGCAGGCATGGGAGTTGCCCATAACCAGTAAAGCAGAAAGGACTTTAAAGTTTATAATATGCAGGACAGAGATTTGCATGAAGACAGAATCTAATCTCCGAGTCCTAATTACAATGCCTTAAATGTTAAAAATGCACTTAGGGTCCTAAAGTACAAAGGGAAAAGTGATGTCCTGCTGTCAGCAGGGAGATCAGTTCCTGCTGTCAGTTATCAGATTTGTACAGTTTTACATATAGTTCTATGAAACTAAAGATTTAAGGATAACAGTATCATATCAGCACAAATGCCAGGTTACCCTCAGCATAGACTTCAGATAAAACAAAGAAGATAACAATCACAGCTGAAATCATTAACTTTGACTCAAAATATCGATTTGTACAAAAAGGTCCATGGGCCACAATGAGACGATGAAATACCTGGAATGTATGGTAATCTAAGAGGCAACAGAGGCCGTAACATCCCTTTCTGCATCTTCCAGTCAACTGGATTGATACTTGCAGCCTCCAGCTTCAACAGAAGCTCATTCTTCTTTGGCGAGGGGACAGGAACTTCCACATGCTGCAATAGAGGCATTGCAGAAACAACTGACTAGTTTGTTTTTTAAGAAAAGACGAAAAAGTTATTTTACTCCTTTGTTTTCAAGCAGCACGATCGAGTTTTGTTGACTCTGTAGCAACCGTATCTCAAAGGAAAGGAAATATGTGAATTACTATCTAGCAACAAAGCCCAGTTGACTTTTGGTGGACGCACTCCAGTAAATTAACTTCCCTGGTCTAAATTTGGGTTACTTCTGACTAGCATTCTCTTTTCGAAAAAAGAAAGGGGCAATTGTATATCTAACTAATCTTTATGGCCTAAGCTTGCGTTCACTGAAAAAAGACTGTTCTTTATGACTACGTGACTATGGCATAGTTCAACAAGCTACGACTCCATTACCTTCCGTTTTGAGGAGAAACGAATTCACTACTTGTTGTTCGACCATTACAGTTCCAAGCAAGAAATACTCTCCGCTTGCAGAATCTGATTGCCTGGCTGCAATTGCATCCAGGGGCAGGGGTTGCCTTCAAGTACTCACCAACGAATCACACAATCTAATCGCTATTAATGGTCGTGTTAATCAACAATCATGCCATGAATTATCGAATTCGCTAACCAACAAACCAGATAGATCATCCACGAACAAAGTTTCCTCCCGATTCAACCAAAATGGACAAATGAAAAGAAAAAAAAGGAGAATCGGCGGCGCGCGGTCGGTTACCTTGAGGCCCGCGGCGCCTCCGCCGTAGGCATCGTACTGCACGGCCCGCATCTTCGCGGGGGTCTCCGTTGTTAGCAGCCCAGCAGCGGCGTCGGCCATGGGGTGAGAGGAGAGCGGCCGGCCGGTGGCGGCGAGAGGGGCAGCAGAGCAGTGGTTACCCTGCGTCAATAGCGTGCGTAGGTGGGTGATGAACACGAGCGCGAAGTGGCCGGCACTGTTGGCGGTCTTTGTACTAGTACACGAGGCGGCGACTCTGTTCAGACGGTGATTGAAAACACAAACAATTGCAACGACGTGGCTTGAGGAGTTTCCTACACAACGACCCTGGCGAGATATTCCGTGCAATAGCTTTATTCTGTGCAATTCAGCCATGCAGCTGCCGGATTGACATCGAACCATCCAAGATTAATCACGGAATTCCCTCAAACCTAATTCATCATTTTCCCAAAAAAGACCCTTGCGCAAATCTCTGCTCCTAAAACTCCCTCCTTTAAACTTCGGTGTTCCTATCTGAAACTCTCCAAACCTAGCTCGCCGCTCGTCGTTGCCGGCGCCTGCTGCAACAGAAACCTCAAGTTCCGCATGAGACTCATCATCAGCTGGCGTGATCTCGCCATGGCCTTTTACTGCACTCGTGGGAGTTCTGTACACCAAAGCCATTGCACTGAATATTTCCCCTGCTAAGTCAGACCGTTTTAATTAATAGGCAACGGCGCATACCAGTCTTAATAATAGCTCTGATTTGTGGATAAATTTATATCCATTTTTTTCTTTGATCTTAACAAGGTTCAAATCTTGAAGCCACTCGATACCTAAGTTTTGAGCCTTGTTAAGTTTCCTTCAAAACTCCTATAGACAGAGGCATTCCTACGCATTCCTTAGGAATTTCATAGTACGTTGTTCAAAGGGTCATAGGAAAAATTTCTAGGATCGAACTCATCTGTAATTTCGCAGAAATATAAAGGTACAAAGGACTGGAAAACATATTTAGCATACAATTCCCATAATTAACCAATAGCATAACAAATACTTTAGTGTTACTTTACAAACACTATTCAGCACCTAGCTACACCCCACTAATTTTCATTGAATAAAACTATCACGAATTACTGAACCGTGTGCACCACGATATCAAAATATGTCAGTATTTGACGTTTAATAATTGCTTACGGTAAAAATCTTGAAATTTTGTTCAGTAATACTTTATAATTTGTACCAAATAATAAAGTTACAAGTACTAAGAATACAAAAAACAGAGATACACCCTACCACACCGCTGGTTTTCCCTCCCCTACCACAACGAAATGTGGTTGTCTGGTTGAAGGTATAGAGCGTTGATGGGGCTTGGCCTTGCCGGACAGGAATCCTTAGGGAATTTTTTTATTATTTTTTTTTAAGATCAGGACAGGTATCCTTAGTGTAGTCCAGATTTCGATGGTGGCAATGAAATGGACCACGGTCCGGAGCTGCATGAAGTGGGTTGCGTCTAGTAAGCAGGCCAACTTAGTTAGAGTTTCGCTAGAGCGACGACAAACGGTGACCGGAATTGGCGATGGCATGCGAATGCGAAAGCAGAGTGGGGATGGTTTGACAGTTTAAGAGGCTCTCGTTGCCGGGTGGCGGGTGGCCACTAAACATAATCTATTATCAAACGGATGCATCGTCAGGCTGGGGAGATTTAAAATGTTAAGGTGGGGGCCAAGTGTTGGGGAGTTTAGCAACAGTACAACGACAAGCGAAGGGTCCGAATACACCGAAGCTTACTAATATTAGATAGCGAAGGGTAAAAGAGTCATGAGGAAAATGTCCGAAGGGTGTAATGAATGATCTCCAATGTAATACTACGGTTAGGTCTATAAATATGACCAGACCCCACTGTAAGGACATCAGTTTTTCGGGCGACAAGCCAGACACTTCATTTACTCCGTCCAAAAATCTTTGTCGTCTCAACACTCTTCGTCCGGCTCCGCGGGCGATAGAGGGCTTCAGCGTGCAACAACACGAGAGAGCTAAGGGTGATGCCTGGGCTCTCGCCTTCGTCCAGCAGCGCGGACAGGTCAAGGGGGCTTCGCACCAGCCAACAATCCAGTAGAAGACATTCGGAGGGCTTCGCCTCACCAAGAAAGGACAATCAAGACCTATTGGGGGCTTCACATCACCTATAAAGGATCATGTTCCCCCAACACCAAGTTAACTTTTGGGAATCCCAGCAATCTACCAGATAACAGATCTAAGCAATTTTATTTGATAATTTAGTTCATTGTTGCAGTTGATGTGCCGCATGCACAAGCAGCACCAAAGGCATATGAAAGATCAAACGCAAAAAAAAAAAAAAAGGAGAAAATGTTAGAGGAAGCTGGTTGATCTGATTCGTAATATGGCGACACAACTACTCAAAAAAGAGAGGTAGAATTCAACATTCAGCAGGTGTATTGACAACACGGAAAAAGGATCAGCACATTGAAGGGCACCGAAGGCGTCTCATGAAGCCAGTGGGTCCCTATGAAGCATTATCTGCCACGTGGGCGTTACAATGTTTAACGTTAAGATAGTCCCATGTTTTTTAAGTGTGACATCACCTTAATTACCGACAAGATTACGCTTTCCTTTCTAACGTACGATTTTTTCCCATCCGCTCGCTGTACCTGCTCAGCCCATTATGGAAAGGGTTTTTGTGATTGCCGTCCGCCAGATGATTTGCGTGATTGCCGTCCGCTGGTGCGGTTCCCTTTCCAAACGTTGATCTATACATGGAAGAAACGTGGTGCCCGAATCCTTGATCTGGGCGAGCTCCTCTGTCTTCCTCCCCTTCGTCGACTTCCCAGGACATCGTCTTAATTGGCGAGCTCGTTTACATCCGGCAATGGTGTCCCCCTCGGCGTCGCTTCCGTCATCTAGGCGATCGAGGTCGGGTCCTGTTTTCAGATTCTCGCCTCCGTCGTCTTGGCGAGCTCTTCTACAGGCAGCAAGGGTTCCGGGAAGGGAGAAGAGAAGTACTCCACCGTTTATCCACGGCAAGGTAATTGATCATGCCCTGGTTAATCAGATTCACGTTAGCTCATGAGCACGCTTCGATCGTATGCAGGAGAGCTCGCCTGTGTCTTTCTCGCCTGCGTCGTCCACCCCTGATTAACGTCGTCTTGGCCAGCTCGTTTACACCCCCCAAAAGTGTCCCTCTCGCCATCGCCTCCGACTTCTTTTTGCGGTTGTGTCCTGCCACCAGCAAGCGACCCGCCTAACATGAGGCGTGCGCTCAAAACCAATATCACTGGTAACAGGTGCCTCTGTCGTCGTGGCAATCGCGCAGCCCCCACCGGCATCTTGGCGATCAAGCAGCCCCCACCGGCGTCGACTTCGCGATCAAGCAGGCCGTCGTCTTGGCAATCAAGCAGCCCCCACCGCCACCGGTGTCTTGTCAAGCTCCTGATTGCCGGCGAAGAGGCGAGCTCCTGATTGCGTCCGTGATCACGGCTGATCGATGCCCCTGACATCCTCTTCACACGTAGGGGATTGGACTCCAGTAAACCAAATGGCAAGTTGTCAGGTGAAAGATCTATAAACCTCTATGCGTTAATTGCTATGTGTTTCCTTGACTTCTCCCGCTCGATGTCAGTTCTATTAGTTTCTTGTAACGTTAATTGCTGGTGAAGAAGATGGTAACTACATAGAAGGTTTTGATCTTTTAAACACTGCAATCTGTTCAGTCGGATATATGCTTATGTTTCATCCTGTTGTAACCTTAAACAAAAACATGGTGCAAAATGTCAATCAAAATATGCTCTTACAGTCTACTGTTTTATTTTAAGTGTGACTTCCTTTCCTAAAAATTATAACCCTGCCGTGGTACAAAATGTTATTCAAAATAAACTTTCCTTCCTCTTCAAAAATTTGATATAATGGGGCACCCCATCTGGTGTGCTGCATCAATAAATACAACTCGATTTGTTTGCGCTCTTCTTTGTTGATAACCAGTCATCTTTTTTTTTAAAGCAACAGGAGGGGGGGAGGCCCCCCCTACTGAATATATTAAAAAATAATAAAGAGTCTTACAACAAGTCCAAACTGAAAAGGAAAAGAAAAAAGAGAAAAGAAAAAAAAAGGAAAACTAAAGCAAAGCAAAACCTATAGCTAAGTCTTCAAATTAAGAGATCGAGTGCAGCCATTGTTCAATACTAGGGAAGTACTTCTTTTTAGCTCTGTGCAACAGCAGCCTGAATTCGTGAATGAATTTATCTTTACATTTGCCGGGAGAGGAATCTTGATTGTTAAAAATCCAATCATTCCTAGTTGTCCAGATGGCCCAATTCATCATGATTATGATCTCCATAAAGAAAGTAACTCCCAGTCTTCTCTTTAGTATTTTCATAGTTCTGATGGGATGAAGTCTCTCTAGCAGTTGAATACCAATGGCCTGCCAGCATTGTTTGGCAAATCCACAGTGGATAAAGAGATGTTCCCGTGATTCCTCAATTTGCCATAAGCAAAGTTCGCAGTCATAAGAATCCATAGCCATGTTTTTCCTCTTGAGGAGCCCTCTTGTGCTCAATCTGTCCTTGATGAATAACCAGAAAAAGATTTTATGCCTCAACTGACATGAAGAGTTCCATAACCAATTATAAATGGGATCAATGTCTCTTTTGCCAATCATCAATTTATAAACCTTAGCCGATGAGAAGTCCTTACTTCCCCAAATGTAGGACCAGCTGTCCATTCCTGAAGTTAGTTGAGAGGTTGCAAGGAAATCACTTAGGAGTTGGAATTGTTACCAGTCATCTTCTTTACTCACGCATATACAATATCAATGTCTACGCAAGCAGAACGTGATGGCTAGCTATTATGCGTATCTGCACGTGAGTACTTCATTCCCCTGGCATATTTAAAGGCAAATCCTTGCGGGCAGACTACTTAATAATCTATGGTAACAATATATCTTTGTTTTTAGATAATGATTACGACAGCTCCATATATATATATATATATATATATATATATATATAACCCCTATACTCTAACCTGGGTACTGAATAAGCTATTCAGTACCCAGGCCGTACTCCAACCCGACCAAACCAGATTATACAGGCCAGGCAACCAAAAGCAAGCCGAGTCACGCATGCATGCATGAGTTAATGTCCTACTAATTAATGTTCCTTGATTGTGGGTTTTGATTATGGTAAGAAAATCCTCCACTTTTATTGCCGTATTGCACCATTCCATTTATTCTCTCAAATTTCTCTCTATTCTCTCTCGCATGCCTTTTTTCAGAATGCAAAACCTGGTGGACGTCAGGTATCTGGTATCTCCCATGGCTGGCGCGCTCATCTATACTGGCAGTGCAGCTCCCGTCGCTGGCTTGCGCGTGGGGACGACTGGTCCCTCTCACCGGCAAGCTCGAGGCCCCTGTGTTCCCTAGTCTGGTGCGGGAGTCTGATGGAAGACGACGCACATGCCTCCTAACTTCGTGCGAGGAGACCTTGCCTCGTTCATTCATTCTCTCATAGATCAGGCTGTTTTTTTGCCAATTAATTAGTTGATTGTAATTTGTTCCCTTGCAGACGTGTGGATATAGATGCCTGATCCGGTAAACAGCGGCGTTCATCACCAAAGAACCCCGGCATCCGATTCGATGAGTACAGAGTACGTCTAATCCAGTGGCTGACGGGTGTGCCTCTAAGGTTTACTACACACGATTATGCATGGAGATCAGGTATGCGTGGAAATCCTCAATCCAGCTTTTCCCATGTCCGTGCAATATGAGTTTGTTTGACACAATCCATGTTGTTGCAGACAAAGAGATCGGGGTTCAACTCCATCGACGGGTGCATCCTTGTTTGAGTTTCTTTTTTTCAATTTTTTGTTGTCCCGCGTAGAACCTGCTGATTAAGAGCATTGTACATATGAACTGTGAAAAATCAAGTGGCCATAACATTCTACCATGGCATCATGCTTATGAGGTGCAAGAGCTCCAGGAGAGCAAGCTGGAACAACCACCGTGCTCAAGATTGCCCTTTTCCACGAGGATCTTGATGTCATTTAGCGCAGATTGTAATTGTAGTTCTCGAGTGTAAAGATTATGTCCTGAATAAGAAAAATGTTTGTACCCACATCCTAAGATTGAAAATCACTGTTTTTACGATTACACGGGCTGGGTTTTATGATGACAAATCTATTGTTTATGGCTAACATTGTTAAGGTTTCTTGTTTGATGGATTTTTATGTGAGCTTCAGTGGCACTTTTCTGGTTATCGCTGGCAAATGAAAATTAATAAATGTTACGGAATTTTATGATTTTGCATCACTCTTTTTATATTCCAATCTGCAAGTTTTTATGATCTCGACCTTGGTACGACTTACCATCTCCAAATTTTATTATTTGAACCACAAGTTTTTATGCATTAAACTTACTAATCTTTATGACTTAACCTGTAGTATTTATGATCTCAACAAGTTTTTGGTGCTCAAATTGCAAATACTACCTGACCTGCTGATGAATTTGACTCCTATATATGATCAGGTTGCAAGACAATCTTGCAAGTGTTACAAGAAAAACATGACACATATTATGATTTTAAATCACTACTTTTTATGCCCCCAGCATGACACATACTATGATTTCAAATCATTTTTACGCCTCCACCTGACACCTATTATGATTTTAAATCACTACTTTTTATGCCCCCGACATGACACATATAATGGTTTCACACCATTTTTTACGACTTAACCTGACACCTATTATGCTTCTAAATCGCTACTTGTTATGCTTCACCATGACACATGTTATGATTTCAAATCATTTTTACGCCTCAACCTATCACATATTATGATTTTGAATCACTACTTTTTATGCTCCAAAAAGGCACATACTATAATTCATGTTATCAACCGATGTTTTATGATCCATCATACTTGATGGGTTCCAAATTTGCTAGGTGGCATCAGCCACATAATATCATGAGTAAAACCTACATAAATATTTTATGATTACATGAAAAGGTTTTTACTCTCAAGTATTGTGACCATAAAACTAATAAAATGTAGTGTTACATGAAAAGGTTTTTACTCTCAACCAGACTACCACCCTCATGATTTCACGTTAGATCATAGATAAAAAATGCATTGACGCTTTCCAATATAACATGCATGATGACTCCCTATATACATATAAAATGTGTCACCTTGGAGAAAATGAAATATGCGTGGTTAGGTTCCTTGTCATTTCTCGCATACCGATCTCAGGAAGGACGATGCATTTATAAGTAATATAGAAACCAGGTCGGTTGATCATGAGATATATGTAACATGACGATGTACGCATCCAACCTTGCCACTCTTTATGGCCTAGATGTTCAGAGCCCTTGAATAACGTTTCTACTACATACCCTCTGTTAAATTTATGAGTTACAAAACAACTAGTTTTTATGTTGTAAGCCCCAACTAACCTTTCTTAGTCATGCCAATACTTATTCTCTAATCAGATGTTGTTTATTTAGACTCATGACCATAAAAATCAAAGTTTGTAATAAATAGTTTTGTTTTGAAAATAGTTCATAAAACATATAATTTGCGGGAATAGGTGATGTGTATGATACTCCGAAACACATCATAAATAGTTGGTTCTGAAACAATAATAATTGTCGTTTCGATAGTAAAAGTTCTTTTTTTGAAAAACACATTCAAGTATAACATGTCAAATACTTGAAAGTAAAATCTTGAAGATTTTTACGCTTCTAGTGAATTGGTCCTTTTTTATTTATATATCACCTGGTACTCACATATCATTTCAAATTAAAGGTGTTTAGGATTATGATGAATAGTATTTACAACCTTGGTTATAGAGTACACATCCTAAAGAAAAGAAAGAAAGGCAGTCCTACCATTGGTTATATATCACCTGGTACTGACATATTATTGCAAATTCCTGATGAATAGTATTAGCGGTAAAGAAAAGAAATAAAGGCTATAACGTGTAATAACAGCATCCTAAAGCATCTGCATAAAAACTGCATTTTTTATGGTCCTACCATAGGTTTGGCCGTCTGGTCAAACAACAAGCAGTCCTTCCGTTGAATATTTATGGTAAGAAACCAATCAAAAAGGAATAAACTAATAGTAAATGGAAAGGGTTGATGGGGAGCCTTTGCACCCATGCATGCACAGCTGGATTTTTAATTAATGCATGCGCTGGGATTTCCTTTGATAAGCTTGTATGCAAATGAACCAGGGTGTGTGCGTGGTGGGAAGTTCGACTGGGCTGGTGCGTTGGTCTGGCCTGGGTACTGAATAAGCTATTCAGTACCCTGGGTACCAAATAGCGCTGGCATATATATATATATATATATATATATATATATATATATATATATATATATATATATATATATATATATATATATACTCTCTCTGTTTTTAATTATATGACGCGGTTGAATTTTTTTGTTGAACTTTGACCAACAATATATATGAAAATAATAAATTGCTTAACGTGAAATGTGTATTGTTGGATCTATCATCAAAAGCACTTTGAGTTTAACTTATACATTTAGCTATTTGCACAAATATTTATGAATAAGACGAATAGTCAAAGTAACGAAAAAAGTCAACGGAGTCATATAATTAAAAACAGGGGGAGTGTGTGTGTGTGTGTGTGTGTGTGTGTGTGTGTGTGTTAAATCAAAAGTCGTCTCTTTCTTTCTTGTGTCTTATTATTTGCCTTGCGTCTTTATCAAAAAAATAATGAATTAACTAGAGAATGAGTAATATGTCCAGTGTCTTATTGTTTTAACAAATCATCACCATATCACATAAATTTTGTTGGCTAATTAAATTACTATGTTACATATAATATGTTATATAAGCTTCATTGTAAATATCGTTTTGACCCTTTTGGACAGGTATATGGCATTCATGCATTGGTAGTATAGTTACATGAAAGAAATACTTTAATTTTGGTCAGGTCCCTACATACAATTATTAAACTGCCACTTAATTTTATATCATTACGTTTTCTTGTGGCTTTCATTTGCTAATACTAATATGAATAAGAGTTAAAGTCAAGTTTCCAATACCATTTCTTCTACATTCCCTATGTCATGTATGTGCGACACATAAATTTTACCCTTTGCAGAAAAATTGTCCGAACTATTGCCTGAGTATGTTGAGAAGAATGATCGTCGGCAACAACAAATGGAGTGTTGTCGCAGAACCAGAGCTTATTCTGCGACGAATGGATTGCCTGAAGTGTAGCATGCTCCAAATACGGACCATAGAGTAAAACTAGTGGCAGATGCGACCATGAAAAGAACTAAGAAGCAGAAGAAGTGGGTGCCCTTCTGGATGGTTCTGGTTCTTTTGCCTTTTTTTAATCCGGCCTGTGGTGGCCTTGCCCCCAATGCAACTTTGATAAAATCACTATGATGACCACGTTTCCGGACTTACCTAATTTTTAAAGAGCTCTACCGTTCTTGACCTTAATTTATTCCTATTTGCTGAGTTTTTAAATAGAATGTCTGCATAAACTTATTTTCATGATTATGGATAGGCCAACAAATAAGTTTGTTTTGATTGCCATAATTTCCAAAAAAAAAATGAGTTTATCTTAATTGGTTAGCATTTTAATGCTGGATCTTCTATTACATATCAAAACCAATGTATTTAAGTTGGACTTTTGGAGCGAAATGAACATATAAGGGAATCACCCTTCCTAATTAGCATGCTATATTTAGCTTAAACTGCTTCCACTATCTACTAGGCTAATGTTCTTTTTATCACTTGCATGGATGCAGTTAAATATCACTGAAATTCCTTATTTTTGTACATATTATGTATGGATTCATTCATCCCTGTTGTTTTTTAAGGTTATCATGTATTTTGTTGGGAGAAGTCTATATTATATGATCACTGGGTGTGGTAAAACTTCTCAACAGGAGTATGATTTCTATTTTGAGTTAATCATGATTATCAAGAGGTGAGAATTTCTTCGGTAAGCTTAACCCCTTGCACGCTGAAGATGAGAATTTATAATTAACGTTGTGTGGTGTGTTAGTCATGTATAAATACAAAACTGCACCTCATTGTTTATCTCTACATTCATATAGAGTTACGGAGCTCCTACGTCGAATTCATGTCTGTTTATGCCTCCTCAATAATCGGATACTCCATACCCTTTTATCCAACAGCAAATGGGTTCCGCGAATGGAGATGCATCTGCCACAGCAGTGACACTTCATAATAACAAGCACAAAAAGGAAGTTGAAAGTGTGATACAACCTGCAGGTGAGGCATTTGGCGTATGCTTAATTTGATCCAGTTGTCCCTTTATAGTTTACAGACTCATTCTCATCGCTTCTGGATCTGTTTTTTTCTTTTTGGCCTACATTTTATGTTTCTAGTGCTGACGACAATGAAAGTTATCGAACCGGTAAAGAAAATACTGGAAGATGGAGATGACATACTTGTGAATGTGTGGCTCGATGATGGAACTGCAATGCTCCGAAGGAAACACATGGATTGTCTTTTCCACCTTGATGGTTAAATTGCAAACTTATATGATGAGGTGCCAGATAATATATGTATCAAGATCCCTGTGTTTTATTCTCACATACATTTACCAAAGTAAATTACTAACGGCTGCAATCAATTTTGGACTTATTGGTCCTAAATGCATACATAGGGTTACTAAGGGCAATAGAGCACCTAAAAGTAAGGAAAGGTTGTTCCATTTTCCTAGAGAAATACTTTATCTTCGAAATGATGCAGCAAGATGGGAATGAAAAAAAAAATCCTGATGGAAGATATGTAGCCACTCGCAAACAACAACACAAGAAGAGCTCAGAACAACAGGGTGAAAGCATATTCGGATGCTGACATGGTAATCATAGAAATTATATATGCAAGTCTTTTTACATATGTACTAGCAACTATATTTTTTTATGCGTCTCCCACAACTTGGAAGGTGTTTCTACCAATAAATGTCCCCAAAACACACTGGTATCTTGCCATTGTAAATGGCAAGACGGGCCAGATACAGATAATAGATTCAATGGGATAAGCGTTTGCATTTGGTTGGGAACATTTAAGTCTCACTGTGAGTATTTCCTTATTATTAAATTGCACCTCCTTTAATTTTCTACATGGTATAAATATATAGACAATGTCTTTTAACGCTTTCTGTACGGCTGGTCGGATAACAAAGTGCAATCAACCTTGTCACGGAGGGTAGTGACCATGTGAATTCTAAGTGGAAGGACCTCTATGTTGTCAACTGACCGTTTGAGAAAATACATCTTGGACTTTGCACACAGTATGTCAAGTACATATATCTTTATTATTATGAAAATTGACATACGCATTCCCGATATGGCTCAACACATGTGTTCCAGATATCAGCTTCTCATGCTGCCTTTTCGTGTTGAATTACATGGAGTCCTAGACAGGGGTGGCATTGTCTGATCAAATATGTCATGTTGTCCAACTATATGTGGCATTAATATGTCAGATAGTGCGTTCGCTGTCCAGTACTCCATGTAATTTAGCATGAAAAGGCCGCACGTGCAGCTGCAGCAACAAAGAATATTAATGGACACATGTGGTTAGCCGTATTTGGAATGCTTATGTCAATTTTCAAAATAATAAAGATACACATGCAAGGTCCAGATCTATTTCCTCAAAAGGCAGTCGAGTAAGGCCGTCCACTTATGATTCATGAGGTCGTTACCCTCCGTGACAAGGTTGATCTCTCTTTGTAATCTAGCTTGCTATATTTACACAGAAGGCGCTAAAAGGCATTGTCTGTATAAAGGAGGTACAATTCCATAATACGAAAATGTTCACGACCAAAAACTTACCATTTAATCTAGTATATGTATCTGGCCTTTGTTTGCTATTTATAACGGCAAGATACCAGTGTGTTTTCGGGATATTTATATGTGTAGAAACAACTACTAAGTTGCAAGAGACATAAAACAATATAGTTGTGTGTACATATGTAAAAGGACTATATAATTACCATGTCAGCATCCAAGTATGCATTCACCCTGTTGGACAGAGCCCTTCTTGTGTTGTTGTGTGCAAGTGAGTACAATCTTCAATTGGGACCTTTTTCATTCCCATCTCGCTGCATCATTTCAGTGATAAAAGATTGGTCCAGGATAACCGATCACCTTTGCTAACTTTTAGGATCTATATTGCCCTTAGTAACCCTTTGTATTCGTTTATGACCTATAAGTTCAAGATTGATTGCAGTCATTAGTTTACTTTGGCAGAAATATGCAAAATAATACATATGGATCTTGATACATGTATTATTTGGTACCTCATTTAAGTGTGCAGTTTCACCATCATGGTGTTACAGTCCATTTGTTTCCGTCGAACCATTGCAATTCCATCATCGAGCCACACATGCAAGTATGTCATCTCCATCTGCCGATATTTTCTTTACCGGTTTGATATCATCGTAAGCACTAGAAACATAGTCTAGGCAAGAATCAAAATACAGATGCAAAAGCGATGAGAATGAATTTGTAAACTATAAAGGGACAACTGGAGCAACTTAAGCATTACGCAAAATGCCTCACCTGTGGGTTGAATCTCACTTTAAACATCCTTTTCAGGCTTGTTTTGATAGCAACGACAGCATTTTAGTCTGAAGCAATGGAGCTCCAATTCATCAGAAAAACTCAGCACTCGCTTTGATGAGACCAGCAGGGTAGCCCTGTATTCTGCAAGAGAAAGGAGGCCAATGAGGGAATATGATACTCCTGTTACAGACCGCTAATCAAGACAATAGTACGTACATGGCAATCGGGAATCGAAACAGCTTAATGAGGGGACAACAAGAGAACAAAAAGTAACATGACTATTTGTGGCAAATTAAGATCCGCTAATCTATATACCTTATATAGATGCAACCCACTACATGACACTTAACACCACGTTGAGCCACATCACTTGAAAAGTTGCAGCCGTTGGATGTCCTTCAGTATTTTGCATCTAGCCGTCTATTTTTCACCACCTCATCACTTATGCGTCCACTATCTTATTTTTTGTAATAAGGAGGCTAAACGTTTCAACCCTTCTCTACTGATTTGCCTCAGCACCGAGAGCAAGACTACGCCCCTTGCCCACGCCCAAATTAATAGCACTAATTTCCCCTCTCATTCCACCCATAAATCTTGATCAGTGAGTAACCGATGTCATTACTCAAAGATCAAGACTCCCTGCTTAAACGGTGGTATTGCTCTTCCAATTCCTCCCTCACTGCACATATGCCACTATGCAATTCCCGATCCTTCTGTTTGCCTTGCAGATTATGGAGGCTACCTAGCTGCATCGGTAGTCCTTGATTCATGGTAAGCTGCCTCTTCTTCTGATCTTTTTTAAGTCCCTAGCAATTTGGGTTCGATACATAATCATTCTCTCTTCCACGTTTCACTGATCTCACATTTCTTCCACGAATTTAGTAGATCCGGAATGCTTATGAATTTCCCCAAACCTTTTCACTGATGTGATTTGCTTCGCAGGTTGTGCTTCTATGGCTTGCCTGTATGCTGTATCTAATCTAAAGCCAGAGTGTAGCACCAATCCGTTGATTTCCATCGGTGGCTAGAACTCACAGGTCCGTGGTTTAGCAATTACTTACGATTTGGTGCTTTACATATCGCCATTTTGTTCTATGGCCATGTGAAATTTTTCTGCACTTTGTTCAGTTATTTGTCCCTGATACAACTTGAATATGTAATTTGCATCATGTTAATGTACGCACATTTTTTATTTGTACTACAGGCTTGAAAATGAAGGCATCCCTAGAAGGCAAAGCAATAATCTGGAGCAAACAATATGCGCTGCTGAGACAAATGCTGCCGATGACCAAACACTAACATTTTCAATATCTTTTTATTTGTTCTATTCTTCTGCACTCACAGACCTCATCACCACTCATCATATCTTTCTGTACAAATTGGCATCAGGAGAAATGAACTGTCACAAAAATCCTTATTTTCATCCATATTGTCATAGTGAAGGACCGAAGATGCTTCACTTCCTTTTGGCATTGATTTATAAACTTAGATTTCCTATTACCAGAATCTTCATACTCTTTTCATGTGGTCCATAAGGCTTTAGTGTAGGTTCTTATATAAGTATTTCATATATTTTAATTTTTCTTGAATTACCTTATCCTTTGCTTTATATTGTACGTGTACAAATATATATTGAGAAACAAGGTCCGTATAGTTTACATGCTACTGCAGTACTAACAATATTAAACATTTATTCATTTCGATAATCTCTCCTTTTTTCTCTGAAACATAAACTTATTGGAGAGATCATCACCCGTAATTATTCCCCAAAGAAAAGAGCTCATATGCTTCATAGCATGATTCTCGACATGCTTGATAGCAAGAGAATCACTCCATGACCACTGACAAAGTAGCAGAAACATGTTGGGCATGGGTTTTATTTGAAGCAATTTGGTATTTACTATTATTCTAACTTTACAGGCGAAGCATCATTTACCATGGTGGTTATATTAAATTCACAACGTGTACTTAAGTATTGATGCAAGCTTGATTCTAAATTGCCAGAACATTTTTCTCTTTGTCTATTTATATGTTTTTCCATAAATCAATAGAATAATAGTTGGTGGTCTATGCAACAAATTAAAAACCCGCAGCAACGCGCGGGGTATTCACCTAGTCATCAGTGGCTATATATAATAACACAGTCCGCTACTCCTGTTGCCCCCTCCTTTTCCTGGGGAAAAAAATTCGCTGCGGACCGTCCGCAAACGCCCACGTCCCGGAAAGCTCGGCTTTCACATGGCGCAGCTCCAGGGCATTCTCGGCTCCAGTGAAACATGGTCCCAAGCTCGGTCTACCGGCGCGGCCACCAGATGCATGAGCTCGATCCACCACTACCGTCGACTGGTGAGCTCCCCTCCCATCCATCGGGAGCACCAAAGAACGAGGATAGCTCCGGTGATGGACAGATGTGGATCTTCGCCACTACGACGTGCTGCACGGGGCGGAGCCATTTGGAGTCAGGCCAGGGGGCTCGTCCTGCATCGAGATGGTGGAAAGTCGTAGCATAGAACAAGGCCGTACGTGCTCTCTGGGAACACAATGTATGCATGCTGGTCTATAGATAAGGATCACAAAGGATTGATTCAGAATGTATTAGAAATCCGAACCCTGGTCCTCGACGCGCAACCTCGTCGGCCACGTGCTGTTCAGCGACGGCGCGGATGCCATCATCGTCGGCGCCAGGCTTTGTGTGTCTATGCATTTGTGTGTGTTGCCAACTCGGTGCTTTCGATAAAGGTTCTTGTTAGATATATATTGGTGATGATTATATCCATATTTACTTCCACTGTTAAGATTTCTAGATTTGTAATAAAACCTAGTGAGTTCTTCTTCTTCTTCTTGCAAGAAGGCTAAATAACATGAATGAGTAAAAAAATAAATAAAAAGCACCCAAGCATAGAGCTAGAGCAATGCTACAGTTACGTACAGGTTTTACGCAAATTTTACGCACTTGTTGATGTGGCAATCAGTGGTAGGTCAGGTTTTGCTTAAATTAAGGAGCAGAGATTTTATCAACCAATGAGGTGGAGCCACATCAGCTGTTTGTAGAAATTTTGTAACTGGTTTAAGTAAACATAGCATTTCTGATAGAGCTACGCGTGCTCATACCAAGAGGCAAACTACTTTCCACGCTGGACACGACCTTTTTGATGGCAAACAGAACCGGAAAGCTTAATAAAAAGAAAAAAAAAAGCCTAAACGAGGTTAAAAAAAAACTACTTGTGCCCTGGACGACCTTTTGAAATAACATATTCCTTTGTACGTGTAGCCACCATGGTCGCAGCATCACATCTTAGCAAAAACACAAGATAAAAAAGTCAAATGTAGATCGTTTAAGTTGTGAAGCGGTAAAACTTCAACACTCCATTTAAAAAGTTCAGGAACCCGAAACTGCCAAAAAAAGAAAGAAGCATGGCTTCCTCGCAAAAAAAAAAAAAAAAAAAAAAAAAAAAAAAAAAAAAAAAAGAAGAAGAAGAAGCATGGCTGCTTAAGAGCCCTTGAATTTGTCCACATATGTGTCATCAAGCTAGCCCCTTAACACATATGTGGACAAATTTAAGGGGCTCTTAACCATTTAAGTTATTGTAGTTTCTTATGCTTGCTTTGATCAAGGGGAAACATCCTTGGAGAAAGTGGCATGAAAGGAGGCCATCTACTTTGGTTAAGAGGCATAACACATGGAGTACATATATACTCCTGCGTGCAGCAAGATGATACTCCCTCCCAATTAGGTTTCTTGAGTTATCAAATAAGCAAATGTAGTGAAATGGCAAGAGATTTACGAAGAGAGAGAGAGGGAGAGAGGAGGAAGGAGTTTCATCTAGATGAAACTGTGTACGTATACACAATTACTTAGACATGAAGCACCGTGATACTAGCATTGGAGGAGAAAAGTTACATTCCATCATATATAGACAACCAATAAAACAAAATAGATTCAAGAGATATAAAACACTAAAATTGGGAGGATTGTTTCATTTGCGGTTTCATAGCTGACATGGCACTCTTGGAAACACCAAAATGAATCTCCCTATTGGGGCTAGCCAAAGGGAAATTGCAGGAAAAGGCGCTCTTGCATGAACAACCAGCCAAAAAAGTTAGTGCTTCCATCAGGACCGTAGAGCTGATGACATATAGTGCATGGTTATACTGCCACAACTAGCTAAAAGAATTCCCATTGCCTCCCTTTCCTAGTAGCAACATGCTAGCACCAAAAAGTGTTTCTCACATCTTCCTTGTCACCCTCTTCCAATGTATCTAATTTTTGAATGTCATGTTGTCAGCTCTCCTTTATTTTTCTATGCAAGGATCCACGTTGGTAAGACATATAAGTTCAAGGGCATCATTGGTGAGTTAAGTATAAAATGGACAGTTCACCAACCAGTTGAAAATCCTTCAAAGCAAAATGTGCAATGAATACCTTAACTAAAATGAAGTGGAGGCTTTATGGTTTCCTGATTTACTTGCAAAGAACAGAACTAACTTGTTCTTGGACCAATAGATTGCACCGGTCACAACCAGGGTCCATATTTAACAATGTTTTGGCTCTCTGTGATATGAGTAAAGATGAGAGCAGGCATTACACTTACATAAACATAAAGACTACAGAACATAAAGGCATTATTGTTTTGGTGTCCTGTAACAAAGATGAAAGTTTGCTTTTTAAGTAAACCAAGGGACATATACTTGATCCCATTACCATATTAATTTTCTCTATGGAGCAGATCATGCATCCACATAAATTCACGCCTCTGGCCATCGTCATCTTCTCCTGCATTTTAATCTTTTATTGGATTGAGATTTTGTCATTGGCTATGCATTCATATAGTCTGGGTTTTAGTGCGCAGGATGAAAAGAGTCAGGTTTCACATGGTCCGTTCATCAACCAGTGTAATAAATATTTGAAGTCAAATAGTATAAAAAATTTGAGTGAATTTTGGGTTTTCAAGAGTGATGCTTTCTTTTGTGGTTTTCTGACTCTAGTTCCAAGAAGAGGATGAGAAACTGATTCTCAGAAACATAATGTGATGATGACTCATTTAGAATCAGTTTCTAAGAGAAATCTGGTTCTCCCATTATCTCCAGCGCATAAGAGAAATCATTGAGATTTTTTTTCTAGCAAGTTAAACGCCGATGTTATAATTACATTTGATTTTACCATACATGTTCTGATGCAGCTATTACATGGCCGTGGTTTGTGTTACCGATTGTTAATATCGATTCCTGATTTCTATAATGATATGTATGTTTTAATATTGAGCTAATTCACAAAATCACAACTATTTGGTCCCTTGTTGCAAAGAATCTCAACTTTTGCAAGTTGTGGTTTTGTGCAACAAGTGCCCCAAATAGTTGTGATTTTGTGAATGAGTAAAGTGCATGACCGGTCCTTGAACTTGTTCAGCCGTGCCACTTAGGACCCTATACTCTTAAATTGCAGTTTTGGCTCCCTAAACTTAGCTTCGGATGCCATTTAGGTCCCTATACTCTTAGGATGCAAATATAGCCCCACAAACTAAGCTCCGGGTGTCATAGAGGTCCTTCACTTTCAAAATACATCATTATCCTAATTAAATTTATTAAACTTTATTTTTTATAGATATAACATAATTATAGCTAGTTAAATAAACGTGAATTTTAACTCAAATGTGTGTATAGAACATTACTAATTCAAGTGACCATAAATAAAATAAAATAACACATTGTTAAACATTGTTGTGCCAAAATATAAAAAATTAAAAATTCTAGTGATAAACAATAAAATTAGCAAATAGTAAAAACTCTGGGTGTAAAAAAGAATACATATTCACTCCTCAATTTTATCAAAGAAGGTGGTCAGATCCGTATTTACTCACCTAATTTAATCATTTTTAATTGAAATAAAACTATATTTTGCTGGCATTGGACCTAGATGACATCCGAAGCCAAGTTTAGAGACCTCAAGTTGCATTTTGAGAGTATATGGACCTAGATGACACCCGAAGCTAAGTCTGGGGAGCCAAAAGTGCAATTTGAGAGTACGAGGATCTAGGTGACACGGCTGGACAAGTTTAAGGACCGGCCATGTATTTTACTCTTTATGAAATTACCTCTTTGATTTTCCATATATGTTTCCTCCAATAATATCGTTATCAATTTTACTCCCACGAGAAAGATAAAGTTAAAATAATTGTGGCTTGTACCAATCATTTCTGAACCATTTTCGTCCCTATGTATATCTATCTATATATTAGGGGCATACCCGAATATGCCGTATAAGGAGTCTCTGTACCTGTTCAAAGGTATCCCAATAAGAAAGCTTCTCGAGCCACATAAGGTTGGCTCGAGATATAAGACTTCCGGCAGTTTTGGAGGATAAGGAACTGGAATTCAAGATGGATTCCACTGGGAAAGAGACGTATCAATGCCCTATATATAAGAACGGGACAGGAACACGTACGTGATGAGGAGTAAGAGAAGAATCAAGATAACGAGCTGAACCAATGCATATTTCCAGGTTAGGAACTCGCCGACCCCTGGTTGGCGATTTCATAGCTGCATTGACTTGACACACCATTGTACTAGGGTTACATCTGTGAGTTATACAAGTCACACTGGATGTACGGTTTCGTCCTCTACTTAAGGAGCTAAAACCTCTGCCTTACTTGAGAGACACCACAATCAGTTGACATTATGCTCCTGAACACTTAGTCCCATCCGTATCGCTATGGCGACATTTAATCGCTGACAAAAAACCCTTGCGCCAAATGCCATATGTCAGCTAGAAAGCTTCCACTACGTCTTCAGCCACGTTAAAATGTTTTCAAGCCTCCAGTGAACCATTTATCGGAAGTGTGTCCTGATGTAGCGAAAATAATTCTCAAGGCCTCCCATTCCTACCAGCTAGAGCACTGAAACATCAAGTCGATCCAAGACCCTCACCTTTTACATTTTTTCTGTGTGGTCTTGTGTTGTTGCCCTTGCTTTGTTTTACCTCGTGTTGTATATATAGAAGTGAGAAATGGGTGATGGTGAGAGTTAATTTTAACATGAGTGGTTGATCAACCGTATGAATAATTCAAAGCAAAGAGTACTGAAAACAAGAGTGGTTGTCATATTGAGTGAGTACACTAGAAAGTTAAAGCCTGGTTTCTAGTTGGCATCATCATCATGATCTAGGAGGACAGGGTTCTTAAAGTGGAGAGTTAATGCAGCATATATAGTAACAAAGCATATGACAAATTTGTACAGCCGACAAGGCGAATGGAAATAAACTGACAGCGTCGACCCACAAGCTAGGGCAAAATCAGCTGATTCATGTGAGCCTGAGCCCATATATAGTTGCATGCAGTGACGGAGCTTGCCTAAGATTTCAGAACGCGGGGGGGGGGGGGGGGGGGGGGGGGTTGGCAATGGTTGTGGGTGCTTCTTTTTCCTTCCGCTATCCCTCTTCTTTGTGCTTTCGCACCATCTCTCATGCACTGTAGCCTAAAAGAAGCAACCAATCCACGTGCACAGTCAATCCAAGCAAAATTAGGAACCACAGTGGAAGAAATCCACTGCACATAAAAAAACAAAGAGAAGAAATCGACTCATGTCGAGGTGGATGGATGACCGCCACTACAAGTTGAATTGCTGCTCCATTCAGCTCTGATTTGGTGTGCGTCTGCTCAGTTATCTTCGATTTGGTTGTGGTTACGCATTCGAACACTGGATCTCAATTCGGTGATAATGCGGTGTTAAATTTTATTGGCAAAAAAAAGTTGTTTTTCTTGTGGGGGGGGGGGGGGGGGGGGGTCTCTGTCAGTGGTCGCATGCACGGATGCACCTTAGCCTTCCCCTCTGCTTAGATCTCAACTCCCGACACGAACATACAAACACATAAAGTGAAATATAATGCTCATATATACTTTGTTCTATAAAACAGTTTCTTTTTTTGCGAATGTTCTTTTGCACTGCTGACAGGGATAAATTAGAAGTATCTATCATCGGAGTTGTGAATGTCGGGCGAGTTGTTTGTTACGGAGACAGCACTCGAGTAAAATACTAGTAAACTGCATTTGGATGAAATGTGACCCCTGGATCTCCCAATTTCATCTTATGATCCCCTATACAAACAATCCTTCTCATATGTTTGCAACTAAAATTTTCACTCACGCAAATCTTGGTTTACCCAAACCATGGGTACGGTACAACAGCGATTGAGATCAACCGGTGAAAAAATTTCATGGTGTCGTGGACCGAGTGTTTGCACGGGTTTCCCCCTCTCTACTAGAGGATCTAATTTTTGCTAGGGATTTAACCCAGAGCACTTGGGGGGGGGGGGGGGGGGGGGGAGAGAATTAGTATGAGCCATCGAATAAATCGTTGTCAGCATTGCCACATGTATAAAACCACCTTAAGAACCATATAGGGACTGATGATGAATGGTATTGGAAGACGAGGATCAAATCTAACCGATTTAGGAGTTAGGGACCAAATTTAGATGAAGGAAGAGTTGAGGGACTAAAGTTGAACTTGATCCATTCTATAAATAAGATTTATAGGTTTTGACTCATTATGAGAAATGTTTTTATAATATATAGTTAATATATTAAATCGTTTAACTTTCTACTTTGGCCAAAGTTAGAATGACAAGTAATTTGGGATGAGGTAGTAATCCTTAATATATATATAAACAAAATACAGAGTTTGCCTTTTCAAGTGCATACCCGTCCTAAATTTTGAGGACTAGTAATTAAGACCATTTGTTATTTTTGATGCACCTAAAAGAGAAAAATACCATTAAGCAGTTTAGAAATAAGAGAAAGATGGCTAAATTGACTAATTTTATACAAGGGGCCCTTGCAAGTGAACTTACTCAGGCTGAAC
The DNA here is from genome assembly GCA_007726485.1 of Eragrostis curvula. Classification (NCBI taxonomy): domain Eukaryota; kingdom Viridiplantae; phylum Streptophyta; class Magnoliopsida; order Poales; family Poaceae; genus Eragrostis; species Eragrostis curvula. The sequence continues at coordinate 3,154,689 of RWGY01000031.1, read as the reverse complement.
TAATAGAAATGATGAATTTAACTAAATATAACTCGACTTCACTTACATAAGTCTCTAACATATGACAAGTAATTCGCATCTGACACAACTACTGTGAATGAACATACATTCATATATAACATAAACAAAGTGAGAAATACAATTGCTTCCCTGGCCTTTTATTTTTGGCAATGGATATCATGTTTGCAGTGCAGTAGCATGATGCTTCCCTGGCCATGATCAAGTCTTTCCCTCCATGCTGTGAAGGTGAGGACAAATCATCATGAAAGGGTGAACTTGATATGGTTTCTCACCATTTAGGAACACCTCCTCCACTGCCCTGCTCTTGATATGCACCGAGTAGACTTCATCATTCACTTTCAAGTAGAAAACGCAGCATTATCGCAACTTTTCTCCATCAGATAAATATTGCCACCCCCTGCCTCCCAAACAGGATTTGCAAGAGAACCAAATGCCTGAATCAGAACAACGGTATTGACCAGCACCCAACTGCTTGTACTGCCGTCTCTTTCCATGTCATGGAGCCAAACGTGGATCTGAAGGAATACTCATCTAACCAACAGAGTGTACCGTGTAGGAGAGATCATCCTTCCGAAACACTCGTTATCCATAAAATCAGCTATTAATATCAAATACTTTCTTCAACATGCTAAAAAGCTCACAGCTAACTGATATCGTACAAGTAATGTCTTTAGTGACAAACAATAACAGAAGAGCACGTTCTCGAGGTCTAAGCTTCGATATTATTGTCAAGAAACTGATATTTTTCAGGGAGAAATCTTATGTCTTTATGGCATGCACCTTTCCTTGAGAACAGAGACATCAGCAACAAAATGGTGGAAGCTTTTAAGTGTGAAATTCTTCTCATCGATTTTAGAAAGAAAAGTTCCAGCCCTGACTATTTCATGCCTCTGCAGTAACATGCCCTGACCATATAATTTAGTAGTTGAGAGTTGGGCTCACAGCTAGATTTCTTCATAGATGAAAAGATATTTTCTGCCTCTTCCAGCAAACCTTCTTTTATATGATTTTTCATCAGTATACCATATGTCTCAATGGAAAGCGCTAGACAATTTGCTGAGATAGAAACAAATAGATCCCTAGCCTCTTCTATCCTCCTGGCTCTAAATATTGCACCAAGCATAACATTGATCATTACGATATTGACCTTCACGTTAATAGCATGTAACTTCTTGAACAGCTCGATTGCTTCAGCAGATACTTTTACAGAGTCCATCTAGAACAACATTGTAAGTGTCGATGTCCACACCTATTCCGCTTTCAATCATTTCATGGAACATTTTCTTTGCAGCTACTGTTCTCCCAGCGCGAAAAAAAAAAGCATTCGGTATGATGCTGTAAATAACAGTTGTTGGCTTAACGTTTCCTCAAAAAAGTTGTTGGCTTAACTCCCTTAAGCAACATTTCTCTGAAGAGACTCAACAAGTGTATTAAACGCGACAACATCAAGTTCAATGCCAGCTGATACCATAGCATCAAATACTTTCAATGCTTCCTCCATCTTCCGAACCAGACAGTACCCATAGATAAGCGAAGCATACACAATAACATTTGGATGAAGACCAATACCTTTACTGAAGTCAAATATATCATGTGCTTCCATTACCCTTCCTTCTTTACTAAGGCTATTAATTACTGAAGTGAAGAATGCAATGTCAGGACACATACTTTTATTGATCATTTCAGAGATCAATTCCTTTGCTTTTGACAAACTTCCATCAGAACAAAAACATTGGATAAGACATTGGTAAACAACTTTGTTAGGTGGTATCCCATGATCCGTCATCAGATTGAATATGTCCATAGCATCATCCATCCTGCCCTCTGCAAAAGGCAGCAATGACTGTCGAATAGGAGACCGTATCAGGTTTCACACCCTGTTGTGCCATGTCTTCAAATATATGCATGGCTTCAGCACCATTCCCCGTTTAGTGTATGCATTGATCAGTATGTTGAAAACATTGCGATTAGGTACAATACCGTCTCCTACCATCAAATTCAAGAGATCAGTAATATGAACCAAGGAGCCATTTGTAGCATAGGCATCAAGGAGAATAGAGTAGGAGACAATAACAGGTCTCTGACCCTTCATAGCCATGGAGTCAAATAAATCTCTAGCTTCATTGCTTCTGTCATGCTTGCAAAGGGAAGCCATGACTGAGTTCAAAGTGAACGTATCTGGTGGAACACCTCGACATGTCATTTCTTTCAACACCCTAGTTGCCTCCTTCCACAGGCCCAAAGCGGAGTATCCGTTGATCACGCTATGTACGTCAGTTATTTAGTTGAACACCATTATTAACCATTTGTCCAATGACCACCTCTGCTTTATCCATTGCCCTGGCTTTGCAAAGTGCATCAATAACTAACCGAGGTGTAATAAGTCACAACACTAGGCAAAATTCCATGTTGCATCATCTCATGGAAGAGATCGCATGCTTTAGAAATTTCACCCTCCTTGAAGAAGCCGTTGATGACTGTGTTGTACGCAACAACATTGGGTGGGTGGGCAGCAGGTTTCTTCCATTTTCAGCCACTGTTGGGAACAACTCGAATGCCCGCTGACTTCTCCTATCATTGCAGAAGCTTTTCAAAACTACGGAGAATGAGATGACATCGGGCATACACCCAAGCTGAGGCATCCTACGAAGCAGAACCTCAACAGCCTCGCGGTCTGCTTCGCATCACATAGGCACTTGAGGAGGTTGGTGAATGTAATCAAATCCACACCGGGGCCTGTCCTGTCCTGAGGATGCGGCCGAAGAAGGCAAGAGCAGCAGCCGATGAGGATGTTATAGGTGCAGAGGGAGGGCGGCGCCACCCGTGGGCCGGCAGCGCATCTGGACACGCGATTGAAGAGAGCAACGGCGAGGATGGGGCCGTCGCTGCAGGCGGTGAACGGCGGCGCACGGGCGAGTGCGGCGAGAAAGCTGTTGAGTGCAGCCTCGGGTATGCGGGTGCCCTGACGCAGCAATTAGTTGAACAGGGTGCCCTGATGGCATTGCATGCTGCGGCGGATGGCCGTCGACGCCGGTGAATAGAGGCCTTCCGCGGGTCCACTCCTCCGGCCGCCAAACCGCCTTCCGAGCTCAACGTCTACCTCGCTCACTGCAGTGATGAAGAAGGGAAAGGAGCCGAAGCGGCCATGGGCGAGGCATGCTTGCTCTGTTCCCGCTCTGTTTTGGTTCGACTGCCGTATTGAACGGTTGGATGACTGATATAATAATCTTAGAAATTTCGTTCCCTGCTTTTTCTCTTCTTTTTTATTTTTGTTGCTTTTCTTCTACATAGCAAATTGCCCCACGGGAACTTATTTTTCTCTCGAGATAATGCAATTCAATAAGTGGCTTCAGAAAACTTTGTGAATTGAAATGATCTCCATCAACAAGCAATCTTATCATGTAAACTCTAACTAATACAAAATAACAATGAGGAACTGAATTTTCACCAAGGTCTGTGAAGCGTCTCCGCTTTTCACAGGATCTGAGTCGGTAAAGCGCTGATGAACAGACGCAACAGTACAGCATATAAAAAGCACAAATTTACATCTTTAAGTTATTACAAGTCTTAAATGATTTAAAACACGTGAATAGCACAGCGGAAATCTACAAATACAACCTCTACTAAACTCGACGATACATGGCCGCACATCGAAGCCTTGCGATGTGGACCTGCTGAGAAACTCCACGAAGCAACAGCGGAAGCGAAAACTATACCTGCACAAAAACATGAAGAGCCAAACCCTGAGCAACTAATATTCAGCAAGACTTACCCGTCAACGTGGCTAACTACAGCCGACTCCTAATATGCAAGGCTACAAAAGGGGTGGTTGACTCGATAGCATAAAACCGCACTAATTACTTGATCCTTACTTTCAAGTTTTAGTTTCAAGTTAAGTACTTATCCAATAAAGCAGTGTGCATATAGCTAAAACAGATATATGTAACAATACAGCAGATCATCAATATAGCAGTAATGAGATACAATAAATATAAGTACTAGTCATCATCATCAATCATATCACACTACGATGTGGCGCACTGAGCAAGGTTGCTCTTGACCGAGAGCGGCGGTATCGATGTACATCCTGCAGGAGAAAACCTGACAACACGCCACACACGCGTAAAGTCGCATGTGGCAACTGTTCGCAAAGGTCCCCCTAGAGCTGGCTGGGTCTCACACCTCCCGAGAAAGGCCTTCCCGCACGGTCCCCGTCCCAGACGTACGTCCCGATTGGGAAGCATCATTTCTCTCCCGAATACCATGATAGAAAGTGCAAGTATCCGCAAGACACCAGGGCAACCTAAGCTACGCTCCTCGGAGCCTCGTCTTGTCGCCCTCGAGCCTTCCAAGGGCGCCATTTCCTTCTACTCCTCCGTGAGAACGCAAATCGGTCGCCTCCTCCAACTCCGGTCGCCCCCGCCTTCCTCCGCGCCACCGTGCGATTAGCCATCTCTGGTGAGCGTCCCCTCGATTCCTTGCACCCCGAACTTCTTCACACACAGGCGCAACCCACTGACCCCTGTATTCCGTGGTTTCCCGCTCCAGGTCGTCGTCGCACTACTTTTTCCCACCGCCAGTCGTCGTCATCGCGCAACCTCCACATCAACGAGCACCCTCCAGTCCTCCTCCACGTCGACACGCCCTTCGACGAGGTTTCCCATGACGTGAAGAAGCTTTCAAGCCTAGAGCTGCAGCTGGAGTAACCTTGCACCGAGCTCGCGTCGCTCGTCGCCGACCCGCTCCGGCCACCCCGCGCGCCCCCGATGCCCTAGGTGAGTTCGCCATCTCGCGTTGCCCCTCCCAGTCCTCACCGTTCGCCACATCCCCGCCGGGAGCCTCATTTCGGTGAGCGCGCCGCCCAACTCCGGCCATCCTCCGGCGGACGCACCATCGACCACATAGTTCGGATCCCGTGCGACTACACCGGATCTAGTGTGGCAAACTATGCAGCCAACCGTGTGCCCTGAGATATGAGTGGCTGGATCCTTTGTGGCATAGCATAGATCCCGTGCGGCCAAAATCGTGTGGTCCGTTGTGTGGCCCCGATCTGATTGGTCCGCCTATTTTCAATCCTTTTTCGAATATCTCTAAATTGCCAGAAATCACCTGAAACTTGTAAAATCAATAGAAAAATAAATACAACTCAGAAAATGTGAAACCAATTTTGTTAGTTTCCTTATGCCCAGATCTTGCAAATCATTTTCCTATGTTCTGTAAAATTATAATGATGCAAGACTTGTTTAATTCTTAATAAATTCTTGTTGCCCCATAAATCTTGAACTTTGGCATAGTTGTTAAGCTACTGATTACACACATACAGAGCATTTTTCCACTGTCATATGTTAATTAATTATTTTGCTATGATTTAAATCATATGTTGCATTGTATAAATTATTATAAATAATACCTTCATCAATAAATCATGAAAATTCACCATAAATCATTTTCAGTGGTTTAATTCACAAGAAAAATGCCATTGGACATATATTAATTTCCAATTTAATTAAGTTAAATAACTCACTTAAGCTAGTTAAGTAATTAACTTAAACAGTAATTGATTAAGGAAATACTTCAGACAAAAGTAATTAACAAAGTTAAACGTTTGCACTTACAGTATAAATTACTGCCCTATCAGGTAATTAAATCCTAATTGCATCATTTTATTGCATCTAACTTGCATTTCATTGTCATGGCATATAGCTATCGAGGTGATTCAGAAGCAGGTGGAGGACCAGGATGCTGAGCCGCTCAAGAGGAGCCACTGACTGATCGTTGCTGACTGTGCTAGTGCTAGCGTCGTTCCTGAGCCAGGCAAGCCCCGGTGCATGCCTACCTTATTAGGATTTTATTTTATCACTTGATTGGGGCTAGTAATTAATTGTGCATTAGGTTTATTAGGAGTTGATGTGAAACCTTAGAACTGCATTAGGACTACCCTTCCATATCCTACCTTGTGTCCTATTTTTGTAGATGTGGTCTAGGTTACGTTAGAACTTGCTAGGCTTAGTGGCTAGCGGACGGTAGAAGTCGAGTGGTAGGTCCCACTCGCACGATAGGGACCCCTGGATTGTACTAGCTGGATTTAGGATTTGTTGAGACCGGACGGGGAATTGCTTGTATAGGATGGTTGAAGAAGGCTGGGCCTTCACGGTGGTGTAGCCCCGTCTGTGTCGATTAAGGACCGTCCGTTGTTGGCCCTGTTGAGCAAGTTCGAACGTACTGATCACATGCTAGTGTTTTTATGGGCCTAGTAAACTTAGTAGCTTAGGTTGCCCTGGTGTCTTGCGGATACTCACTTTCTATCATGGTATTCGGGAGAGAAAGGATGCTTCCCAATCGGGGCGTACGTCTGGGACGGGGACCGTGCGGGAAGGCCTTTCTCGGGAGGTGTGAGACCCAGCCAGCTCCAGGGGGACCTTTGCGAACAGTTGCCACATGCGACTTTACGCTTGTGTGGCGTGTTGTCAGGTTTTCTCCTGCAGGATGTACATCGATGCCGCCGCTCTCGGTCAAGAGCAACCTTGCTCAGTGCGCCACATCGTAGTGTGATATGATGGATGATGATGACTAGTACTTATATTTATTGTATCTCATTACTGCTATATTGATGATCTGCTGTATTGTTACATATATCTGTTTTAGCTATATGCACACTGCTTTATTGGATAAGTACTTAACTTGAAACTAAAATTTGAAAGTAAGGATCAAGTAATTAGTGCGGTTTTATGCTATCGAGTCAACCACCCCTTTTGTAGCCTTGCATATTAGGAGTCGGCTGTAGTTAGCCACGTTGACGGGTAAGTCTTGCTGAGTATTAGTTGCTCAGGGTTTGGCTCTTCATGTTTTGTGCAGGTATAGTTTTCGCTTCCGCTGTTGCTTCGTGGAGTTTCTCAGCAGGTCCACATCGCAGGGCTTCGATGTGCGGCCATGTATCGTCGAGTTTAGTAGAGGTTGTATTTGTAGATTTCCGCTGTGCTATTCACGTGTTTTAATCATTTAAGACTTATAATAACTTAAAGATGTAAATTTGTGCTTTTTATATGCTGTACTGTTGCGTCTGTTCATCAGCGCTTTACCGACTCGATCCTGTGAAAAACGGAGACGCTTCAGTCTGCAGGCAAATGAACCTATTTGATGCTTCTCCAAATGAGAGTTCTCAAAGCTCAGCTGCACAGGCATTGCAAACATGCACACAAATCCCCATTATGGCATTATATTCTCTAGACATACTATTCCGGGAGTTGCAGTGACTTTTACACCTTTAGTGTCAATATCAGGTTACTACTGCAGAACTACAAAATTTTGCAAAATATTGCTGTTTTGAACATATAAAGGTAAAAAGTGTAGCAAACAATTAGAGAAAGAAGTTTTGCTTCCTTCTTCATAGATCCATGAATCTGATTGAGCAACAGTTTTAGTTTAGTATGCAGAATGGGATTGCGTTTAGCAGCATGCTAAGTTCTAGGGTAGCACTAACTAAGCAACAAATGATAGTAAATGGCAAAGGATTCTATTCTACAATTTAGCGAGGAGGAAATACATGGAACAAACTTGGACATTAGCGCCCATCTTGACTGCCATTCTGCAGGTCAATCAACCATTCGTGATTAATCCAGCCATGTCGATCTTTTGAAAAGTATTTGCCAGTGTCCAATCAACCATTCGGTATCCAACATAGAAACA
>RWGY01000031.1:2895494-3146957 GCA_007726485.1 Eragrostis curvula | reverse complement strand
GTCAGCTCACCTTGCCACTCTTCGGTCCGAGTCAGCAGTTGACTTGGGGCACAGTTCAGCGAGGCCTTTCGCTCGTTTCCAACATTCCGCCTGGCCTTATGCAGCGGAAAGCTCAGGGAGTTCTGGACCTCAGGCAGGGAGGCAGGAGCGTGTTCGATCCGCCCAGGTGTTCAACCACCTGGCCCAGTTTGCCTCCAGACCATGTAGACACGCCCGCAAGCGGAAGCGGTTTCTGAGAGGCTTGTCTACCAAGCTTCAGTCCCGGCTTGTCCTGAACGCGTTGGTACCTTCCCGAGCTTGTCAGCTGCAGCGATGTGCTGGAGGATCGCCATCAGGGCACACCCAGGGACGACAAGAGTTAGCGGAAGGCCGGGCACCACCGTCTTTTGTTTTTTTTGGTTTTTTTTTTTTTTTTTTTTTTTTTTTTTTTTTTTTTTTTTTGCAGCACTTCAGCCAGGCCACGCCTTGTGTACACCGCTCCCCGTGGACAGGGTACCTTGCACTCCACGTATCCAGCGTCCGCAGCAGCTAGCAGCAGTTTGCCTCAAGACAGCCACTGCAGCTCGCAGCGTCAGCCGCAGCAGCGCTCGCAGCAGCGCAGCAGGCAGGCAGAGGTTTTCCGTGCTTCAAACTGTGGACAGGTGGGGCACTTCGCGGTGATGCCGTGCAGCACTAGGCAGAACAACGCGCAGAGGGGCTCCAGTTCAGGCAGCCAGACAAGCGCCAGCCCCAGGGCAGGAACGCCCAGTCAAGACGGGCGCGTTAACTACACCCGCAAGGGGTTCCAAGGGTGAGCAGGTTCCTAGCTGGTACGTCTCTATGCGACACGAGCCCCCCGTGGTTATCTTGTTTGATTCGGTCGACACATGATTTGTCAGTTCGTTTCTCGACGACGGTCCTTGTTCTTTCTTCCTTAAGGACTCCGTACGTGATCAGTCACACAGGGGCCGCATTGTAACGGAGCACTAGTGCGTAATTCCCTATTGACCTTGCTGGAAGACTCACCCGACCCATCTTACTGTGTTGAGCGTCAGTTTACATGTTACTTGTTGGGGGATGGAGAGGGTCCAGAAGGCCTGTTCTTGAACTTCTCCTCCGTCCTTGTTCACTTGGATTCTCCTATGCACGCAAGGTCCCCCCTTCAGCTATCCTTGTTGGTCCCATACGCCGGACGTCAGTGCACCAGACCGTTGGCAAGAGTCTGGATAGATACCGGTGGTGCTGTGAGTACCCCGATGTGGTTTCCAGATATTTGCCGGCTTACCACCAGATCGTGTGTGAGTTCCGCATCTGACTTGCAGCCAGGCACCGCACCTATCTCCAGGAAACCGTACAAGATGGCCCTAATGAGTTAGCAGAGTTGAGTGCAGCTGAAGGAGCTATGGACCAACGGTTTCATTCGTCCTAGGCTCTTCACCTTGGGGTTGTCCCAGCCTGTTTTTGAAGCAAGAAGGATCAGGCGCTCAGGTATGTGTGGACTATAGGCCACCTTAATGCTGTGCATTAAGAACAAGTACCGCTGCCTCGCATTGATATCTTGTTCGATCAGCAGCTAGAGCTAAGGTGTTCTCCAAGATTGATCTCCGTTCTGGTACATCAGATTAGATCCGTGCAGAGGACATTCGAAGACACTTTCTCTACAATTATGGACTCTTGAGTTACTTGGTGATGTCTTTCGGTTTGACACCAATGCACTGCTTCCTTTCATGTACTTGTGAACTCAGTGTTCACTGCCAGAGTTGGACAAGTTTGTCGTGGTTTTCATTGACGACATCTGATTTCTATTCAGAGACAGAGGAGGAGCATGAGCAGCACCTCAGGATTTGTTGCAAAGCGTTTGAGGGATCACCAGCTGTACGCTAAGTTCAGCAAGTGCGAGTTCTGGCTTAGCGAGGTGCCTTTTCTTGGCCATGTTTATATCAGCTGAGGGTATTGCTGTTGACCCTAGCAAGGTGAGGTGTTCTGGATTGAATGCACCTACGACTGTCTCTCAGATTCGCAGTTTCGTGTTTGCTGGTTATTACCGTCGGTTTATTCGAATTCTCGCTAAGATCTCCAAAGCCCATCACTGAGTGCTGAAGAAGAACATGAGATTTTGTGGAGCTCGCAGTGTGGTGTGCTTTCCGAATCTGAGAAGCTTCTCACTACCGCTCCAGTTTTAGCTCAGCCTGATATCACCAAGCCATTTGATGTGTATTGTGATGCTTCCGGTACTGGTCTTGGTTGTGTGCTGGCAGGATGGCAGGGTAATTGCTTATGTCTCTCGGCAGCTTAAGCGACATGAAGAGCATTACCCCACTCACGATCTTGGCTTGCAGCTGTCGTACTTGCTTTGAAAGTTTGGCGGCATTATCTGTTGGGAAATCTGGTGCTATCTACACAGATCACAAGAGCCTCAAGTACATATTCACGCAGTCAGATCTGAACATGCGCCAGAGGAGATGGTTAGAGCTGATCAAGGACTATGACCTGGAGATTCACTATCACCCAGGGAAGGCTAATGTGGTTGCTGATGCTTTGTGTCGCAAGGCTCATTGCAATAATCTCATCGCAGCTCCTTATGCAGAGGCAGAGCCCGTCTTAGAGTGTATGCTTATGGCTCCTTGGCCAATATATCACTTGTTCCGACCCGCGAGATGGATTGTGGCAGCGCAGAAGAAGGATGAGAAGGTGAATCACCTCAGGAGGAGACTCAAGCTCGGGGAAGCTAGAGTCCAATGTTTCAGAGAGGATGAGGATGGAGTCCTGTGGTTCCAGGACAGATTGGTTGTTCCTAGGACCTTGAGTTGCGCAAGAAGATTCTTGATGAGGCGCACTTGTCCAAGTATTCCATCCACCTGGTAGCAACAAGATGTACCAGGATTTGAGGAGTCGCTTCTGGTGGCCCGCATGAAGCGGGAGGTCGCACAGTATGTTTCTGAGTGTGACACTTGCAGGAGAGTCAAGGCAGAATATGTTAAGCCTGCAGGGTTACTTCAGCCTTTGAGTATTCCTGCTTGGAAGTGGGAGGATATTAGCATGGATTTCATTGTTGGTTTTCCTCTCACATCGCAGAAGCATGACTCTATTTGGGTGGTGGTTGATCGGTTGACCAAGTCTGCTCACTTTATTCCCGTGCAACCCGTTACAATGTGAAGAGTATGCTGAGTTGTATATTGCTCGGTTCTCTGTTTGCATGGAGTGCCCAAGACCATTATTTCTGATCGAGGACCCAAGTTTGTTTCTCGTTTCTGGGAGCAGCTTCATGCTTCTTGGGCACCACTTTGATTCGCAGTGCAGCTTATCACCCTCAGACAGATGGCCAGACGGAGAGGTGATCAGATTTTAGAGGATATGCTCCGTGCCTGCGTGATACACCATGGCAAGTGTTGGGATGAGAGCTTACCCCTTGCAGAGTTCTCATACAACAACAGCTATCAGGAGAGCATCAAGATGGCACCGTTTGGGCTTTGTATGGGCGTCGTTGTCGGACTCCCCTTATGGGTTGAGGCCGGCGAGAGATCATCTTCCAGGCAGGCCCGCAGCTGCAGCAGAGGAGACAGTTGGGCTGATGTGGGAGGTCATTCCCACACCAGATTTAGTGGCAGCAGCAGAGGAGACTGTTCGCCGCATTCAGTCCAACTTGAGAGCAGCCAAGTCTCGACAGAGAGCTATGCTGATAGAAGACGCCACCGTTGGTGTTTGCAGTTGGCGACCACGTATACCTTCGTGTCTCTCCCATGAAGGGTGTACGTCGGTTTGGTGTCAGGGGCAAGTTAGCACCAAGATACGTTGGACCGTTCCCGATTATTGAGAGATGTGGACCCGTTGCTTATAATTGGGTTGCCCTCCAACCTCTCCAGTGTTCACAATGTGTTCCACGTATCGCAGCTGAAGAAGTGCTTGAAGGTTCCTAGTGACAGAGTGGTCAGTGGTGTTGAGCAGCTTGAGCCAGATTTGACATATCCAGGCAGCCTATGTATTGTCGATCAGAAGGACCGAGTCACCAGGAAGAGCACTACCAGATTCTATAAGGTGCAATGGAGCAACCACTCTGAGGCCGAGGCCACTGGGAGACAGCGGAGTTCTTGAACTCCCATTTTCCTGGTTTTCTACCTCCGAGGTGCATCATTTATTGTTGTTCCATTTTTGCATCTTTTCTTCGCTCTTTCGCCATTCGATTTTTCCTCTTTCTCTTTAATCTCGGGACGAGATTTCTTTAAGGGGGGAGGGCTGTGACACCCCGTGTCACTGTATTACAGAATCGTGCAAACCAAACTGAAGTGAAGATGAAATTAAGCCAAATTCAAAATTCAAAATTCAAAGTTTAACAGTTCAAACCCATATCTGTGAAGCAACTCAAAACTTTCTTTAACAACTTGACCCAACCAAAAATTCTGGAGATAGCCCTTGCGGAATAAGAATTTTGGAGAATTTTGGTGATTTTTGAAATTCATTTCGATGCTCCAATAAATCCCCAAAGTTCCAAAAATGTCCAACTTTGACTAGCTGCCATTTGAATTCTATTTCGAATTGAGATGTGCATGTTATGTCACTGGAAAGAGCATTTCATGATCTTTCGAATGCAACCGGTTCACAATTTTTGGAGTTCGTTTACTAGTTCAAATTGAGTTCCAAAGTTTGGGGAATTTTCAGTTTGAATTAATTCGGAAAAACGAAAGATGCCCGAGGGCCCACCTGTCATACTCCTCTCTCTCACTGCCGTGCGCGGAAGACGACGCCACGTCGCCGACGGCGTACGGCGCTTCTCCGCGGCGCCATGGCCCGCATCCGACCAGGCGACGCGTCAAAAACGCTCCCCTCGCCTGTCCGCAACTCCCTCTCCAGTCGCTCTCGCTCACTCGCACATCCCGGCAGCTGCAGCTCAAACCCTAGCGCCATTGCCGTTCGCCAGCTCGAGCTCGCCGCGCCACCACGTCGGGGCTCCTCTCAGCCGAGCAGAGCCGCAAGTCAACGCTCCGCGAAGCCCTGAAGCTCAGCATGGCCACCATTCCCCATCTCCCTCCTTAAGTGACACGAATCGAAGCTTCTTCCTCGCGCCCGGCCGTGTGAGCTCAACGCCGCCTCGCCGAGCAATACGTCTACTCCGGTGAGTGTGTCGTCGATTCCTCGTTCCTGGAGGTGCAGGTCAAGCTCGCGCATCCATCTGACCCCCTTTCCCCTTGAATCCGCAGCTCGAGACCCTGGTTTTCAACTTTTCCCCTTCGTCGTCGCCGAGCCGCCTCGATGCCGCTCCGGTGAACTCCACCCTCTCCGCCGCCTCGACGTCAACACGTTGCGCGCCGACGATGCCCTCGACGCAGTGAAGCTCGTGCGCCAATGACCGTAGCCGGAGGGCCCCAACACCAAGCTAGCGACACCGCCGAACCTTCGCCACCCGCCCGTCCTCGACGTTGAGCAGTCTCCGGCCATCCCCGCTTGCTCCTCGTCGTCGAGGTGAAACCTCCGTTCCACGCTCTCTCTTTCCGCGCTAACCGTTCGTCATTTGGCCGTCGGAAGCTTAGCTCCGGCGAGCGCGCCGCCGCCTTCCGGCGATGACTCCGGCAGGCGCATCGAGGGCCACAGCGTCGGGATCCCGTGTGTCAACACAGGATCTGGTGCGCCGCCCCGTGTAGCCCACTGTGTGTTTCCAGATCTGAGTGGCTGGATCCCGTGTGGTCAGCCAGATCTGGTGCGGCCCCGACTCTGCGGCCCAGTTTGTGGCCCGGATCTGATTGGCTGGCCCAATCTTTATTCTTTTATCGAATTCTTTAAATCTCCAGAAATTCACAGAAATTTGTAAAATAGATAGAAAATTGAATACATCTCAGAAAAATACAAAACCAATTTTGTTGAACTCCTTGTAACATCCTCTGTCCAGCAAAAATACCAAAACGCACTTTTACAGATTGTGTATTTTCTGGAAAATACATCTGTCCAGATCTTGTTTAATTCATTATAAATTATCTGTTGCCCAATAAATCCTGAACTCTTGCATGCCTGTTAAGAATCTGATAACACACCTACAAAGCATTTTTCCACTGTCACATGTTGCCTAATTATTTTCTTATGATTTAAATCATGTTCTGTACTGTATAAATTATTATAAATAATCTACTCTGCAATAAATCATGAAACTTCACCATAAATTACTTCCAGTGGCACTCTTCACCAGAAAAATGCCACTGGACATAAATCAATTTTCGAAATCACATTATCCATTTAACTTGCCTAAGTTGATTAATGGTAAACTTAATTAAAAGTTAATGAAGGAAATACTCCAGACGAAATTAATTAACAAAGTTAATCATTTGCACTTACAGTGTAAATGACTGTCCTATCAAGTAATTAAATCATGAATTGCATCATATTCTTGCATCTAACTTTGCATTATTTTCCTTGTCATAACGTGTAGTGACAGAGACGACTCCGGAGCCGCTCGACTTCCAGCTGCCTGAGGAGCAGACCCAGGAGGTGCAGGAGGAGCAGCCGCAGCAGGACACTGACCCCGCTGACCCTGTTAGCTACGCTCCTGAGCCAGGCAAGCCCCGGTGCATGCCTCCCTATTTAGGATTTTTATTTGTGCACTTGATTGGGGCTAGTCAATGTTTGTGCATTAGGTTTATTAGGAGTTGATGTGGAACCTTAGAAATGCATTAGGATTACCCTTCTATATCCTACCTTGTGTCCTATCTTTGTAGATGTGGTCTAGGTTACGTTAGAACTTGCTAGGCTTAGTGGCTAGCGGACGGTAGAAGTCGAGTGGTAGGTCCCACTCGCGAGGTAGGTTCACCCTGGATTGTACTAGCTGTATTTAGGAATTGTTTAGACCGGACGGGGATTTGTTTGTGTAGGATGGTGCGAGAAGGCTGGGCCTTCACGGTGGTAGCCCCGTCTGTGTCGGTTAAGGACCGTCCGTTGTTGGCCCTGTTGAGCAAGTTCGAACGTACTGATCATATGCTAGTGTTTTTATGGGCCTAGTAAACTTAGTAGCTTAGGTTGCCCTGGTGTCTTGCGGATACTTGCACTTTCTATCATGGTATACGGGAGAGAAGGGATGCTTCCCAATCGGGGCGTACGTCTGGGACGGGGACCGTGCGGGAAGGCCTTTCTCGGGAGGTGTGAGACCCAGCCAGCTCTAGGGGGACCTTCGCGAATAGTTGCCACATGCGACTCTACGCGTGTGTGGCGTATGGTCAGGTTTTTCTCCTGCAGGATGTACATCGATGCCGCCGCTCTCGGTCAAGAGCAACCTTGCTCACTGCGTCACATCGTAGTGTGAGATGATTGATGATATGATGCTAGTCTATTTACATTACTGTTATTTACATTGCTCTATATACTGTCGCTGCTGATGTATTGTTACTTTATACATGTTTTAGAGATATGCACACTGTTTTACTGGTTAAGTACTCATCTTGAAGAATAAAACTTGAAAGTAAGGATCAAGTAATTAGTGCGAGTTATGCTCTTGAGTCAGCCACCCCTTTGTAGCCTTGCATATTAGAAGTCGGCTGTAGATAGCCAATTTGACGGGTAAGACTTGCTGAGTATTAGTTGCTCAGGGTTTGGCTCTTTATGATTTTGTTGCAGGTAGCACCTTTATCCCCGACTCTACGGGTGGAGGTGGACAGTGGGATGGCCAGCTTCCCTATGGTTGGACAGCCCACTGGGAGACTGAGGAGTGATCTCCTCTCGAGTCCGCATCTTCATGGCTTTGGATGCGGGTTCCTGTGTATCGTGAGCGCGTGCGCTTGTACCTTTATTTCTAGACTTGTATCGTTTATTTCCGCTGTGCGACTCTGTGTTTTAAATGGATTAATGTAACTACTTAAAGACTTAATTTGTGCTTTTTATATGCTGTACTGTTGCGTCTGTTCATCAGCGCTTGACCGACTCGATCCTGCGAAAAGCGGAGACGCTTCACCTTGGATTCTGAAATACTTGCTTCTATGCATAGTACAGGACATCCCTTACAAAGCCGTAGTGATCAGATTATCAACACATCCCCATCTGCATGAATAATTCCCATTAGGAAAACGAACTCTGAACACTGACACACACCACTAATATTCAGAGTTTTGCACAGCCATATGAAGGTTCAGTTAAAATTTCAAGACAACAACCTGTAGTATGAATTCATCTTATACAGCTCACTAGACTGCTATACAAAGATTTTGTAGAAAGCAACTTGACCATACGAATTTACCTAAGAGATTAAAAATACAAGCATGTCTGCACTTCAGAGGAGAGAAAACAGAGTTGGGGAAAAATAGAAGTACTTACCTGTAGGTAGTGATGGCTGACTGCCTTTGCCTGCCGTCCAGTGAGGACAATCCCATGGGCGCCATCCTGCTGGTGGTGTTCCAGATCGATGATGAGACTGGGAATCGACAGGAAACCATGAGCCCCAATTGAAAATGCAAAAACCTAGAACCGGGCAGATTTCAAGGAATAATGTTGAAATTGAGAAGAAAAGGAGGGGAATCGAGTACCTGACTGCAGGGAGAGAAATAACTTGGCCTCTGGAGATTCAATGGTAGCTGTAGCCTGTAGCTCGACCTTGGAGTTCTAGGAGTGGGACAAATAGCTGTGTACCTCTTTTTGGTGGCTGAGCGTGGAAGCTGAAGGAAAAGAGAGAGAAGAGAGATGGACTTGGTGCATTAGACCATGACCTATACGTAATAAAGAAAATAAAATAAAACTTCACATAAACTGAGATAAAATGAGAAATCAAGTCATCATTACAAGTGTATAAATTGATCTGCAATGTCAATAGGACTGCATTAACATTGTTCGACACATTTGCACATCAGATAAGCATATTTAAGCATTTAGAGCATTTCATGTTTGATTGTTCTGTGATGCTTGAATTGATTTGGGAATACGGGATATTCAGGACCAGAGCTACTCGAGAGGACGGGGCACGTGTCGGAGGATCCGAATACTACGTTTGAGTCCGTCGACCTCTCAGGCAAGTCGAGTTCTTGACGCATGCTAAGTTACAATGTCAGTTTGAAACTTTGATTTGAAATTACTTCTACTTATCACTTGCATGGAAACTTAGTGTCTAAATTGAATGCGCATTTGGATAGAAGTAGAACAATAGTTGATTACGATGGTGGGCGGAGAAGGCCCTGGTGGGACATTGAGATGGTTGTTGGGCTTCTCTGCGTAGGGATATCATATAAGGTTAATAATAACTTCCATTTGTTGGACCCAGCGCCATATATACCGTATCAATCACAGACCTGGGATGGGACAGGCTAAGCTCAGTATTGTGTCTGGATGTCTTGTCTCTACAATGGGAGCGAAGTATAATGAGCGTGGGTAGTCGGATGCGTCCGACTACAAATGTAGAGATAAGGCAAAGGGCATGTGAAAGGCTTTGTTTTCCTAACCAAGCCACACATCATAGGAAATGTGTGGAGCGTACTAGCTACACGCGACACACTTGGTTAAAGGAAGACTGTGGGTAAAGTGATATACCTCTGCAGAGTTAAAAACGTGGATATTCACTCCTTGCTTCCAGGACGGAAGTTATGCCGTGGTAGGAAAGGAAAGCCTACAGGTGGCTTTCACCCTATGGTGATGAATGGAAGTAGATTTAAATTTAATAACTTGCCTTTATAATCACAAGTTTGGATCATTGCTCCGAATTATGATAGATAGGCTATGTGGGCACATCTGTTATGAGGTAACATGGTTGGGAATTCATGCATTCAATCTTGTAATCTCGTCTTGCTGAGTACTCTTCGTACTCATACGTTGTATTTACCATGTTTTAGAAGCAGGTGGTTCTACTTATCCCGAGAGAGTTTATGTTCTATGTGATCCTTCCCAGCTTGATTTTAATGACTTAGAGCATGTGAATGTTGAAAGTGACCCTCCATCTGGTGATGTCGACGAGGAGTAGTAGGTCCTATGGTGATCATCGTAGTGTGAATAGGTAGAGTGGTCATAGCACTAGTTTGCTTGTAAATAGGTTTGGAATAAAATGTAGATAGTTACTTACATGACAAGACTTGTAAAATGTGATCGTTGAATGCTTTTGTAAAGCTTGTGAACTGCTCCTATGTAAAGTACCACTTGACACCCTTCTGTTGTGTATCTCTGATATGAGGATTTGCTTGGTAAAGCTAGTCTTTGTCGAGTGATGACTCTAATGACTGGTTATACTCCTCGCTGAGTATAGCAGGGTCGTTACACCCGGCACTCCATCTTCGGCTATAAGAACCCCCCCCCCCCCCCGGTCCTGATGGTCCTATAAATACCCCTTTCTGGCTCCAGAAAAACTCGCACCTTGAGATACACAAGTTTAGATTCATTCCAGTGTAGCGAAGCTCTGTCGAGCGATTAGTAGAAGTAGTTAGTGAGTGAGGGGCGGAAGAAGGGCGGAAGCTCCGGATATGCCGGAGCTCTTCTTCTTCGGCGCCTCGGGTATGTACTCCGCCTGGGAGTAGTCTCCCTAGTCTTCCAGGCCGGGTAACATGTAAGGATATTATTGATTGAGAAATAAGGTATGATATCTTCTTTATCATTCATGGGATTCAGGTTTGTAGTAAGTATTTCTTATTTACTACATTTACTAGTTCTAGAATGTACACTAGATGCTAGTATAAATGATAGGTGTAAACGTGTGGTTTATACTTTGATTTATCCTGAGTTGCCCTTAACCCCACGGGATGATGTGGTAGCCGCGAGTGTATGTGACAGATGCACCGGTCTCTGTAGTCCATCACGTTCGGGTTAAGTGTGTAGGGCCTAGACTCGGTCCGTTGTCAGGACACGTTGAACCTAATTATCGGGTTGCGTGTTTTGGTGGCAGCCGTGCCCCGAAGTAAATGACATAGAAAGAACCTTATCGAATTGTTCAGTTATTTAATACCTTGCATTAGATTACCTGGCCAGAGGACTATCGCTTTCACTGCATTACTTCTCTGCTTAGTTTGCCCCTGTTTACGGATATTCTGCATAGATATTGAGTATTAGTACACTGTTCATTCCCTGAGGATTCGATACCTTAGGAAAACTCCTGGGTGAAAGCTACATCAGTATCCGTACGCTTGCGGATTTATTTCTGTTAGGCCTTAGGACTGCCAAAAGTGTTCACAGGATCGTCTGAGGTTGTAACGATGTAGCCGACTAGATCGAGATGGTGGGGGAACGTTGGACCCAACCACACCTGATCTACCGCACGTTCCCCTTACAGTCCAATTCAATACATTATTACTTTATCTAAAAAGATAGAATAACCTTGTCCAATACAATTGCCAAAAAAATATACAATTACTTTGTCCTCAAATAAAAAACTCGGGAAAAAACTGTCCTCGAATTAAAACCTCACATGTTCGAATCGAACAAGAAAGAAATGTACGATCAATGTATCTCTCCAGTTTCTTCTCTTCGAGTTACTGTACCTCTCTGTCATACGCGGCTGAAGTAGTCGTCGCGGCAGCCACCTTGGAGTTGGAGTTGATGTCGGTGTCCTCGTTACCCGAAGAAGAATGAGAAGACTGCATCTTGGAGCCGGGTTCTTACTTGGCCTTGTTGTCTGCAGAAGAGCATGAACTTTCGACTTGGGAGACAGCGTCGTGCTGGGTTAGATCTGAAGAAGAACGCGCAGGAGACGGAGTCCCGTTGGGAGATGTGGGGGCCTTTGCCGCAGGAGTAGCAGTGGAACCCTGATGTACAGGTTTCATCTCTGCCGGCCTTGCTAAAATATCGCGGCATACCCCATTAATCAATGTAGTATCTTCTTGATATTTTTTGTCAATCCAACCAGTGGGTTGCCCCGAACCCATAAGCATCACGAGTTGCGGCTCTGGTCCACCAACAGAGACAGGCGGCTCTTCTAACAGAGGTAGGCACTATTTTTTGCGGCTGCCGGCGGAGAAGCTTGGACCACGGTACGATTAAAATGATCCTGTTTTTCCAGCCACTTCAGTAACTCTGTCATCTTCTGCTCGCTACGCTCTTACATCCTATGAAGCTGCTCAAACTTCATGACTCACTGCTCAAGCAAAATTTTGTTTCGTGCCATTTTTTGTTGAGTCCCTTCCACCATCTTTTCCTGGCCTGCCAACTTCATTAGCACGGCATTAGTGGCCGTTGTCACCGGTTCATGAACAGTTGATTTGGAGCCCGAGCCGCTTGCCTCATGTTGACGTGGGCCTCCCATTGGCAGTGGCTCAATAATAATGTCATCGTCATCGCTTCCACTCGCAACATCCAACACAATCGCTTGGTTTGGATTTGACAGGTCAACTTGGAGGTTAGCCTGACTACCTCCAGCACACTGATCAGCTGTTGGGTGCATGTCAATGCCATGAATCATGTCCCTCTGGCCACGGCGTCCAGATCTTAGTGAAGACGGCGTGTACGGGGTGAAAGATGACAATGACATCTTGTACTTCTCTTGGTACCTTCGGTTCCTCATCTGACTTAGAAAGAACGATATGAAGTGAGCGTATGGCAGATGTTGGGACAACAACATCCATCAAAGATGACATCCTCAATCTCACAAAGTAAAAAGTCCACAATGTCGAATGCTTGGCCAGTCATGATGCAAAGAAGAAGCCATTGCTGAAGACTAGTGATGGTCTCATCATTGGGGATTCGTGGTAACAAGGTCCTCCTCAATGCCCTGTGAACCACCTTTGCCTCTTGGCTAAGCAAGGTAGGTGTGCGGTACGATGATCCAACTGTGAAGGCATCACCAAAAAGCGTAATCACCTCCTCCCTTGCAGGGAAGTTGGCACTGACCAAACCACGGCGAGGTGGGAGTGCATCTCCATACACTAATTTATGTAGACACCTTTCAGGATGAAGATCAACTCCGAGAAGTCCAGCTAACTCCTCTCTTGTGATTGTGCATCTGTGATTCTCAAAGATGAATGAGATAAAACTTCGGTCAATAGGAACCCAAAGTGTAGCATAGAAAACTTTGACCCATTCCTTGACATATCTGCTGTGCTGTGAAACTAAATCACTCAATCCCTTGAATCTTTCAAAGTACGCAGAGATGTTGGCACCACCCGAGGCTCTATTCAGAACTGCCCAGTCCAGTGTCTTGTGTTGAAACAACTTGATTTTCATCAGATTCCAGGAGTGCATCAAACTCATCTGAGTAGCAGTCAATAAACCAGTGTCTCCTTGGAACCAATCATCTTCTGGTACATCGCGTAACCTTCTGATCTTCCTACTGCCGGCGCCCCTCAGATCCATCAACGGCTCATCTTCAGCTGGGGGTTGTTCTTCTTGCTCTGCATACTCCTCATAGTTGGGACCCAAAGTACGCTCAGTTAAGAGATGCCGCTTCTTTCTATAACCCTCCAGAGGCATCGTCGTTCTAGGCCTCTTGTTCATAGGACGGATCCCACCTCGTGCCCGCGCATAACAGAGACCACGATTGGCCGAGGTACCTACTGTCTTAACCTCAGTGATCTGCTGTAAACTGGATCTGCCTCTCTGCCATGTCTGGGGATCAGATGTCTGGGCATGAGTGACCACAGGCATCATCCCTGATCGTTGATTATTCCCAACATGGCCAGCAGCATGCCGTCCTTGCAGCGGCGAGCGTGTTTGCTTGCGACGAGCCATCTATCACTGAATTGCACGGAAGCAGTGGCGGAGCGTGAGCAACTAATCACATAAGATATTTGATAATAATCGATAATCAATCTGATGAAATTGCATAAGGCGATGACAAGTATGGAATTTCAAAAGGGTTTGTCTCAGAGTTTCTATGAATAACTAAACATAATGCTGAAGAAAAACTTGGGGTACGTATTGCTCGAAAAAGGAAAAAATACATGGGGTCTCACCACTGCAGAAGATGAAGAGGGCGATGGGGGAACCACCCAGCGTAGATCGCCAGCAGCAGCTCTCGGATTTGCGGAAACGTGGCGGCGAAACGCTGGAGCTAGGGTTATGCGACCGGCGACTCGAATCCGCAGAGGACGGGGGCAGTGAAACTCTATTCTCTAGTGCCTGGGTTACGGCGACCGGAGGAGAGACAAGGGGTTGAGGCCGGCCGTGCGGTGCTTTGTATCAGGAAAGGGGGGAGAGAGGCAGCTCGGCGGCGCCGGCGAGGATAAGAGGCGGAGCGAACAGGCACTGAACTACAGACATGGGAAAGGAGCAGGGCCGATGAGATCACATACCGGACAAAATACGGGTCCAATCATCGCTACAGAGCGGCGGCCCGCCCAAATGTTTCCCTTCGAATACGTATTTAGGTTACTGTACATGGGCTTAATTTCTCCCCTTTTTTTTGCATAAGTACATGGGCCGTGGTACGGAATTTGAATTGGGTCCACACGTAGGCCCCGTTAATGACGAAAACTGCCTGACCTGTGGGTCCTGATGTTCTCAATAGGATGCATATGGGTCCGCTATGTGCCTAAAATATGCGCGGGTATAATCCCCCAATATATAGTGACGAACACTGCCTGACGTGTGGGTCCACAATATGCTGATTGGATGCATGTGGGTCCGCCATGTGCAAATTAGGATATGTGTGGGCACAATTTTAGTGACGAATAATGACTGACGTGTGGGTCCAAAATATGCTGACTAGGGTGCGTGTGGGTCTGCCATGTGCTCACTAGGATGCGTGTAGGCATTTTTTCATATTTATGACGAATACTGCCTTACGTGTGGATCCACAATATGCTGACTGGGGAGTGTGGGTCCGCCATGTGCTAATTAGGATATGCGTGGGCACAATTTTAATGACGAATAATGCCTGACTTGTGAGGCCAAAATATGCTGACTGGGATGCGTGTGGGTCCGCCATGTGCTGACTAGGATGCGTGCGGGAAATCCTCTAGCAAAGAATGAATTTTGACTGACGTGTGGGTACGCCATGTGCTGACTAGGATGCGTGTGGGCATATTTCCCCATTTTATTAATGACGAATTATGCCTACCGTGTGGGTCCACGCTATGCTGACTGGGATGCGTGTGCGGGAAATCCTCTAGCAAAGGACGAATTCTTACTGACGTGTGGGTCCACAACATAGTTACTAGGATGCGGGTGGGCGAAATCCCCCCTCCTGCGACGAATGTGTGGGTCCACTGTTCGCTGACTAGGATGTGGGCGGGCGAAATCCCCCCTCCCGCGACGAATATGTGGGTCCGCCCATGTGCTGACTAGGATAGGGGCGGGCGAAATCCTGGAATGAACGGTAGTGACGCTTAGTTTTCGTCATAAACAACCTGACCAGTGGGTCTGAAAGGCAACAGTGACGCTTTTTCGTCACCAAACGGGTCTGTTTTGACGTTTTTAGCGACGAAACGACGAAACGTTATAAAAGTTGGCCGAAAACGGAAAAAACCCCCAAAATAGTAAACGATCTACAGTAAAATTCTCATTAATCAGCAAATCTGTACTGGTGTTTCAATACCTTCGCCGAAGGACGGCTTGATAGGCGGAGGTCCGGGACAAACACAAGGGGACTATTCTCTAGGAGGATGGCAAGAGCTCCGCCGTAAGCCATCGTCGAATAGTAGGATCTTGAGGAGAGCCGGCCCAGACGACTGGCTCGTGGATCACGCAAAAGACCCTAAGTGGGCCGAGCCGAGGCCCAGGAGCTAAAGCAGTTCAAGGATGATAAAGAAGGCGATACCCTCTGCCCTGGTATATGTTAGGAGAATATGCATAGAATATTTCGAGGGCTTAAATGTAAACGGGGCGTTGTATTAGATGCCCCCTGTAAAAACGAGACCTCTTCTCCCGGGTAAGGCTGGTTGGTGAATGAAGAAAATGAGTCCCTGGTTGACTTGGTCAACAATTGTACCAACCCCTATTAACCTCCGCCCGGAGCACCGACCATGGTGGAGGTTTTCCTTGTTCGAGACCCACTGTTTCAACACATTGAAGCTTTATAAATCAGTCGCCTTATTGCAGCAAGGAAAAGACATGCCAACACATGGCTGTCATATACTTCATTATAAATGCACATCCATGGGTAGAAAAATTCTCATTGGTACAACAGAGGAGACGTTTGCCGGAGCTTATGCCTTCTAGTCATACTTGCCCTTGACATGGTACCTTGCACATCTTTTTATGGGCGCAATTGATGAGAATACTCTAAAGCTGAAGGCGCGTCGCTGCCGCCGCTCCACAGAGATTTCACTGACGTGGTGCTTTCCGGTTTTGACGCGCGTTTTGTTACTGTCGTGGCCTACCTCTCGTGGTGACGCGCATCGGTTGCTCTGAGGTGGGGCTATGATGTCCTTTGAGGCCGATGAGAAAGGCAGCGGGCCGAGCCTCTCCATGCACCTCGCCGTGGCTGGACGCCATCACGGGCCTCCACACTACATTCGACTGGTGTGCGGGCATGATTTCCATGGCCTCTCATGCTAACAACAAGCAACATCATAGAAAAGAAAGGGAAGAGAAAAAAAAGAACCGCCATAACTCATGCAAACTAGAACACCGTACGAAAAACACATCCAGGAAAGTCTCCATCTAGAAGAAATAGAGAGAGAAAATGGAGATGAGAATTTTTAATTAACATGTATTACAAAACAGCTTTTCTTTCAACTCTAGATCAAGCATCAATGGCGTTGAGGGCTTGAGGCTGAGAGCACCTGTAGGATTCCACCCTCCACACCTTTCTGGAGGACGCGTTCGCTCACCGTGAGGCTGGGTCGCCTCTACAGCTGCGTGGCCACCGTCCCCGGCGACAATGCCTCCGTACATCGGTGGCCGGCGACAGCCCGGGCGTGGACCGCGACACTGGTGGCTACGCAGTGGGGCACCACGACCGTGGGGTGTGCGCGACACTGGTGGCTACGCAGTGGGGCACCTCGACCGTGGGGTGTGCGCGACACTGGTGGCTACGCAGTGGGGCACCTCGACCGTGGGGTGTGCGCGACGCCGAGCTTGAAGCCACCGGACAGCGGCGAGGCCGACGAAGAGCTCGGCTGGTGGCTCGGCCTCATTTCCCCACCCGGGGCTTCATTGACAGAGGCACATGCAACGTGAAGATGGCGTGGTGGGAAGAGGCGGAGCGACGCCAATGCATGGAGGCGAACTGCCGCTGTGGTGCATGCTGGGGGATTGGAGGTGGCGGCACGGATTCATCGCGCTAGCTGAGAGCGGTGGACTGAATCAAAGAAAGAGAGATGCTTGTGCGTAGCTGTTTTGATGGAGAAGAATCGGCTCCCAAAGATGCTGGTGTCTATCGAGATGCTGCAAACGCCTTGGAAACTCCGAATGGAGTTGTGAGGATTTGTTTCTGGAGAGTGGACTCACGGGAGAGCAGGCGATGAGAACGAAGCCGGGTCACTGCGGCAGTGCGGCTGAAGCTGAATGCCGTGGCTGGCCTGTGTCTTCCGCACGTGGCAGCTAAAGAAAGAAAAACAAAGGTGAGGAAACATGCAATGTGGACACGGGAGCACTACGTGGCTGGACGACCGACAGCCCCAGCTTCCAATATTTTGTTCACGAGTTTGGTGCCAGCATTGTTTATTCATTTTTCGTTTCTAGCCCTCACGCATCAAAGGCCCTGCAAGAAAGTCTCAATCCAAATGCACACAACGTTTAACAGAGAGAGAGAGAGAAAAAAATTACAGCATCTTAACGCAAAGGATCAGATGGGCGCGGCGGAGCGCGCCTGATGAGTCTAGTTTTTGTATATGAGTTGTTACTTTTCGATTCATAGTCATGGTTGTAAATAAACAGGTTGTTTGTTTTCAACTCAGAAATGAAGTATAAGCCATTGTTTCTACTTGAGCGAAGTTTTGCATTTGATGATTTATACCGTCCTTGGATATACATATAGGTGACGTGAAACAACTCTTTTGGACCTCAATAAAGAATCATATGTTTTACATTTTTTTTATTGATTTATGCACCATCGGATGTAATTTGACAAAGGAAGCCATCTATCTTTATATTTGCCCTAATTTGTATTGATAATATGTATAACTTTGTTTTTATTTAAAAACACAACTGCATATTGTATATAGTCAATCATAAAATTAAAAATAAATATAATATAGTTGTATGAGCAACATTAAATCTATTAAAACAATATTGGGGAACTTTTTTCCGGCCAGCTCGTGGCAACGCACAGGCATTTTTGCTAGTATTATAAATGCACATCCATAGGCAGAAAAATTCTCATTGGTACAACAGAGGAGACGTTTGCTGGAGCTTATGCCTTCTAGTCATACTTGCCCTTGACATGGTACTTGCACATCTTTTTCTGGGCGCAATTGATGAGAATTTCTGCAGAGTCGATACCTGTCAACAAATATACAATGAAGATTGACGCGGTAAGTGAAAAGCTTATAACATTAGAAATATTGGCAAGCTCAAGGGTACTTGAAGACCTGAAAGATAAGCGCCATGGACATAGCCAGTGTATTTGTCGCTGGTGTGCTCACCGGTGAAGTATACCCTCCCAACCGGTGCCTAGAAGAGTGCAGGAAAAAAAAAAAACAAAAAACGCAAAGTTCAAAGGAAGTTTCATAGCTAGGAATAGGGTGTCAAAAATCAGACTAGCGGCATATCTAGGAGCACAAAATCAAAGATTTGTAGTATCATACCCTAAGTTGGTCGAGTTCGTAGCGGCTGACACCGACTGGCCAGTTGGCGTAGGTGCCCTTGTAGAACCTATCAGACCACCATCTCGGGACAAGGATGTCGGTGGCATCCGGGACGTCCTTGCCGGGGAACATCTTCCTCAGCACTTCCATGATCTCTGCCTTGGTCTGGTTGTCCGACTGCTGCTCAATACGCCTCGACTCCTCGTCAGTCACGGTCACAAGAAGGACGTTGGCACCAGGATACTGCTTCTCAAGCGCCTGAGCGTTGTTGCAAAATGTTCAGTATTGATTCATAATTTGATTGACTTGTGCCTGCCCATCAGCTTACAGGCTAACAATGACAGTATTGATGCTTTGTGTACCTGCCACGCTGCGTAGTAACCTCTCCTGCTGCTCGCGTAGAGGAAGAACTCTTTTCCTTCCCCTACAGGCCAGAACCTCTTGGGGAACTTGAGGAAGATCTTGGTGTACACGGCCATGTCGAATTGGTAGAGCACCAGAATCTTCCATGCCTGGGACAGACATGAAAAATTGTTGACACAAAAAAAAAACTGAGACAGAGTATATAGTTGATGGAGGTAGGATAGGAACTGACAGGTAGCTTGGGCTTGAACTGAATGAGATCGGTTTGCAGGACACCCAGGCTTGTAGAAACCATAACATAGTCTGCCTTGTACACCGACTTGTCCTCTGTCCTCACGGTGACACCAGAAGGAGAATAGCTGATCTCTCTCACCACCTATTATCACGGTGCATATAATTTGTTCTACAGTAGCTTGTAAAGTAACTAGCATACTATGTACTTCTTTATATGGCAGCAGCCAGCAGCGTATCAAGCAAGCATAATGTGCTACCTTGTTGAGCTGCAGCCGTGGATCGACGATCTTTCCAGATCGGTCGGTCTTGAGGTACTGGCCGGCGAGGTAGTACACGACGGTCTCGTAGCCCCGCTGGTCGGCGACGAAGTATTCGTCTTCGCCGAAGTCGGTGAACGTCGGGTTAGGGACGGTGGTCTGCAGGCTGGTCACGCGCGGCGGCTCCGCACCCTCGAAGTCGTACTTGAAGTAGTCCACCACCATGTCCACCGGCGTCGCCGGCCCGTTCGGCTGGCTGTAGTTAGTTTGCAGTTAATTAATGTGAATATTCCATGGGTATATAATATAGGACGTAAGTACTTTCATAAAAAAATAATAGGACGTAAGTACTTTCATAAAAAAAAACATAGGACGTACTGATCGTAGAGGCGCTGCATTGCAAGGATTGAAATGTCGTCGCTTCCACTGGCGGGCAAAGAGGCAGACAGCTTCTCCCCATTCTTTTCCACAGCATCCGCTCGATCCATTATCTTCTGAACGTAACCTTCATCGTAGAGGCCACCGCTGCACACAGCAAAATGCGCAGATGATGAAATCTGTACCCTTTATTATTTGTCTTCTGAGTCCAACTGCGTGCGTCGCGGCCCTCTCCCACTGTAAAAAGAATCGGCGCCGACAGGTGGGGGCCATCCCACGGACGCAAGGTTCCCCACCCCGATGGAAAAAAAGAAGAAAAACGCCGCTCTCCGCTCGCTCGCTCCGCCCGCCGCCGCCGTCGCTCGATCTGCCACCATCACCTGCCCCTCCTCCCTCCTCGCCTTCTTCTGCTGCTGGTTGTGCTCCGCCGTGTCCCGCCTCCGTCGCCGCTCTGGCCGTGCAACGGCCACACCTCACCGATGCCGCCCCTCAATGATGATTTATAACAAATCAAAGTGAAGTATAGTTTGAACGGAGTAGGTATATACTTCTCCTTGTAGACGTTTTGGGCGACACTAAAGTCGGTGAGGAAGTTCCGGAGCTTGAGCGTGGAGTTGACCATGGGCCAGATGGGGTTCATCTTGCCGCCGTTGACACCCTCCACCCAGTTGGCGCCGATCTCGACGTTGATGCCGGCGAAGTTCTTCTTGTGCATCCGGCCGCCGATGCGGTCCGTTGCTTCCAGAATCAGCAGGTCGGTTATCCCGGCGTCCGACAGCCTCTTAGCCGCCGAGATCCCTGTAGAAAAATTAAGTATCCACAACATATATAACACAATACCTCATCAACATGGTCAGGGCAGATGTGGTTGATATGACAATATGCTTACCGGACATGCCGGCGCCGACGATGATGACCCTGGGGCCGGCGGTTGCGGCGAGGGAGCCATGCTGTGCTATGGTCAGTGCTAGGAGCACTGCTGCTGCTTGCACGAGAGCGCTGGACCTGGAGGAACTCATCTCCAGTCAGTGTGATATGTACTAGTGTGTTTATGCGTATGTGTATATATGGGTGACTGGGCGAAGGCAGCCGGCGAGAGCGTTGGGGTCGGTAAGCTTTGGCGCCGGGGTCATTTTGCTTGATAAACAATGATTAGCTATGATTTTCCATTGATTTTGCTTAGAGTCGTCGGTGTCAGCTGACACCGACGCTCTCACGTAGCTCCGCCCCTTTACACTTGTGCTCGCTTGTTAACAGCTGGAGTGACAGTGACCTGAGCGTAGTAGTGTGTTTATGCGTATGTGTATATGGGTGACTGTGAGAGTAAGTATTATGACTACGCCGGCTGCCGGCTGCAACGGAGAGCCGCGTCACGCGCGGTCGTGGCGGGCCCCACTATTATTTAACGCACGGCAGCCTGCTCAGCGAATAGCAACACGTGCAGCGCGTCTCGCGAATCGTCAGGTCCGCTCTCTTTCCTACTTTATCTCTCCTCCACGTCAGACGTCGCCGGTTCCTCGTCCATCAGGCTGCCCGCACTGGGCTCCGCTACCGCTTCCTTCAGGAAGCAGGTAGCGGAAATCGTGCTGCACCGGCTTCCTCTCCCGCCTCCGCTATCGAAGCGGAAGACGAGTCTTCCGCTATTTGTAGCGAAGCAGAGGAACGCCGCTACCGCACGTGGGGCCCGCGCGCCGACGGCTTGCCTCCTCCTCTGCGCTCGCTGGTCCTCGTCGACGCCCGCCACGCCTCGCCTCGCGTGCTCGGCCGACGTCGCCGCGTACTGCCGCCGCCGCGTGCTCGGCCGCCGCCGCGGCGTACAGCTCGGCCGCGTACTGCCGCCGCGTACAGCTCGGCCGCGTGCTCGGCCGCCGCCGCCGCGTACAGCTCGTCGGCATGAGCGGCCTCTTGGTAAGCACTGCGCCAGGTGCTTGATTCCCCATGCGGGGCAAGTGGTTCTTGTTCTTGGGAGCTGAGCTTTGGTTTCGATTCTTGCTGGTGGAAGCTTGGATTTTTATCGATTTCCTCTGATTGTGTTCTTGTTGCCGTCGCGAATTGCTAGGCGGTGGTGGGCAAGATCGGCACCTTCCTGCTCTGGGTGCTCTTCCTGGTGCTGCAGACGGCCACCAAGATCGTCGGCAGCCTCCTGGCCCCACCAGGAGAGCCGCAAGAGGACCAGCCGCAAGAAGCGGCGGCGGCGGCGCGGCGCAGGACGCCGCCAGCTTCGCCGTACCACGACCCCTACCAGCGAGGAGACGGAGGCGGCCTTGCAGGAGAGCGGGCGGCGCGACGGCGAGAACACCGGCGAGATGGAGATATTTTTGTAATTTTTGCAAATTGGCCCGTGTGTTCTTTTGTAATTTGTTACGATATTTCTGTGTCTTAGATATTTATAAAAAGACCCCTACAGTTTTTTATATTTAGAATAACTATTTTAAATGGTTGTGTTATGAGAAATATGTTTGTTAAAATGAGATGGTAGTTGAAGATGGTTGAATAAAATATGTGGTAGTTGGGATAGAGGAAGGATATAGAGGAAACATGGGTGCGGAAGAAATTGGTTTAGAGGAAAGAATCTTGATGACCAGGACGGAATATTCCTTTTAGAGGAAGGAAATAGAGGAACATAAGTGCGGAGAGCCTCATAAGAGCGTTCCAAAGGTAGAGATAGACGTTGACTCTCCACATTATTTAAGAGTCATCTAAGAAACAACATAAGAGTTTATATCAACTCTAAAGTAATAATTGGCTCCGTATGTCAGTGTCTTAATAAATGTTAGAGGCTACTTTTTGAAGAAGAACTAGCAGCCTTCTCTTTTTTTTTTTTCCAATAAACAATTCTAAGAATTAGCTAAGAAGTAATCATTGAAGACGCTTTACTACTTGTTCTGACTTGTACTCGCTTGTTTAACAGATGGAGTGACAGTGAGACTTGAGCGAGAGCATCCATTCAATTATTATACATCACGAGGGTGACTGTGACTTGTGCATCCATTCAATTATTACATCACGAGGGCTGTAGCCAATTGCAGTTAGCTTTTTCCCATATAATAAAAGGATATGCGGCCGGGTACTTAGCTGCTGCGCCGGGCCGCGTGCTGGGTCAATTTTGTGCTCACAGCCGGTCAATTTTCTAGACGCGTTTGGTAACACAAAGTTTAGTCTGTGTCATCGCATCGAATGTTTGGCTACTAATTAGGAATATTAAACATAGACTAATCACAAAACTAATTACATAGGAGAGCGGACGCACAAAGGTTTTTTTTTAGCACAAAGCCATTTTTAGCACCATCGCTGCCGCGGCCACCGCTTGCTGGAGAGCGGCGGCGGCGGCCAAGGAGCAGCTCGAGGAGACGGGTCGCCTCGATGGGGAGTGTGTCGCCCCGACCCCCAAGCCGCCTTGACGCGAGGCGGTCTCTCGAGCTAGTATATGTTGTGAACTGCCGAATCAGTGGATTTTTTTTTATTTTTTATGTATATTTTCTAAGAACTGATTGTTTGATAAATCTAGTAACTCTAATTAGTCCATGATTTAGCAATGTATGTGTTGCTATAGTAAACATGTGCTAATGATAATTTAATTTGGCTTAATAGATCGTCTCACGGGCCTTTTCAATTAGTTTTATAATTAGTTTATATTTAGCTTTTATAATAGTTTTTATTTAATTCTCATAATTAGCGTGCCAACATCGGACTGGATCACATCACAACCTAGCTTTTACGTGGATCGCCTGCTGGGAATTGCGTGGCTGGCTGCTGCCTGCTGGCATGCTGATCGACTTTTGATTCTTTGGAGGGAAGCATATGTATTGTAGGCATAAGACAACATGGCAGTGGCGGACCCAGGATTTTACCAAGGGTATGCCGTGACAAAATTTTCATATAAAACTCGGTATAATCCATATATAATACGTAAAAAAATTAAATTTGTTGAGGAATTTAGTAAACAATAAAAAATAGCATATCAAGTCTTAAATCAAATAATTAAAAGCAACAATTGTTACTTTGCATATATATATAGTAGAAGTTAGAACCATCACTGCAAAAAAAAATGTTAGAGCCAGTGGATTAAGCACACAATCATCTGACCACTTTGTGAGTCTGCTCCTGAACTGCTCCCAGGCCTAAGCTTCAGAGACGGGGACATGAAAACAACAGTTAATCTAATTCGGCAGTGTCGCGCTAGCAAAGTCTGCTGGTTTGCCTTTTCAAGGCCGGCGAACTTACAGCACGGTATGCCCGTCCCGGACGCGCTCGATGCACTTGACGACGAAAGAGCCGCTTCAAGTGCTGCAAGTATTTCGTTCTTTTGCCTCCCTGCAAGCCCTGCTATCTTTTGCCTCTCCGTTGTGCCTCCCTCCCCACAATCGCTAGCAGTTATTGCAAGTCACCATTCCGTCTGCGCCGCGCTTCGCCTGAATCACGGTCGCAGCGGAGACCAGACCTCAACGCTGCTAGGCCTCAAACGCTGCTGAGTTTGGGAAAAAAGAAAATCGATGGCCCGATCTTAGACTATGCCCGGGCATATGCGGCCCACCCTGTGGGTCCGCCCCTGCAACATGGAAGAAAACGTCATTTTCGCAGGGGACCAGCATGCATATCACATGTGGTTTTTTATATTTGATTATTTTTGGTGCATCACATCACATAATTTATTTATGGTTATTGTTAGTTTTCGATTTCTATCTATACTACTCAGTCCGCTCAAAAAACATGTAAACGCATGGTTTAAATCCTGTCTCATAAAACATGTAGATCTGAATTAGGCAGCGGCTTTTAGATAGGACAAAAAAAAATGCAATTGACAGGTCACCACACACACGGCCCACCTTATCCGTCCATCCGTCCTCCAGCCTCCGCACCGGGAAAAAAAATAACACCGCATCGGAAAAATCACGAGAAAGGGAGAGATGGCCGCACCTACATTTACCTATTCCCTCTGTCCAAAAATATTTGTCGCTTACGCTTCCCGAGAAAAAAATTAATAAATTATATATTAAAAACTATTAATATTTATGATACATAATTAGTATCATTGAAAAGATCTTTGAATCTAGTTTTTAATAAATTTATTTAGAGATACAAATATTGCACGTATTTTTAAACAAATCGAGTCAAACTTGTGACACAGAAACCGAAAACGACTAAGATTTTCGGACAGAGGGAGTACTCCGTTGCATCCGTTCAAATGTTATATGTGTATAAAAGAAGTAGCCGCATCAGTTGGTACATGTGTAAAAAAAGGTAATAATGAGATCGCACGGCATTTTCGCACGTAATAACATGTTATATGCATGCTGGCCCCCCTGCGAAAATGCCGTTTTCTTCCATGTTGTCGTATGCCTACAATACATGTGCTTTCGTCAAAAGAAACAAAAGTCGATCAGCACGCCAGCTAGCCCTCGTGATGTAATAATTAAATGGATGCTCTGGCTCAGGTTACTGTCGTCACTCCACCATGATCCGTGAAGATGAGATCTCAATCCGATCCTCTCGCCAAAAAAAATAAGGCACCCGGGCGAATTCGCGCGCGCGCGAGCGGCCGTCCGCGCGCATCCGTTCCAACAGGAACCGGACAAGCTGTCGGTGCGCTCAAACCGCACGCTTTCCCGTCTCAGCAACTTGCTCGGTGCATGCATCATGAGGGCCAGGCCACACAACCACGGCGCAGTCCAGCCAGCTTTCCCATCTTGCGAGGTGCATGCCGAAATTTTTATATTTGAGCATGCATGGCCCCGGCTTTCCGTGATTAATCACATGGGCTAGCTAATTTCAGAATTAAGCAGGACGCGGGTAGATCGCAGCGTCTGTAAGTTGCCGCTGGACGTTGCGGACCTGTAGCGTTCCCATCTTTGTCTGGACTCTGCCATTTCACAGCGTCCGTAAACTCGTCCGTTCCTCTCGCAAGCCACGTACCGTTTCATAGTCAGTTCACGAATTCCTTAATCCATGCAACCTGTACGCTTTTTTCTGGTTTTGTCTTTAGGTTTACAGAGCTTTCGATTTGTGAACCTTAATGGGAAGACATCTTGTTCTCTATATTACTACTATGTGCATGATTTATTTATTTATTAAATGCAGTTGAAACCTTTGAAGGTGATTGAAACAGAACATGATAATTGTTCTTATATATACGGGTGGCGAAGTCTAATACGGAGAGACGATGAAGATTCGTTGTGACATTCCTATGTCATGTGATTAGGCACGGAAAAGTGATGAAGTATATCCGAGCAATTGCCATGCCGGAGAGAACGCCGCAAATCTTCAACGCCGGCGAGGAGACTGCCCAATCGCAAGGTCGAGTGTGCGGAAGGACTTAATGGCCGGCGGCACCGCGATTGGGTTTTGCCTTTGCAGCTGGTAGTCGATTTGGGGCCTTATAGGTGTGACCTGTGAAACGGCAGAGTCCAGACGGGAGATGGAACGCTACAAGTCCGCAGCGTCCAGAGGCAACTGACGGACGCAGTGATCCACCAGCGTCCTGCTTAAATTCTGAAATTAGTGGGCCAGTGTGCTTAATACCGGAAAGCCAGGACCATGCATGCTCAAATTAAAAGATTTCTCCGGACACTAACCGTTAAACAGCCTAACACGTTGGCGTGGGAAACATGAAGTTTCTAGAGCAAAAATCTTGAACGTTACTTGCTAAATGGACGATACAAACTAATCAGCCAATCAGAGGCTAGAGAACGGGACGGCATTTAGATATGTAGAGATTGTGCATGGGCTGCTGGAACAATTTTGCTAATTCAGAAAACAGGCCAGCCAACTATTAATGGGCCATGGCCCATTATTGGGCTAGATGAGCACGGACGGAGGAGAAGCAAACAGAGACGGAGCAGCTGCTCGTCTTCTCCAAGCTGCCGTCTGCCATGGCCGAAGACTAGAGCTCATGCCGGCTGCTCGGAGCAGTTCAAGGGCTACTAGAAAGCAACAAGATAGAACCTTCTCTACCCATCCCCGCTCAATTGCTACCTAGCGCGTGCGGATCCGCACTCGATCGAGACTCCGGCAAGTGTGGAAGGAGTCCACTCACCGGCATGCGCGCGTCAGGCGAGGTCGTTTGCCCATCTCTACCTCCGGATGCTCCGAGGGGAAGAGGTCGACGATTGAGCCCGAAGGACGTGACGCCGAATTGATCTCTCTCCAGCGACGACACGGCGAGCTCGGTGGTGGAGACGTGGAGCGGCGGCGGCTATGGATGCAGCGCTGTGGAGCAGGGGACGAGGGACGGAGAGAGAAGATTCGGAGCGTTTCGCCGTTCCGCGGGTGGAATCTAATGCCGGGCCTGGTTATCAGTGATCTGAAAGGTCTAAATGAGCGATTCGATTCCGCTATGCATCCAAACGGGTCGGATCTTGGAAAATAATTCAATTCGGCCTGATTCTGGGGATCCAAACGGACCCTAAGATAATGAGATTTTTGCTATTTTACCCACGAAAACTGAGGGCTTTGACGGAATGCCCACCTTAGATTGGGTTTCGTTAAAATGCCAACGAAACCGATACACGCACCGGTATTATGCCCATAGATAATTTTTTGGACAAAATTGCCCTCGTCTTTCTTCTTCCTCAGCTCCGCCCCTCCCCGTCCTCTCGCCGCCATGGCCGGCTCCTTCTCTGCCCCGCACCAGCTCCGACCCTCCCTGTCCCAGGTGCGCCGCCACCACCTGCTTCCCTCCCAGCCGAGCCTCTCCGTCAGACACGCCCTCGCCTCACGCGCCTCGGCCTCGGATGGCGCCGCCGCCGCCCAGAATGACTTCGTGACGGATGGCATCACAGCTCATGTCGTGCAGCCAGGGAAAAAAGGAGAGCTTCACGTACAGCTGCAGACAAGAAGATACAAAGGCTAAGAACGGTGCCGCAAGCTCGCATGGAAGCTTCGGCCGTGAACTATTGAAGAACGTCTCACTGGAGAAAGAGTATTTTTCTGTGGGGTGAGCTTCGGTTGGCTGCCGAGCTTAGTGAAGAAAATTGGTGGATCTATTGAAGAATGTTGTTTTGTGTGCGGACGTCCTGCCCAGACTGCCCCCTCGTGCATTGGGATGGATGGATTCCGTAGTGAGCTAGAGAAGGTTCTTGTGGAGCTTTTTTTTCTTTTTCTGTAAAGGAGGCATGGCCGGGGAGTTCTCAACGGCGGCGTGCGAGCTCGAGTTTTGAGGCCACCGAGCGCCTTGACGCGCTGCTCCCCACCATGGGAGGGCATCGGTGAGCTCAAGCTGGTGCTGGACATGGCGGCGCGAGGACGGGGAGGGGCGGAGATGGTGCTGGTTTGAGCAAGGAAGAAGATGACCAAGGGCAATTTCGTCTGAAAAAATACCAGTGGGCATTTTACCGGTGAGAACTTTGGTTTCGTGGGCATAATAATGAAGCCCATTCTGATATGGGCATTCCGTCGAAGTCTACAATTTTCATTGGCAAAATACCAAAATTCTCTAAGATAATAGATGGACGTTCATTGTAAATGGACAATAGATAATCATTTTCTTATATGTTATAATGCTACTGCAAGATGAATTTTTCTTACGTTATTATTCCTACTGCAAGATGGGTAGAAACAGTAAAGTGCTTTTCCTATGTTATTATGAGCAGAGAAACCATCTTGCATTCGTGCGATACCATCCATTGTTACGCAATCTTTGGCTGCAACGCACGGGCATAAAAGAAAAGAGCAAAACTATTGTTGTCTCGATTCCCATGGGCTTGCCAAGTTCTGCTGAGCGAGGGCAGCATACTTAAGTGAAGATTTATGTTCCTTTTTTTTCATGATTGCTCCTAACTTGAGCGAGGGCTCGAAGCGTTTACTCCCGTAGCCCATTTCGATTCTGATCTCCTGCAGATTAACCGGATTGTGGACCCGGAAGCCATAGCCATTGAATAACCTCTTGATGTCTCGAAATACATCCGCTCCGATGAATTTGCAATATGAGGGTATGCCAGAAATTCCTTTAGAATGAGAAGGATGCCGTCGACATGATATATTAGAACAGCAGGCAACGGATACCGATGCAAAGTTGTATGATGGCCGTCGAGCAGCAGTCCCTTCCTTCATCACGTGCCCACCAGTAAGTGCGCCATTCAGTGTCAAGACCGACAATAAGGTGTTCGCGATGGTCACCGTGCACCTCTTAGATGAAGCTATGTACAGCCTCAGCGGACTTTGTCGTTGTTGTCTTGATGGTTATATTGTTGAAGAAAATGACATGGTTCATTGTCATCATGGTTGCCGCGTCGTCTTGGATCGTCGTCGCGTAGAGATTGGCGCGCGTAGGGGCAGCGGAAGCGAACGACAGGGAATAGATGAGAAGAAGGCTGGAGGCATCATGGTTTGTCTCTGTCGCCTTTTTATATGCCTGTGGGATGCACCACATCGTTCTCCTTTCCCATGGTATACCGGAGGAGGTTGCCATAATTCGTGTCGCAAAACAAAGCGATGCTTAGGAAACATAGGACTAGGAGGTTGGCCTCCTTGTTCTTGGGCCAGATGGGGACGCGTGTTCTCGATAGAGATCGTAGATTTTCTGTTGTCATTATTATGGCATCGCTAAACAAATATCAGTTGGGCCTCTCATGCTGGGCTTAGATTGCATATGAGTATTACTTGGGCTATTGTTGGGTTTGAACCACCACGCCTTTTTGGGCTAGAGGCCGACAGTCCGCGTACAATTATGCACCCGTTTGATAGTGTGTACCGGTACGCAATCTTTGGCTGGCATCATACGGGTTTTCAACTAGGACTTGAGAAGTGATAAAAAAAATAGGAGTAGAGAAGTGATAAAAAATAGGTGTAGAGAAACCCTTTTGAGAGATAACTTTTGTATTGCTATACACGGCGCAACTACATCTTGCATTCGTGCGATATCATGTAACGCTACGCAATCTTCGGCTCCCGTGGAATCGCACGGGCATTCAACTAGTGATATCATAAATGGTAACAGTCATTTTAGGTTTATCAGTCTGCTTTCCATCGTATCGCCGCCCTCTAAATCCTTTCATCGTCACCATCTCTTCGCACGATCTTGCCCTGCCGACACATGATGTTGCCGCCCTACACCACCACTGATGTGCCCTTTGCCATCACCGATTTCATGCCAAGATTGATTTTTTTTTCTTAAAATACCCTCGTATTATTAATACTACTCAAGAATACTAGTGTTATTGAAGGTTGGATGAGAACTAATCTGG
The DNA here is from genome assembly GCA_007726485.1 of Eragrostis curvula. NCBI lineage: Eukaryota > Viridiplantae > Streptophyta > Magnoliopsida > Poales > Poaceae > Eragrostis > Eragrostis curvula. The sequence goes on along the minus strand of RWGY01000031.1, from coordinate 3,117,002 downwards.
ATCGTCTGATTCTAAATACCACCAGTATATACTATAGTAGTATGCATAAATAACAGTAATATCATACTAGTGGTATTGGGCACCGTAAAACTCCTCGATCTCCATTCCTAAAATTTTGGCCTAGTTTTTGTTGCACATTTCAGTTTATGTTATTTATTTTTCTTGTTCTTTGCTTCCCTTAGTTTTGGTAATTTAAATGTTGGTTCCTCTCTAGTTTACTCCAAGTTGCTTGACACTATTTTGTTGTTGTATACTCTCCAACAACAACTATGTTGGAATCCAACAACAACTATGTTGGAATTGCTTTCCTAAAGCATATTATATTGAAAATGTTCAAGTTGAATGTCTCAAGAGATGCTCCCTCTGTCCCATTTTTATAAGGGATTGGAGGGTTAAAATTTTGTCCCACAATATAAGGGATGGAAGGAGTTAGGTGGGACCCACGTCAAGATTCTTCCCCACCCCGCTTGCTTAGCTAAACCTTATCCTCTCGCTGTGGCTGCACGAGCGCACGCCACACCAATCTCACCGACGATGCATCCTAGAGCTCGTCGCCGTCGCAGCCTGCAGATCACCGATGTCACTGCCCGCGTGCTTGCCGCTGCTTGTCACCGGCCGTCCTTAGACCGCATAGAGCTCGATCCAAGGAGGAAGATGAAACCGAGGAAGACCGCATCGAGCTCGATCCATGGAGAAAGAAGCAGCTTGTCGTCCCTGCCGCAGCTCGTCGTCCCCGCCGCAGCTCGTCGCCCTCCGCAGCTTGTTGCCCCGCCGCTGCTCGTCGTCGCCGCTACGGCAGGGGAAGGGTAGGACCATGAGAAGACCGGCGCGGGTGAGGCGGCCGGGGCGCAACGTCTCGGCGGTCGTCGCGAGCCTCCACCAGACTCGGCGGTGGAGAGAAGGGAGAGGAGGAGGTAGGCGAGGAGGTCGAGGCGGCGCGGGCAAGGTCGCGGGGGAGGCAAGCGGGGCACAAGGTCGAGGTGGCCGGAGCGCGAGGTTGTGGCGGCCCAGCCAGGTTGAGAGGACGCTGCGGCGCGGGCGAGGCTCGCCGCCATCACCAACACCGCCCGCGCTCGTGTCGGCAACCGCCGCAGAGAGGCCGGCCTGTGGCGGGGGCAAGCCTGCGCGAGTGACGGCAGGTTGTGGCCGTGTGCGACGGGAAGACCGGGAATACGATGCACTGGCCTGCCGTGTGGTGTTGGACAGAGCAATAATGATGGGGCATTTTCATCTTTTCGGTTCTGTGCTCTTTTACTCGGGGACTCCCCCGATCCCTTATATATCCGGACGGAGGGAGTATTAGATATGCTATATAAAAGCGTGAGTATAGCATTAGAAAAACTCTGTCCCAAAAATATGTAAACTGTTAGTTTCATACTATACTTCCCTGAAAATTTAGTGCCTCAAAGTATACACTTCCTATATATTTTTATTAATTTGCAAACCTACAGCTATTTTGGCTGATTTAGGAATATCTGGCACCTAAGCAGAACAGCGGCAGAGTAGCTTGCATTAGTGGGCGATGAGCACGAGCACGAAGTAGGGATGGCAATGGGTACATAATCCACTGGGGGGCGGTGGAATGTTCCCATCCCCGTCTAGAATTTTATATTCCATACCCATCTGGGCACTCAAATTTCCCCCATCCCCACATGGGTACCCACACCCACTAATTGGCATCATAAAAATTAACATCCAACTACATATAGTAACATATCGAAATGATTAAATTGTTCAAAGGTAAATAAATTTAACCACTCAAACACTAATAGTTCACACAATCAAACGCTAAATTGTTCAAAGGTAAATAAATGATGAGTAGGGTTCGCTGACCCCTTCTTTTATTTATATACCTATGATGGACCCATGTGTCATAGATTTCGTGGACCTCATGGATAAATGGGTATGGTTTGCAGGAGAATGTCCTCATACCTGTGGTACCCAATGGGTGACAAAAATGCCATTAACAAAACCATGGGCAAGAAATAAGTCCAAACCCACACCCTAATAGAGGAAAAACCCATCGGGTGTTGGGTTATGGGTACCCATTGCCATCCCTAGTGCGAAGTGGCCAACCTAGTTGGTGGTCGCTGTACTAGGTAGGACGACGCCAGGCGGCGTCTCTCCTACTCTAGTTGGACTTGATCACGACACTGGAGCGAACCGGCCCCAGCAGCCACTTTTGGCAACCATCGTTTGGTAGCTGCATGGCCCTCTGATCCTGTGGATATTGTAGATCGATCCAAGTACCTGTGTTTTCTCTGCTTGTGGATATCATTCTTTCTTATTGCTCGTAAAATTTGTAGAACTTTTGTGCAAATTTAAGTTCTTGCATTTTGATTCTGTTGGTTGGGCCGCGTTACAGACTTACAGTTAGGGCTGGACTACCGAGTCGGCTTGGCTCGGCTCGGCTCGTTAAGATAATGAGCTGGTTTTGCTCGTTAACTTAACGAGCTAGAATGCTGGCTCAGCTCGGCTCGATATGACCTTGAGCTGGCTCGAGCCAGCTCGTTAAGCTCGCTGCCGCTCGCCTCCGGCATCCCTGTCATGACCTAAGGAAGAAGATGCCGACCACATCACCCGGCTACATCCTCACGCCCTCGAGCTCAACAGTGCGCCGGGTGGGAGGCGGAGGTGGTCGTAGTTAAACATAACATCGTTTTTGAGAAGGGACGGGGACCAGTGACGTGGAGGAACAACGAAGAAGGAGTCGCCGCCACCGCATGAGAGGAAGCCGATGCCACCGCACGTCTCCTATCCATGGCTTGGGACTTGACTCGGTCTCCTTCGAGCGTCGCTGTCGTCACTAGGAGAACAGTAAGGACAACGAGCTCGTGCTCACCATAAGCTTTGGTGTTGATGGCTGCAGTGCCAGTGAAGGAGGAGAAGGGAGAGGTGAGTACTGCGACAGGGAAAGAGGCACCGGTAGCCTCGCGGAGCTCCTCGGGGCAAGTTCACAAGTGGGCGGCGATGGAGCAGGGCGATGGGCCAGTGAGGCCGGTGGTGCGGTGGGGACTGGGGAGGAGGCAAAATGCGGTGGTGGCATAATTCAGCAAAGGGATAAAGTGTGGGGAGGGAGGAGGGATGTTGGGCCCTTGCATCGGTCGATGTGCTCGTTTAGCTCGAGAGGGAGGAGGGGATTGAGGTTTGCATTTAGTTTCATGATAGTTTACAATTATTTATCTAAGCTTTCATTAAAGATACATTCAAGTGCGTCGAGGCACAGCCGCCCCAAAACACGCAACCCGGTAACCAGGTTCAACGTGTCTTGACAACGGACCGAGTCTAGGCTCTACACAATCAACCCAAACGTGGTGGACTACAGAGACCGGTGCAGCTGTCACACATACACTCGCGGCTACCACATCATCCCGTGGGGTTGAGGGCAATACACGCTAGAATAATTCCAAGCACCTTGCTTACAAGCATCATAGTAACTTACTCTTAGCCGAAGAGCAAGCCACCCATGCATAATAAATCTATGTGAATTGACCATACATTGACATGGATACAACACAAGAATTTCTCTATAATAATTACTTAAATAAATAAATATAAACTAAAATAAAAACTAAATTAAATAAATAAGATAATAAATGTATTAAAGAAAATCTAATAAAAAAAAGATACAAGAGAACTTTACCCAAACTCCGAAGAGAACTCCGGAACTCCGAGCGAAGCTCTCACTTCTACTCTAACACCCATAACTAAAACACTAATCCTAGTCCAAACTACACAAGTGGAATTCTTCTTCCATGAGGTACCTATTGGAGTGATGGAGGGGTCCTCTATTTATAGTGTGGAGTTGTCTTGGGAGAGTGGAGAAGGTCCCTACATGCTTGGAGAAATTCGTGGAATATTCCATTCTTGTCGACGTCTCCTGGCTTGGCCGGCACGTCAAGTAGCTTGTACCGATTGGAGGAAGATTGGGCCCGTTGGAGTTTAACACACGCCGGCCGGCCTAGAGTTTGGGCCGGTCGGCCATCTTTTTCCAACGTTTTGGCAAGGGCCATAACTTCTGCTCCTGAACTCCGAATTGGGCGATTCAAAAGTTCATTTTGACTATCTCGACGAGGGCTTTGACGTGGAGGGATCAAATCTATCATTTGAATAATTAGTTATTGATGTCCAAGTCATTCCTTGTTTCTTCCTTGAACGTTGTCGAGATGTTGGAGCAATGTCTTGTTTGTGCTTTTGGGTATTTGCTATTTCTTGATGAGTATAAGCATATTTGCACCAATATTCCTTTGTACCTTTCAAAAAAAGCTTACATCCAAAACTTGTGGAACTTTATTAGTTTAATGCATAAAACATAGGTGTATACCTTTTATTTGTCGGTAAGTTGATTGTCATATTGTGTTTTAATGACCGTCAACAAACTCCCCAAGCTTAAACTTTGCTCGTCCCGACAAATTCGAAACTTAGGTATAGGAGTCGCTTCAATGTTAGTGCCCTAGGGGTATCCAATATACAACAACATACCCCCAATATTTGGATGTAAGAATAAACTAGCACAAGCTATTCACCATGCGATGCACAAAACAATGGTGCTTATATGCTTCACTTTGTCATATGGCATTGAAAATTAGAACAGCTAATCTAGACTTTGTTAAACAATACCTGCAAATAACAAGTCCAGAGCTTTTGTTTGCTACATATAAAATAATTGCTTCTTTATGATTGCACTTTCCTTTAGTCCCCTTTTTTAATGAGGCTATTTCCTACAGGATACTAGTACAAATGCACGTGCACCACGCACGTGTTTAAAAAAATACATAACTTGGCAGGAACTTTAAAGCATAAATGAAAATTCAAATTTTATACATGAAGTTAAATTGAAATTCCAATATCAACGTAATGGAAGACACACATGCATGAGTTATGACCATACATCATTGTTGTTCACCACACATTGACAACAAGATGTAAGAAGCTAGATTGGAATGACTCTAGATTTTTCCCAAACATTGTCATGATGAAACAAACAAATCAAAACACGTCTCAACATACAAATTCCAACTACTCATATTATTTACAATTTATCTAGGAAGTTACTATCGTGAGAAAATTAAAGAAAAATAATTTCATGGAGTCAAATATGGCCAAGATTTTCAAAACATTGTAAAAAGTAATAGCTTATACCTCAACCTGAACCTAGAGATAAAATTGTATTAGACAAATGATATGCCAAACTTTCAAGCATTCATGATCTTGTCAGCATTTTGCAGGAAAAAAAACATGTCACATGCTATGCAGATGCATGAATCATGACCACGTATTGTTTTACAATCAACAACAAACAAGAAGTGCTTCCACTATCTTTTATGATTAAGATGTCAGGATGGTAAACATATACGAGGGGCTGACATATGTTCTACATTTACAACAAGAATTTTATTCCATTACATTCACCATAAAAAGAGAAAAAGTATTGGTCTCGTACGTCCATCCCCCTCCAGAAAACATCAGAGGCAGGTGGCTCTATCAGCGATCATCACCTCCAGCGGCCCATTCAGCAAATGATCCTATCACCAGTGCGTCAAATTGCTGCAAGACAATACCACGCATATACCCCCAAATTAACCCAAGTCATTGAACTCAAAGAACTCATCCAACAAGAAAAAAAATGTACTGAGAGCACATCCCCATATCGATTAGCAACATATAGTTGCCAGAAATAGTTTAGGATGCATAAAAAGGATTTCACATCACATGGTAATCTAATAATCACATTCACTTGTGAAATCTGCTACTAAAGGCTATTGTGCTAGGCTTCAGCACACCAAATACTTACTTGGACATCTCAATATATTTATTCATCAAGAAAGAAAATAAGAACCACAAATTTGGATAATAATTACAATGCAGGATGAAAAGATTAGAGAAGAGCTTACATGTTTGCAGTTCCAGAAGTAGCAATGAATTGAATGAAAACATCATTTTTCAGATACAGAACCGATGTGATTATAATATGATTAGGTGATTCTGAGAAGCATAATGGCACAAATGAAATGATTAGCTACCAAGGAAGAAATTACCTGGGTTATGTGTAGCACAAAAAAAAAATGAATAAGCAGGTACTTTTTATTCTCCAAAGATTCAATGAACTGGCCCTTGAAAACTAATGTCAGAAAACCTATGTTCTAGCTTGTAAAATTGTAAAAGCTTGTGCTTTCAGTCAAACATACACATCAGCGTTTTGTCTAGTTCAACTATAATCTGCACATCTGAAATATCAGTCAACCCTACCTGGTTTCACTATAACAAAACCGGTCTGTAGGGACGGAAGCCAAAATGAACTAGGGGCGGGCTCCAACGAAAACCGCCTCTACAAGCCCGTCGAAGTCAAACAGTATAAGGACCGTCGCTACAGAGCAGCAGTAAAGGCAGGCCACAATACGGACCGTCACTACAGAGGAGCAGTAGAGGCGGTCCATATTGTCGACCGCCGCTACAGAGTCTTCACTCTGTAGGGGCGGTTTGTAATGTGAACCGCCCCTACAGCTCCTCTGTAGTGACGGTCCTTATTGTGGCCCGCCTTTACTGCTGCTCTGTAGCGACGGTCGATAATGTGGTCCGCCCCTACAGAGGGCCGCACATATATAAGTCGACCTCGGGCAGCTCACTCTTCTAGTGCAAAGTGGCGGCCCGAAAATTTCGCCAAACTTCCAAAAACGAAGGGGGGAGGTTTTGAGGTCTTTTTTTTGGAGGAGATTGTTCCCTAGTGTAAGGCAAAGTCCTCCCAAAGGTTTTTGCTTGCTCTCAAGTTGAATTCGAGCTCAAATTTGAATTTGAAGTTTCTATGTTTTTCATCCAATGTTTTCAAATTCTCTTGATTTGGGGTGTTTGATTTGGTTTGAATGGAAGTATATGGGATCATATATCATATATTTGTATCACCTAGAAATATTTCATCTATATCTAGCTTCTTTCATGTGTAATTCTAAATTTCAATCTAGGTTGCTCTTGGAGTGTGAGTGGGAGGGGAATGGGAGGGAGGTAGCTATAGGGGAAGATGATATGCTCTCATTTTTGCTTCTCATATTCTAAATTTATTGTTTGAGGTGTGGTTTATTCAAAATTGCCATCTAGAAGTAAAAATGATTAATTTCATATATTATATTTGTTTTGGTGGAAGGTATAAGATGGATAGATCTTGGATGTATGACGCGGCAAGACCAGGTGGATTGTTTCTGCAAGAACTCTCTAAGTTTGTCGATTGTGCCGCAGAACATGCTAAGCGTGAAGGGACAACAGATATATATTGTCCATGTGTTGACTGCAAGAATCAGAAGTTGTGGCTAGATATGAGCATAATCAAATCACACTTGGTGAAGCGAGGTTTTGTTGAGGGGTACACGAGGTGGACAAAACATGGTGAGAACAACATCGAGACCGGTGCCGAAGATGAAGTTGATGCTGACGATGTGAACAACATCGAGGCTGAAGTTGAGGTTGATGGATTAGGAGCGGCAGCTGAGTATCCTGACACCGCCATTGATGTTGAAGGTGATGATTTTGATGTCGAGGAGTTGTTGCGCCACGTTGAGCCGCAAGTGTTCATAAGTGCTGGGACAACGAAAGGGCTTGATAACTTTGATACAATAGAGAAAGCGTCGAAGGACCTCCTGTATGAGGAATCTAAGGGCTGTGATAAACAGTTTACTGTGTTGCGTACGGTCCTTGACTTGATGAAACTGAAGGCCATGAACGGATGGTCTGATGCTAGTTTCACTGATTTGTTGCAATTATTTTCCGATGCGCTGCCGAAGCCTAACTCGTTGCCCAAGTCCACCTATCTTGCAAAGAAGCTATTATCCCCACTTTCGTTGGGCGTGGAAAAAATTCACGCATGCCCGAACCATTGCATCTTGTATCGGAAAGAGCACAAGAACGCTTTGAGATGCCCAAGGTGCAAACGTAGTCGTTACAAGAGGCACGATGATGACTACGATGCTGACACATCAAATGGTGGCAAGAAGAATAAGAAGAAGGGTAGAAAGAGGAAGAAGAGTAGTATTGTCGACGATGACAACGATGATACAAAGATTCCTGCCCTTGTTATGCGGTACCTACCTGTGGTTGATCGCCTGAGGCGCATGTTTGCAAACCCTAGAGATGCTGCACTGATGACATGGCATAAACGAAAGGGGGACGATAAGCTTCGGCATCCCGCCGATGCAACCCAATGGAAAAAGTTTGACCAAAATCATAAAGACCAAAATCATAAAGAGTTCTCTCAAGAGCCAAGGAATATACGGTTTGCATTGAGTACAGACGGGATGAATCCTTTCGGTCAAATGAGTAACTCGCACAGCACTTGGCCAGTGATCCTATCAATGTACAACATTCCTTCATGGTTGTGCCACAAGCGTAAGTACCTGTTGCTGACCATCCTTATATCTGGGCCTAAGGAAGCTGGTAATGATATAGATGTCTTCTTGGAACCGTTGATGGAAGACATGCAGAAACTATGGTTAGAGGGGGTCCGTATGTGGGATGAGTTCCGAAGGGAGTACTTCACGCTGCATGCCATCATTTTCATTACCATAAGCGATTCCCCTGCATTAAGGACGCTGTCGGGACAGGTCAAAGGGAAGGCGGCATGCATAGTATGTGTTGATGATACATCTCATGTGTACCTTCGTTCGTCTCAGAAGCTAGTGTACATGCGACATCGTCGATTCTTACCAAGAAAACACAAGTATCGTGAGATGGCGAGACACTTTGATGGCACCATTGAGAATGACTTAGCTCCCCGGCATTGTACTAGCAAGGTTGTGTTCGACATGGTTAAGAACATCCAAGTTGTTTTTGGGAAACCTGTGAAGGGAGTTCCAAAGTCAAAAGCCCCATGGCCATTTAAGAAGAAGTCCATCTTCTACAGATTCCTGGATTACTGGAAAGAATTGGAAGTGCCTCACGCCTTTGACTGGATGCATATTGGGAAGGGTGTCTTTGATAGCACTAGTGGTCTTTTTCTTGACCAGCCCGGCAAGACTAAAGATGGACTCAAGGCACGTAGAGATCTTGAAAAGCTGGGAATAAGGCTAGAGCTCCATCAGCAAGAAAGACCTAACGGAAAGTACTATCTGCCCTCGGCGGGCTACACCCTTACACGTGAGGAGAAAACGGCTTTCTGCAAGTGCCTTCACGGGATTAAAGTACCAACTGGCTTCTCATCTAATATGAAGAATCTCGTGAACATGGAAGAGTTGAAGATAAGTGGCTACAACACTCATGATTGCCACACAATGTTATCGGTGTTTCTCGCTATCGCCATCAGAGGTATCAAATCAGAGTGGGTAAAACTGGGCGTAACTCGCTTGTGCTACTTCTTCAATGCAATCTCGAAAAAGGTGATTAGTGTGGCCGAGTTAAATGACCTACGGACCCACATAACGGAAACAATGTGCATGCTCGAGATGTGCTTCCCTCCATCCTTTTTCGATACGATGGAACACTTCATGATTCACATTGTCGATCAGGTATTGGCGCTTGGCCCCGTCTACCTTCATCACATGTTTCCGTTCGAGAGGTTCATGTACGTTATGAAGCGCTATGTACGGACTCGCGTGCATCCAGAGGGTTCAATGATTGAGGCCTACACAACTGAGGAGATCGTCGAGTGTTGCGCAGATTACATTAAAGATGGTAGATCGATTGGGATTCCCGTGTCTCGTCATGAGGGGAGGCTATCTGGGAAAGGTACCAAAGGAAGGAAATCATTCGTCAGCCGTGATTACCAAGAGGTGGACAAAGCACACTTCAGTGTCTTGCAACAACTACAGATCATGGAGCCGTACTTTGAGAAACACATGGTTGAGCTTCAGCAGAACAACCAGGGCCGCCCGGACGATTGGATCGTAAAGGAGCACAAGCATTGCTTCACCTCATGGTTCATGAACCTAGACCTACCCATAGAGGAGAAAATGTTGAGAAGGTTATCTAGTAGCCCGAGGAGAACCGTGGTAACCTTTCAAGCATATGAAATCAATGGTTTCACCTTCTACACCGAACAAAAAGACAAGAAGAGCAAGTGTCAAAACAGCGGTGTAAGAGCACAAGGCTATGACGAAGAGGGCAATATGACCTCGTACTATGGGTACATTGAGGAAATATGGGAATTAGACTATGGAGAAAATCTGCAAATCCCTATATTTCGATGCAAATGGGTGAAGCACCCAAATGGCGTTGAGGTGGATGAATATGGGTTCAGAATCATCAATCTCAGTAATGTAGGTCACAGAGAAGAGCCTTGGATACTCGCTAAAACTGTTGAACAAGTGTTCTATGTAGCTGACCCATGGCCGAAAAATGAAACGAAGCACATCGTTATTCCCGGTAAACAAAGAATCGTCGGAGTTGAAAATGTGGAGGATCAAGAGGAATACAATCAGTTCGATGAGGTTCCATTCTTCATACATCCAGAACAGATGAAACTCATAGAAACAAGGCTGAGCTATCGGGCGGAAATGCCCTACTTGCGCACCGATTGCGATGGGAAGCTTGTTAATGGCTAGTATTGCACCATGTTTTATGTAACTCGAATTATTATATCTGTTACTCGCAAAAAATATATGTTATGTAACTTAGTCCATCTATCAATCAATATATGTTATGTAACTTAGTCCATCTATCAATCAATATATCCTCCCTCCCCGACGGCCATGCCGCTCCTCCTCCGTCCCCGACGACCGCCGCCGCGACGCTCCTCCATCCCCGACGACTGCCGCCGCGCCGCGCCTACTCCCTCCCCGATGACCGCCGCCGCGCCGCTCCTCCTCCCTTCCCATCGACCGCCGCAGCGCCGCTCCTCCTCCCTCTCCGACGACCGCGCCGACGCCGCTCCTCCTCCCTCTCCGACGACCGCGCCGACGCCGCGCTCCTCCTCCCTCTCCGACGACGGCGCTGACGCCGCTCCTCCTCCCTCTCCGACGACCGCGCCGACGCCGCGCTCCTCCTCCCTCCCGACGACTGCCGCCCACCCTGGCCGTCCGCGAGCTCGAGCACGCGCATCTGCTTCTCCTCCTTCCTTGCATCCAGGCGCGCCCCCTTCGTCCTCTTCCCCTCTGCTCTGTTCCCCTGCTCTGTTCCCCTGCTCTGACATTTGAATGTTTCCACATTCTGTCATACCGGAAATCCCTGATTTTCATTACAAATCTCTGGTTTTTCTTCCTTGCAAGCAATGGGGATAATCTTCTGCAGGCGCATTGGTGGGGATCCTTAAGTAATCTGTGAGAATAGGAGGTTGCTATCACGACCACAGCACACGCCCATTGGACAACCGTTTCACAAGAACAAAATAACCTCTCTGAACTGCAGATTACTGTGATGTATAGCCTGATGATGTTATCTACCAATTTATCTGTGATTTTAAAGCAAAATCATGTGATGCCTTTTTTTCATCCCCTTACTGTTATGTTCTGCTATACATTTTTTTTCCTGAAATGTGGCATGCTGCCCCCTGTTTTCTGAAATATGATATGCTGCCATGTGTGCTGTGTATGGCTGATTACAGAATTCCTACTGTATCATGAAGCTGTGTGCTTTTCGAACTGCCCTTATAATCTGCAGTTGTAGCTAATTAGCTCCTGTGTGTTAGTGCGGTGCGCAACATCAGTCAACATGACTGCTTGCTGAAATGTTATTTTCCTGCCTGTTCACTGCTGCTCTTTGATGTAGTTTGCCTTTAGAATATTTCTCCTCATCTGTCATTTTCAGTGTTTGAAGAAATATGTTCAGAGGAGTAGCTTTTCTAGCCTGGTAGGTTAATTTTGAACTATGATCAAAGAACCTACCTCTTGCAAAATCATATGTGTTTGCCTCTAACTGTAATCTACCAATTTATCTGTCATGTTAAAGCAAAATCATGTGATGCCTTTTTTCCCCCTCAATCAATAATTCACCATCTGTTTTCTTCAATATGACATGCTGCCAGATGTGCCATTTTTTTTTCTGGAATGTGGCATGCTGCCCCCTGTTTTCTGAAATATGATATGCTGACATGTTTTATATGGCCAGGTACTATATGTGCTATATGTGCTATATGTGTGCTAGTGCTTGCTTGCTTCCTGCCCTCTTTTCTGAAATATGATATGCTATACTTTGTGAATATCTACTACATACTTGCCTTCTTCTGTTATCTAACAAATTTAGCCAAAATATTTAATTTCCTTTATTAAGGCTCATGAAGAGCACAGAAGTGCCAGAGACTCGGCACAAGGAAGTGCCGATACCGGGGTTTCGGGAGGTTGAGCAGTACACGCCGTCAATCCGGGAAGTGTCCATAAGCACTTCTCAACAACTCAGTGAGCCGATCCAGTACACGCCCCCAGACAATGAAGAAGGTGACGAAGACGAAGGAAGCACGGAATACGAGGAACCCAAGGATCCGACTCCTCGACCACCACGCAAACGTCGATCAGGGAGCCCCGACCTTGATTACGTGCCTGAAGATGAGAATGAAGATGAGGTACCATATCCATATTTGTTGACAATTGTCTCCTAAATGTGCCTGAACTAAATTCTCTATTTCCTATGTGTCAGGCTCCACGACGAAGTGCTCGTCGGCAACTCACAACTAAGGTGGCATCTGATGCCGCCCGTGATCGTCTGACAGAACAGGGGCCTGCCCAAGTGATCCAAGAGAAGCGCAAGCGGGGACCCCATAAGACAGAGGGCATTTATGAAGTAACTGCTATCGACCCAGTAGACGGGGAACCAGTTGAACCCCCAGGTGTGCATGCTAAATGGCGCAACCGATGCGGATATGTGGTCCGGACATTTGCATAATCATTTGGGAGACTTGGTGGAAAGTGCCTAAGGAGCGCAAAGAGGAAATGTGGACAACTGTGAAGGCAAACATCAGGTTTCATCCAGAACACCTCGGAAGAGCCAAAAAGGCAACGCTCAACACTTGTAGTCATGCTTTTCGCGATTACAAGTACAAGCTGAATGGCGAGTATGTCAAACAGAATCGTACGCCTACAGACACTGAGCTTGGAAACATCACTCGAGATGATTGGAACCTCTTTGTTGAACAGAAGACAAGCGAAGCTGCTCTGGCGCTCAGTGAGAAGATGACTGAGCTCAACAAGAAGAACAAGTACAAGCCAAGCCTTGGGCCAGGCGGTTACAAAAAAAAGATTCCGGAGTGGGAAGAGAGGGAGGAGAAGTATCGCGCGTCTGGAAAACCTGAGATATTGCCAGGCATTGAGACGCGTGCCAAATACTGGATTTATGCTCGCATAGAGATCACACCATCAGGGGAAATCATATTGAAGGACCCCGCGGCTGGTGAAGTGATTCAGGCCTTGCAGGGTCCCATCAAGAAGGAGGTGGATCACGGTCTTTTTAAATCTGTGTATCACAGGGACACACTTGCGAGAGGTCTTAAGACGAAAGAAAAGGGCGGGCGGGTACGAGCCATCTCGTCATCGGCCAGTTTTAAAGATGGTTTCTCGGATTCCGTCTCTTCTGGCATGTACAAGTCGCATGCTTTGAACAAGGAAGATAATGAAGAGAAATTGAAGGAAGAATGGAGGCGTCAGCTAATGTTGTTCGCGCTAGACCAGTTTGTTGCACATGAATTGAGCCACCTACAACCGATAGTCCCTAACTTGCAGGCCTCTTTGGATGCTTTCGCTCGGGGGGCAACTTCCTCCGCTCATTCATCCCAATTGCCGCAGACTCAGTCCCAGACACAACAACGAGGGGAAGTCTTTGATGTCATCACCGAGGAAACTCCTTGCGAGCTGCATGTGCCAATTGGATACAAAGGGAAGAACTTGAAGGTTGCAACAGGCATGGCATTTCCGAGACGTGAGATCCACACCAAGGACATTCCTGATGGCTACGTGAGGGTTTCTGTGTCAGAGATAGTGCAAGGATACGAGGACGACGAGATCGAAGTCCCGATACCTGAAGCGGGGATAGAAACTCTCCGAGACTCACTTGGCTCATTCATAATGTGGAAACGACAGCAAGTTGTCCTCAACTCGACACCACGCACTTCACCACCCCCGTTGTCCGGTCACGGATCATTCCATGCAAGCAAACAATTAATGGGGGATGAAGACAGATGTGGACATCAATCTCCCATGTCGGGTGCCACTTCGGGGAATAATGGCAAAACTCTTCTTGGAGCCGACAGAGGTGGTGAAGCGGTTGAAGGTCCAAAGGTCCACAGTCCGAGGGAAGCTGACATAGGGGCAGATGGCCGAAAGGGTGTACCAGTGCATGAACCTTCGCCAGCTGTCATTGAGGCCACAGTTACGCCTATGCATGAGCCTTTGCTAGCTGCCGTTGAGGTCACACCTACGCCACCGAGTGAGCCATTTAAGCCATTACTCCCTAAGACCATTACTGGTTATTCCAAAGAACCATGTGGCGATGTCACCCGATACATGGATGCATTAAGGAAGAAATGGGGTGTGACCCGTGAGATATTGGACAACCAAGGAAAGAAGGCGGCTGATGAGGCGGATCCCCGTGACATTGTAAACTACGATGATGCTATTCTAGGGTACGTGCATGATGAGTACCAACCGACATTCAAGTTGGGCAAGCCTTTTCTACCAGCACTATGCCTCTCCAATATGCCGTGGGAGATGAGAAAGTTTCATGACTGGTATGCGATGGCGTCAAAAGAAGGAGTCAACATGATCACTTGCCGGATTTCTCCAGAGGTGTTCAATGTAGACAATCCGGACCACAACTATTTGGCATTGTACTTCGAAGATGTTCACACTATGTTCCACCTTGGCATGATGGACATCACCTGGATGACCATATGGTGCATGTAAGTACTTCCTTCCCTTCGTATATCGAAACACATGTCAATTTCTCATAGTACTAAATGATGACAATTTCTTTTTTCTGTAGCATGGGCTCGGTATGCCAACGTAAGGAATATCCTGACGCGAAAAAGCGATGGAAGGTAGGGTACCTCAACCCGAACATGATTGCTCAAGGCACAATCAACCCCCAAGTAGATGTAAGCCGCCCAGAGTTCATGGGTAAGAGTAAACAAGAGCTTGCTGCAATAAAAAAGAAAATGACAACAGAAGCAAGGGGTCAAGCTGCAACTTATATATGCAATTGCTTCCTAAAGTGGCAGGACAAGAAGTATATTTTTGCTCCCTACAACTTTAAGTAAGTTAGACCATTGCCTATGTCTATTGCTAAATGTCAAGATACGTGGAATACAAGCTAACACGATTGTTTTGTAGCAACCACTGGATATGTATAGTTCTTGTTCCGACGAATGGCTACCTTTGTGTCCTCGATAGTCTTGACATGGATAAGAAGTCTTATGCTGATTTCATCAGCGTCATAAATTGGTAAGATGTTAATGATAACATTCACAATTCATTGGCTACTTTACCTAATGATGGGCTTTTGTCAATCTACCAGCGCTTATGAGCACTATGTCAAGCAAGGTGGGCTACACAACCCAAACAGGAAGAAGCATATGTACTTCCGTCATAAATTTATGGTAACACGTCTATCCTTGTTGCCTGTCTTAATTTGTCTTAATATCGATGATATACCGATCTGACTTGTATCTTCTTTACTCTATTTGAAAGTGTGCTAAACAAGAGCCAGGTAGTGTCCATTGTGGCTACTACACGTGTGCGTATGCAACATCTAGCTCCGACTACTTGGACGCCATCGAGTACGAGAGCAATGAAGAGGTATGTTGATTTTCTGTTTATCATGAATTTATATTCTTTTGTAATTGCTTGAATCATACCTTCATTAATATGCTCTTCCATTTATGACACAGAAAGAAAAGAGGCTAGAAAAAAAGTGGGCTGCAGAGCAAAAGAAACGAGAAGAATTGAAGGAGGGAACATACAAGCCTGATGTTCGTATGAGCGAAAAAAGTTTGTACTCCATCGTGGCCTGCATGTGTCGATTTGTGTTGAAAGAAGTGATCCATCCAAAGGGTAGGTTCTTTGATCGCGATGGTTTATTAGCGAAGAACCATAGGAGGCTTTGTGAGTGGGGTGGTGCGAAACGCCCATATGAGCCTGAGGTGAATGACGATGATGATTATGATGTAGACTTTAGCTTGTGATGACCTTACCTTCTGATGACCTTAGCTTGAACAATATCATATTTTGTAACTTGTGATGTATTTTGAATCTTAACTAGAGGTGATTTGGTGACTTGGTAACAAATCAGCTGAAATGGATAGATTTGATGAAATGAGTTGCATGTGTATTCTAGTGGTTTGATTTGAAATGAGATTCTGTGATTTATACATGTTGTGAATTCTGGTAATAAAAAAATGAATTTTTTTTCCTGTCAGAACAGTAGAGGCGGCTGACATTGTTAACCGTCGCTATAGAGTGACTCTGTAGGGGCGGTTAACATTGTGAACCGTCGCTACAGAGTGACTCTGTAGGGCCGGTTGACATTGTGAACCGCCCCTACAGAGTACTCTGTAGGGCGGTTTCTGGGAACCGCCGCTACAGACCTCTCTCTGTAGCGACACTTGAATAGCGACGGATCGACCTGGCCGCCCCTACAGACGGTTTTAGGCCGCCCCTACAACCCGTTTTTATTATAGTGTTTATATGTATGGATGACAAATGGAAATACATTCTTTTTCATGTTAAATATACATATGGTTCACAAATAATAGAGCATGTTTTGGCAACAGTACATCTGAAATATAACTAAATTTGGAGGCTTCACAAAAATAAGAAGGAACATCAACACAGGACATCATGTTTTGGCTAGCAGGCAACATTTCATTTAAACTTTAATAATGCAAACAGTTTGATCCATATATTGTACTGTCATTTCCTAAAAAGGATTTACTGATACAAACCTTTAGATTACCTAACTTGCCTACAAAAGGACACAATCATGCAATAAGGATCCCTGTTGGAACATTATACGGTAAAACAAGGCACGACTTTCATTAGGAAGATACTGGCTAATGAATTTGAGCTTTTTACTCCAGTCGCTCTGTAGTGACTTACAATTTGAAAGCAGCAACCTGCAATTTCTTTAGCCACGAACAAATGTTATGATAGAAAACTTGCTTCAGAACGTTGCTTGGCATTTGACAAATATTAGTTTGACAATATTTCCAGCTATGCTGACCAGCCTTGCCTATCTTACAATATTTCCTCTGAAACGGCACCCATGCCTTCGCCTTCATTTTAGAAAAACTCAACCATCTCAAACAAGATAATATGCTTCATGTTTCATATTGACATACGCAAAGAGAGAAGAAAATACATAGTTGCAATACTAAAGTGCACAGCCAACGTGTGCACTGGCAGTCAAAACTGAGATGAGTGTCAAAGACGTTGAATTGATCATCTGCCGCCAACAAATGAAATGTGGCAAGACAATAATTAAATCTGAGCAATCTAAAATAACAATGCCATCATATCATATAGTTTTCCAAAGAGCGATATGAAAAATCAGGCTCCTAATATAAACTACTTGCATTTGGCGCAGCTAGCTCATTGCACAATGAAAGGAAAAGGCACCAAAAACAAGCTTCTTATATGTAGGGAAGAATTTCACTAATTCCAGGATAATAAAAGACTTCCTAGCTCTGCAAGCAGTCTTCGCCCTCGCAAACAAAGATAATTTTCTTACAGCACACAAGTGGTTCACCGTACTACAAAAACAACAGGTACCTGTTATCTCACCATAAATTGTATTGACTTGCATTTTACATGGATCCGAGAAATTTTTATTCAGTAAAAATCTACTTTGGACAGGAAGTTGATTCCGAGGGTCAAATTTATTCATCAGATCAACCAATGCCTAAAACAATCAAATGACCACCTAGATGAGCCCACCATCTGACACAATCATTCCGACTTTGCCTGCAATAAACAAGAAAAACTTATGCATGGTTGAAAAACTGATTTAAATCTCGTTAGTGAAATTTTACTGATTTCAGTCATCCCCACTCAAATCATCACTTCTAACCCGCACTAAGTCAACACTTGTTAGGATAGGCAGCCTCCTACTTACCTTGCACATTGCTTTAATTATTTTTCAATACTATCATGAAAACCAATACAAACATATGATCATCATGCTGTTCTGACCTGCGCCCTTGCAATCAATCATAACCATGAACAATCCCATGGTTCTGCATTATCCGGATCAGGAGTCCCCACATGCCCCACATCCTGATCACCTGGAGCAAACCTGAAAACAAAAGAAAAAAACAAATCAGAACATAGGATTAGTAGCTCGATTAGGAAATACATATATAGCTGCAATAATAGAGAACACAGTTAAAACTTAGTCGTTACTCACAGCAACTACAACTCGTAGGTAGAGGTAAGAATGACAATAGTATGCAGTGTGACACTGAAAAAATAGAGAACAGAACTGAAAGAAAAACATTTCAAGAAAAATCATAGAATCAGCTATCTCCTCAGGTACTGACCAAGCTCCAGCACCATGCCACCAAGCGTAGAGAACTGGTGAAATGAAAGCTGAAAATCATTACTTGCACATGGTTCTCTTCAAGTATGCTACAGGATCAGCGACAATGAAGGTCAGGCGATTCATCAGCCTAAATGCAAACAGATTCCTATAGAAGAACCAAAAACACCATCTACCGAATTCTAGCAGAGCACTCATCTTCTCTTTTTTGCACCTTCATCCATAACAAAATTCAGAGATATTATCCCCATCGCACCCAATCAGCTTCAAGTACTGATGAACTCTATCCTGCAACCAAGGTTCTGCTTGTCACTCACCTAAATTTCCATGGAAGCCTGCTTGCTGCCACGATTTGTAGTACCTGGCATGAGCATCGTCGCTTTTGTCCCGTCTGGTCGCCGTGCTCTTCATCTTGGACACGTTCCCAACTGGAGCGCCGCCGTTGCGGGGTGAGGCCATGAAGACCTAGTGGCTTGGGGCCACGCTGCCCTTGCGATATGGACCTGTGCCGCCCCCTCTCGAGCGGGCATGGCGGCGACCAGGTGACCGGCATCTGCATCGAGGAGCTACCACCGGTAGCGCATCCATGGAGAAGGCCAGATCGAGGTCGTTTGTTGCCAGCAGATATTTGAAGGAGATCGGGGACAGGCCGGCGCCGCCGCCTAATCCCGCAGGATTCGAGATGTATTTCGATTTGGAAGGAGATCAGGGGATTTGGAAGGAGAACACGAGACTCGGGAATTTGGGGAGGGGATCGGGACGGGGGCAGAGGCAGAGGCGGGAGCTGCGGGGATGGAAGCTGAAACGGGGAAGGTGGGAATTGCGGGCGGGTATCAACCATCAGGTGAAAAGAGTCATCCGCGCGTCATTGATTTTGGCTTGCAAATGACATAGCGTCACACCATCCTTGTGGGCCCGCTGGCGGGATTTGAATACAGCAAGATCCGACGGTATTTGATTTGGGTTCCTTTTAGATCAACGGTTGATACACTGTTGGGTACAATATGGCAGGTCAAAATCATTTTCATTGCAACTGGTTCTTTAGAGGTTTAGATCACTCATCACCTAATGCTACACAAGAGGAGTAGTCTGGTGGATCTTGGTAGGGCTTTGCTTATCTTTCATACATATATTGTAAAGTTAAAAGATGATCTAAAGAACCTTAGCAACTCCTCAGACTCAGTCATATGGAAAAAATGATGGATGGAGGGGGAGATAATGAACTCACACATGGATGGAAAAACTTTGGTCTCTTTATTTTGCTCAAGATATTTTTGATAAGAACCCAAAAAGCCTTTTATTGTGATGCAATCATGGGAGCTCCTTTTTTTTCCACAAATATTTTTTTTCTTCTTTTTTCACTCTTTTTTTTTGTCTCCCATGATGCATGAGGCAATATTTTGATGGTTTGAAAACATTGTAAGCTTTTTCTTGAGCTTTATGGAGAAGACAAAAATTTTAAATAGGTTCAAAACAACGTGAAGGATAGGATTTGGCTCATGGTGGATGTTTGAAAAAATTTCATACATATGGTTGTGAGAAGAGATTTTCAAAGGCTCACGCGAAGGAGTAATGACTTAACTGAGGAATGCAATGTTCCAAAAGGACAAAGTTTAACTAAACTCAACATATAAAAGAGAGCTATGAGTGGAGCTTTTCCGAATTTGACATTATATGGCTCTGGTAGGAAAATAAGTCCTCACAAGGGAAGTCCAAAACATAAAGTGTTTTTGTTGCAGCAATTTTAAAAATTGAAAACATCTCTGGACTATTACCATAAGAAAATTGTAAAGTTAGTCCAAGACAGCCATATCATAATCGTCAATACCTAGACTTGGTGTAACATTCGCAACCCACATGAATAAGGCAGAGCTAGTGATATGATCATGCCAGTCTACTAATGCCAACTTTTTTTAAGGAGTATAAGTTGCATACTTGACACACAAAAGGAGCTAACAGAGCAACTATTCATCATTTCCTTTAAAGTTTGGTAAACACCAAGTTCTAGCATTTTTATTCAGAAAAGGGAAATATTTTTTTTTGTTGAGAAAAAAATTGCAAATTTTTTTTTTTTTGGGGTTAATTAGATGTATGCCACTGCAAATAGACCTAACATGAGATCTACCATCACAAAATGTCTAATATGATCAGTGCCATCAGATGTGCAAATGTTAATCTTATGTGCCATTATATATTGACCAGTCAAGCACTAACGGAGATGCAAAAAGACCATATTACCCTTATCTTCTTCCTCTAGCATTCTCTCCCATCACTCCTGTCTTGGCGACGTCAGCCACCTGAGACAATGGCGTGAGGAAGACAATGCTGCCGTAGCAGAACCCGATGGTCTGCAACTGCATGCCATCGGCACAAATAAGTTCCAACATGGACGGGACCTAGAGAAATCAGCTATGGACATTGACGGAGATTGAATAGAAAACTAGTGGGGCCGTCCAGATTCGAATACTCAGCCAGCACGCAGAATTATTGATTGAAACCCAGAGCTATGTCACAACACAGAGGTCTCGGGTCGGGAGAGGAGTGCTCGGAGATGGACACTACACTATAGTGCGGCCTCCCGTCGAAGTGCAGGTGCGGGAGGGGGCATTGCAGGAGCTTGCCGCATCGGTGCTTGCCATTTAGGACAGCGTGACTTGGACTGTGGGGGCGGCGGCGCGGACCTCGGAGCAACGGTGGGCTTACCACGGCCGTGCTCCTCGCGGACGAGGCACTGCAGTGGTGTCGTCTCGAACTCCGGCAGGTGAGTGCCAGCAAGCGAGTTCAGTTGGCTGGGAACACACACCAACACAAGGAACACTTGAACACAAGCGAGCTACGGCAGCGCACGGGCGGGCGACGAGCTCAGGAGGAGCGTGGAGGTTTGATGGAGCAGCACAAGGTGGCCCTGGCCGGAGGTTGAAGACATGGGCAAAATGGGCATTTTCAAAAATGTTTAACGGCAAATGTTGACGCCGTTGACGGCGATGGCATATAAGATTAACAATTGCATACCAAACGGCATTGACCATATTAGCATTTTTGTAGTGGTAGATCCCATATTAGGAACTTTTGCAATGGTAAATGCCTAATTGACCCTTTTTTTTTTTTGAAAGGGAAAGGGCACAATTGAAGAAGGGTATGTGATATATATAGAAGCACTTACCTGGCGGTCCTTCCCCAAGCTTAGATCTTACAATGCAACCATTTGCATGTCCAAGCGATTAAATCTTTCATTTGAAGGTACCAGTTCCGCTTTGTTGGCTTCTCCTTCTTGAATTGTGTGCTGAGCTTTCATGTTGCCTGATGGACTTGGGTTGCTTTCAGAATGATTCCTACAATGGTTAGCACAAACCTATTCGCTATATCGGACATACATCTCTACCGTTCCATTAATCAACCTAGACACCATGTTTTATTCGATCAATTGTGTAAGAGCGCAAAAAATGTGATACTCTCCTTCTGTCATGAAAGTATTATAGAGAAGTATGTTTTTCCGTTGTTCAAATGGACACCGGGCATAATCTAAAAAGACCATAGATACAGAAGGGACGCGCCCAACCAACAGAAAAAGATGTAGGTGATTGATTTATGACTAACATTTCAACCAATACCCATCTATATGTGAAAAGAAACTTGCAGCATATTTTCCATCAAAGAGTAACTTGATGTACTTTGCATATATCAATGAGGCAAACAAACAACAGGCAGCATTTTCATTATTTATTTATTTATTTTTAGTTTAATTTAATTTTATTTTTTGAAGGGGGAGGATATATGACAAGGAATGGATGAAATAAATGTGTGTGCTACCTGGCGGTTCCTCCCCAAGCTTAGCCTTTGCGATCGGGTGCAAGGCTAAGCTTTTAGATTTCTGCATTGAATATCTTGGTTCCGCCACGTATGTTTCCTTCTTCCTGTCAAAAATATCCAACCTTTCTTCCAAAAATCCCTAGCCTATGATTGGACACTCGGGTTCTTTTTATTTATTTATTTTTAGTTAATTTTTTTCAGAGCCCATGGCCTATGATTGGGCACTCGGGTTCTTTTTTTTTAATATTTTTTTAAAGCTCGTGGTCTATGATTGGGCACTCGGGTTTTTTTATGTTTTCTTTTTTATGCAACGGGGTGGAGTGGTGGAGAAATCAAACATGCAAATGGTTTGAAAAGGTACCAATGCAAATGGGATGATGGTATGCTCAAAGAAAATGCAGGTGGATGCTTAGACTAGAAGCAAATTAACATAATAGATAGTCAATGTCAATCATAGATATCTTAAACCATTGCTTCCCCGGCAACGGCGTTAGAAATGCTTGTTGTCGTTTCTTACGCACAGAGATTAATTTGAACTCCGCAAGCGCACGGAACACCGTTGTAGCATTTCACCTGAGAGTATTCCAAGATTATCGTATTTATATTTTCCTCAGGGAAGTAGGCTAAGAATATCGTGAGTTAACATGAAAACATCTATTATTTATAACATGCAAACTAGGCTAAAGCAGGGATACAGATGTTTGGTGTGTGTGGTACTCAAGAATAACATCCATCGATGCAGATAACAAGGAATTAGCATATAGTTGGGGAGGCAACGAGAAGAAGTTATCAATTAGCCTAAGGGTTAGCATTTAGTTTCATGATAGTTTACAATTATTTATCTAAGCTTTCATTAAAGATACATTCAAGTGCGTCGGGGCACGGCCGCCCCCAAGTCCTGACAACGAACCGAGTCTAGGCCCTACACAATCAACTCGAACGTGGTGGACTACAGAGACCGGTGCAGCTGTCACATAGACTCGCGGCTACCACATCATCCCGTGGGGTTGAGGGCAATACACGCTAGAATAATTCCAAGAACCATGCTTACAATCATTCTAGTAACTTACTCTTGGCCGAAGAGCAAGCCACCCATGTATAATAAATCTATGTGAGTTGTGTAAGCATAGTGGTGCAAACAACTCATGCAAATAAATCTACCATACACAGACATGGATCCAACACAAGAATTTCTCTATAATAATTACTTAAATAAATAAATATAAACTAAAAGGAAAACTAAATTAAATAAATAAGAAAATAAATGTATTAAAGATAATCTAATAAAAGAAAAGATACAAGAGAACTTTACCCAAACTCCGAAGAGAACTCTGGAACTCCGAGCGAAGCTCTCACTTCTACTCTAACTCCCATAACTAAAACACTAATCCTATTCTAAACTACACAAGTGGAAATGCTTCTTCCATGAGATACCTCTCGGAGTGAGGGAGGGGTCCTCTATTTATAGTGTGGAGTTGCCTTGAGAGAGTGGAGAAGGTCCCTACATGCTTGGAGAATTTCATGGAATATTCCTTTCTGGCCGACGTCTCCTGGCTTGGCCGGCGCGTCAAGTAGCTTGTGACCGACTGGAGGAAGATTGGGCCCGTTGGAGTTTAACACAGGCCGGTCGGCCTTCTTTTTCCACCGTTTCGGCAAATCTTCTGTGGGCCATAACTTCTGCTCCCGAACTCCGAATTGGGTGATTCAAAAGTCCATTTTGACTATTTCGGCGAGGGCTTTGACGTGGAGGGATCAAATCTATCATTTGAATAATTATTTATTGATGTCCAAGGCGTTCCTTGTTTCTTCCTTGAACGTTGTCGAGATGTCAGAGCAATGTCTTGTTTGTGTTTTTGGGTATTTGCTATTCCTTCATGAATATAAGTACATTTGCACCAATATTCCTTTGTACCTTGTAAAAAAAAGCTTACATCCAAAACTTGTGAAACTTTATTAATAGTTTAATATATAAAACATTGGTGTATACCTTTTATTTGTCGGTAAGTTGATTGTCATATTGTTTTTTAATGACCGTCAACACCCGGTGGCGCTGGATCTGCGGAGCTTTACTCCGGATCTGGCTCGGGCATCTCAGACTGACCGCAACAATAGACTCTATTTTCCACCCTCTAAAGGAATTTCCATATCCCCTGTAAAAGATTCCTACCTCCAAATTAGATTTTGTTGCAACAAGGAACTGTATCGCCTCCTCCATCCGCTGCCCGCTGCCGCCTCCCGCGCTTCCCAGCTCGACGAGCTCGTCCCGACAGCATGCGAACGCAGTACGCCGGCGGACCTTCTTCCTAGCAGTTCTGCTCGCCGGGCGCCTCCCCTGCTTGCCGGGCGCCGTCGCGTCGAGTATGCGAGCAGCCCATCGGCGACGAGGTGGGACTCGAGCGCCGAGTGCCTGGTCGTACTAACGGAGGCGATCCAGGATGCGTCGTCCTCGAGGAAGACCGTGCGGCCGCCGTGGTTGAGCACCGCCCAGAGGGCGCTGTCGTGGCCGAGCCCGAACACCGGCATCAGCAGCTTCTTGAACTGCAACGTCGTGCTGTCCAAGAAGGAAATTACTGAGAGGTCCACGCGGCGGCGGACGGCGAGGAAGAGCGACAAGGCCTCCTGCTTCGGTGATTATGAAAAAAATTAGATTCTTGATTCTTGAATGCTAGTTCAGTGGCTGTTGCTGCTTTCAGTTTAGTGCATTGCTTGATGAATTCTTGGTTCCTTGCTGTCTAAAATTCGTTCAAAATTCAGTGGTTGTTCCTTCAAAATTCAGTGGTTGTTCCTTCAAAAAATTTCTGTCTGAAGCACCCGCATTGTAATTCTTTGTAATCTCATCTTGTACTCATGTACTTTGTAACATGTATGAATAAGAGTTATTCTCATTTTGAATTCTTGTGCAAAGCATCTAAAGTTCACTGTAATTCTATTTTTTTTTTCAGTTCAGTTCACTGAAGCATGTTGTGCAAAAGCACCTGTATTTAACTGCTCTTTTTTTTCCCCGTGTTGTCATGTAAGATAGGACCACTTCATGCAAAATTCAGTTCAGTTTTGAATTCTATACACTGAAACAATATCAGGAGCTTTGAACTTTATCAGTATGACAGTATCTGCTGGCAAATTCATGTATGAAACTTTATACAAACAATATAGTAAGAATATTCTGACATTTACTTGGGTTTGGGCTAGAGCACTTTAACAACCAGATGAGCAATATTCAGTGTGGCCTATACTAACAATGAATATTTGAGAGATTGCGAGTCTAGCTATACACAGCTCAGATAAATGGGCAAACAGATTTCCGTTGGTTTTCTTCCTGCCACAAGAGCCTGACAAGCATCATGGGCAACTCAGGTTGCAACACTCAGGTTACACACTGAAACAGCAACTCAGTTTGCAATTCTGCAATTACACATATCAGCTGGATCATCACAAATTATAGTTCAGTTCAGTTCATCACAAATTCTGTACACTTGAACTGAAGAGCATCAGAACTGAAGAGCAGCACGAGCAGTACGAACTGAAGCTCTTCATCAGATATTGGAAAATTCAGCGCCTCCTATTTTCTGATAAATAATAGGACATCAAAACTGAAGCTTGAATGTAACATCAGAACTTGCTCACAGAAATTCCATATAAGTGACCTGATCAAAATTTCCCAGAATATTTCCAATGGTGTGTGCAAGAAGATAAAAGCTTGAACTCAGATAAATATCAAGTACCTGTCAAGTGAAAGATATGCATTTAACAGTCCAATACAAAAGTTCAGTCACAAGATATATAGTTGTCATATACATAATTGGATATAAACTTTCTGGAAAAAAAAAGAGAAGAAGGAACAATATAAACTTTCAGTCACCAGATATATGTTGAAATGCTTAGAAAAGAACACAGAACCAGTTTGGGACTTCATGTGAACCAGTGAACACAGAAAAATACAAAAGAAAACACTGTACGAATTGCTTTCCAAAGATTTCAGTGGTTGCATCATGTTTTTTCAGAGAAAATGTGGCTGCGCCATTTTATTCCTGATCACCATGATCTGTGACCGCGAGACAAAATTCAGGTTTTCACACATTCTTTGTTGGATTCGGCACTTCTTCACAGTAAACATCTGTAGATCAAAGGAACTGGCCAGGCAAAGAATTCTGACCTGCTCACATACGACATGTTCATCCACATGAAAGTGACTGAGGTACTGAATCAAGAAAGTAGCACGACATGTTCATCCACATGAAGCTGTAGTGCATTCAGGTAAAAAACACATTTCTTTTGAACTTGATCCTACGCTATCCAGGTTCTTTCCACGGCGGCGTCGACGGGCAGGTGGAGGCGGCGTCGAGGACCAGAGGGAGGCAGCGTCGACGGGCAGGTGAGCACGACGAGATGGGCCTCTGGCTTCAAAATCCGCACTGCCTCGGCGGCAAGGTCGGACGGGTGCTTGGCAGAGTCGAGGGCGCGGTCGGCGAAGACGAAGTCGACGGAGTTGCTCTCGAACGGCAGCGGCGCTCGTCACCGGCGACGACGAGCGGTGGCGAGCGCTTCTTCGCCACGGCGACTGCGTCGGAGACGCCGAGCTCCCGCAGCGCGAGCGCCTCCTGCGCGCCGCCGAGGCAGACGGCCCGTGAGGCCGGCGCGAGGACGCCGTCGGTGAGGTGGGCGGCGAGCACGGCGGCGTGGTAGTCGACGGCCTTGCGCCAGGCCTCCGGAGATTTGGCGGACGGGGAGGCAAACCCCAGATTTGGCGGTCCTTGACGGGAGCCTGGAGGATGGCGGCTGTTTTACCGGATGCTGTTGCAACGGATACAGATAAGAGGATCCGTTTAATTTAGCGTACAGTGTGGGTTACCGGTCACTGTTGCGGTCAGTCTCATGGTCTGCCCCAACAGATGCTCCTCCGCTCACCCGATCATCCCCGACGCTCTCCGCCACTGCTGTCGATGGCTGTCAAGCTTCCCACCCGTTCGCCATCGGGTCCATGCCTCTCCGGGCGAGAACCGTCGATCCGGCCCATCCCCACCAAACTCGGCCATCAGCGGATTAGCGCAGCCATGCGCCACATCCGCCACCATGGCCACTGGAGGTGGCTTTGGCGTTTGCCCCCGTCCTTGTCGGCTGATCACCTCCCACCCCACCCCACCTCGGCGCAAAGGGAATCCACCGGATGCTACCGCCGCTGCGCCGCAGCCAACGAGCCGACAACAATCTCCCCGCCGTCCCCAAAGATACACCTCCCTCACCCTCCACCCGTCAACGGTCCAGAGCAGGCGAACACGAGCTCTGTTCGAGCAGGCAGATTTCTTGAGCTACACTCTGAATCTGACCGAGAACTCACCGGATCTGACCCTCGACCCACCCACCATCGACCACAATGCCCACCTCCAGCCGCCACACCCGCTGTCAACAATCTCAGTGCAGTCCACATGTCGACAACTCTCTTGGTTTCCATGCGACCGGGGCGGTGCCTTTACGGTCCTTCCCGTTCGTGTATGGTGGCCTCCGATGGTACCTGCATCCCCGACGTCCACGCCGACGACATGCCGTACTCGCACCTCCCCGACGTTAGTTGTGACTCGGACCCAGCAACACTGGCGCCACGAGATTCGCCACCCAGAGACGGTACCTCTTGTTAGGTTGATCTCCGAATCGGTCAAGGGACCGATTCCTCCGCTCCTCTCGCGCCCTGATCGGGGGCGCGTCAGCCGTTCATTGGCTGTGGGCCCCCTCTCGCGCAGCGCAATATAAAAGAGAAGTGGGGACGCCAGGGCACGTGGTCCAAGGTTCGCCGTGCCACTGGTTCCCCACCTAACCCTAGCTCCACCCGATCCGGAGAGGCGCTGAAGCGAGGGGATTCGCCCACGGCGCCATCACTGACCTCGTCTACACGCTGAGGTCTCCACTGCGCCCTCTGCTCCGACCCCACTGACGCCGTCCAGACCCGCCGGCGACCAGGGATCGGGAGCATCACCATCAAAAGATAAGTACCAACCCGTCTGATCTACACCTAGAGTTTTAAGTTATTCCTAACATTGGTATCAAGAGCCTACTAGGTTGTAGGTCAGATTGGGGAAGAAAGAAGAAAGAAAGAACACTCTGCACTCGTTGAGTTCGGAGGAAGAAGAAGAAAAGAAAAGAGAAGCCAAACCCTAACCCTAGAAAAGAAAAGAGAAAGGGAGCGGCGGAACTGACCTGTTTCGCTCCGCCGCCTCCATCACCGCCGCGTGCGGGAAGAACGGGCGCGGGCCACCGGCGCTCTGCCGCGCCAGCGTGCGAGCTCGGGCGTGTCCAGTCGCCACCGCCGGCCATCCCAAGGATGCCGCGCGGGAAGAAGGGCCCGGGTCGCCGTCGATTTGGTAGGCGCGCGCGGGCACAAGGGCACCGTCGCAGCGCCGCTCGACGGCGGCGCGCTCACCCACGGGTGGACGCGCGCGCCGGCGAGGGGAGCTGCAGCGGCGCCGCCGCCTCGCTTCCTCCGACCGCCGTCGCAATCCTGTGGCCGCTGGTGTGAAGGAGCCAGGGAGTAAAAGAGGAAGAGGAGCAGCCCTCCGCCGCCACCGGGGAGAGGCCCGCTCAGCCGCTGCGGCAAGAGGAGAAGAAAGGAATGAGGCTAGGGTTTACCGGGGACTCGACGCGCCGCGATTTTGGTTCTCCGAGATCCACGCTCCGCCGTCGGATCGCCTTGGACGGCTCCGATTGAGGCGGGCGGGAGCTGGTCGCGCCGCGTCGGGCCTGATTGGCGGCCCGGTCGCTGGTTGTCGGGCCACCAGGCCCATTAAGCCGGGCGAGCCAGCTGCCGAGTTCCACAGCGGGCCAATGCGCGGACCGTTTCCCCGCAGCGGGGCAGCGCGACGCGCACCTGGGACGTGGGCCATGTGGTCGTCTCGGGCCAGAATGAAAGAAAAGCACAGTACATCAGTCTTTTGTTTTTTCTTTTTCAGAAGCACCAGTCTGATGATGTAAAGCAAGTTTTTTTTTTCTTTTTCCTCTATTCAATTTTGAACCAACGAGATAAATTGTTTAGAGAGTGAATGAATACACACAGAAATGTGTGGAAGACAGAGTTGCTTCTTCCAAGAATTTAAATTTATTCCTTTTTCAGAAGCATATATTTGTTGTTTTTTGATGAGCATTATACAGTTTTATCTCCAGTTTAATTTTGAACCAACGGGATAAATTTAGTTGGAGAGTAGTAGAGTATCCATAATGTATTGTAAGTTATTATGCT
This sequence comes from Eragrostis curvula, assembly GCA_007726485.1. NCBI lineage: Eukaryota > Viridiplantae > Streptophyta > Magnoliopsida > Poales > Poaceae > Eragrostis > Eragrostis curvula. Next base: position 3,087,532 of record RWGY01000031.1, on the reverse strand, counting down.
CCTGAAAATTCAAGTTTCCGTTGCAAAGTTAAGTTTTATCTTCCATTTTAAATTGGAACCAACGGGAAAATTTAATTTGGAAGAGTAGTTTTGAAGTTTTTTCCCTGTGGGTTACATCCACGAATTAAGATAAAGATAAGTTTAACCTTTGGCATTATTTTGCCAAATTTTTTGGAGAGTAGTTCAAGTTTGTCATGATATTGTTATTTTCTTACCAACGTTGATGATAGCAATTTTATGACGCATTGTTCATGATTTGTTGTATACATTAGTTTCATTTCTGCCCAACGGTGATGTGAAATTATTGTAAAGTGGTATTGTGTTTATGCCTGAGAGAGTTTTATACATTAGTTCCATTTCTGCCCAACGGTGATGTGGAACTAATGTAGAAGAATGAAGAATTAAGGCACACAATTTTACAAGAGGATATATATTTGTTCTACTTCTGCCCAACGGTGATGTAGAATGAATGTAGAAGATTGTACTGATCCAATTTTGTGTTTTTTTTTTTTTGGCAAAGTGAGTTTTAGTTTTTCCTCTCCCTAAAGCTTCCGTTGTTGTTAGTTAATTAATTTTCTGGTTAAATTGGAACCAACGGGAAAATTTAATCAGAGAATGAAGTATAAGTTTTTTGGTTCATGTCATTATGACTAAGTGTGTTGCATTAAGACATATGCATGTCTCATTGATGCTCAAACATTTCCTATGTCCTGAGAGCCAACTCTGGTATTTAAGTCCCCTATAGGGAATCATCCTACATGGTAGGAGAGGTTAAGCATATCCTGCATGACAGGAGAAGATTGTTATGACTCTTGTGTTATTTAAGTATCTCGCATGGCGAGAGAAGTTTGGGGGAGCTCATAAGCTATCCTAGAATCGATTGTGCACTTTTATAGTGTCATAGTCATTAAGCACTCAAGAGGTTAAGGCCATGAGGGGAGCAATCCCAAACTACACCATTGCCATACGATAGAGAGTCATTTGTTTTGACTTTTTGCAATCGCATGCGAGCACTCTAATTGAGTTGCTTCCATTGCGAAGAAATCTAGCAATGGTAGAATGCACATTTTCCGCATGTGCAATATGGCCAGTAAGATGGAGTCATAAATATGGTTAATAATTGAAGGGAAAATTAAGGCTTGGCAGGTTGAATCTTTTGACCAAGCTGAGCACATCAATAAGTAAAGAATTTTTCCTTGAAGTATGCTATCGACCATAAATGAGTTCGAGGACTAAAGGAAGTTGTATACTGACATAAAGATAAGAAAAGATTTGCAAGCATGTCTTGCAGAAGTATAGCTAATAAAGGATTTTGTTAAGTTCTTGAAGTGGAATGAGGAAAGTGTACTTCCATAATAAGCATTATGAAATAACTTTGTTTGCACACCAGGAATGTGTGAATGAAGTGATGAAAGATCTCCTCGTTCATAAGAGTCGATGTTTTTCGAAATTATGGCTGCAGAGTTTACGCCATATTTCGAGGGGGAGGAATTCCATTGTACCTAAAGCTGTTAAGTTGAATACGATGCATAGTATGCATTGAAGATAAGAATGATCTATCCAGATGACTATGACCGTCTGAGGAGTACAACGGTTATAATATTGATATCCCGATACAAAGAAACAAGGCTAAATTCCTGGACCTTTATCGTTCCAATAGGAAGATAGCGCAGTTAACCAGTATTCATACTGGAGGAGCCTCAAAGTAAGTTGAATAATAGTAAAGTGGTACTTAAATGTGCTATATGAGGCTTTAAAAGATTAACAAGTGTGAATGCGGAACCTGTCTTTCAGGAGCCGATAGAAAATGTTGCCGCATATGGGGAGAGCAACTTCTACCCAGATAGAAAATGTGCCAAATGTTGAGACCTCAATAAGGTCTCAAAGAGTTAGAACAATAGTCATTTCTGATGACTACAAATGATGAAGGGTAATTCCACCTCATTTGAAGAAACCATGAGAAGTGCTCACTCGCAGAGATGGCTTGAAGCCATGCAAGATAAAATAAGATCAATGAGTACCAATTTTGTTTGGGACTTAGAAGATATTCCTAAAGGAGCCAAGACAGTAGACTATCCAAGGGTCTACACTTCTATATGTGACTCCAGAGGGAATGTCGAGAGATATAAAGCGCATCTTGTGACAAAAGTTTTCATTCAAAGAGAAAGAATAGCCAATAATAAGACTATTGTATGGTCTCATGTAATGATTCTTTTGAATCATAATGGCATTAAGTGGCACATTATGATTTAGAGTTACATCAGATAGATGTAAAGACGGCATTTCTCAATGAGTATTTGCATAAGGAAGTTAACATGGCTCAACCCAAGGGTTTTGTTGTGGAAGGAAAGAAACATAATGTATGCCGTCTAAACTTATAGGTTTAAGACTATAAGAAAGTTTGGGTTTAGAACGAGAGGACGATGTGCTTATGCAAAGTTTAAGAAAGGAAATTCTTTTTCCTCATCCTGTATGTGGATAACATCCTGCTTACTAGTGGTGATATTATCTACTTATGGAGACGAAATTTTTTGTCCTCAAGTTTTATATGAAAGATCTTGGTGAAGCATCGTTCATTTAGGAATTGAGATTCACGGAGATAGAACAAAGGGATATCAGGTCTATCGCAAAAGGCATACTTAGAGAAGATTCTAAAGAAACTTAGTATGCATGCGAGTAAATATACGCCTGCTTCTATAGTTAAGGGTGATAGTTATGGGATATTTCGAGGTCCCATGAAACCAAGAAATGATCGATCAAAAGGATTCAACCCTGACAAATACAAATCAAGTATCCGGAATGTTTTGGCACAAGTCCAATCCAGACATAGATCACTGGAATGGAGATAAGATTGTCTTGCAATTTTGCAAAGTGTTGAAGGCCTTATGCTAAGTAAAAGGACAAGTGCTCTCAAATAGTTGTGGGCACAAAGACAAAGTATCTGCGAAATGTGTAAGGAAATCCACAGTAGTTGCTAACATTCGCAGTTGGAGTTTTATTGTGGAAAAGCTCCAAACAAACAATAACGTGTCATCAGTGATGAATACCTATTGCATAGCATGATATGAGGCCACAAAGCAGGCACGTAACAAATCCATATCCGGAGTTAAGTTTTCACTCCTGTGACAACAGGTCAAGTGTGATGCCAAACACATTGACATTAAGTGTTGTATTGTCAAGGAGAAAATCCATAATCATGTTAAAAGTAAAGAAAGTATAAGTTCCAAGCAAAAGTATTGAGAATATGAGTTCCAAGCAAGTGCTTGCGGATCCGCTTACAAAAGGCTTACCGCCCAATGTGTTCAGAGAACACTCAGTCGACATGGGTCTATGGTAATGCCTATGATTTCTGGATTACAAAGGGGCCTAGTGTCAATTCTAAGATGGAGAGGTGTATTGTGGTCGTTGTGTCAGATGGTACGAAAGTGACTTTCCTGATCAGCGTGCTCTATATATCGATTCATTGAAGAATGGATGTAAAGTATAAGTATGAAGTATGAGAGGCGGAGATCAAGGGGGAGAATGTTAGGTTGATCTCCGAATCGGTCAAGGGACCGATTCCTCCGCTCCTCTCGCGCCCTGATCGGGGGCGCGTCAGCCGTTCATTGGATGTGGGCCCCCTCTCGCGCAGCGCAATATAAAAGAGAAGTGGGGACGCCAGGGCACGTGGTCCAAGGTTCGCTGTGCCACTGGTTCCCCACCTAACCCTAGCTCCACCCGATCCGGAGAGGCGCTGAAGCGAGGGGATTCGCCCACGGCGCCATCACTGACCTCGTCTACACGCCGAGGTCTCCACTGCGCCCTCTGCTCCGACCCCACTGACGCCGTCCAGACCCGCCGGCGACCAGGGATCGGGAGCATCACCATCAAAAGATAAGTACCAACCCGTCTGATCTACACCTAGAGTTTTAAGTTATTCCTAACACCTCTATCTTTCTTATGGCTCGGATGAATTACAACCACATCAAGCTTCACCGGCGATGACCATTCACGAAGACGGACGGTCACTCGACCAACCTCAGCTATTGCAGCGAGGCCCTTTCGGCGACTCTCCGACAACCGCTCCATCGACCACTGCCTCGAGAGATAAGACACGTAGAGGCCAAGTAACTCGGCCTCCAGACAATCACTATGTGAATCTCTAAACGAGTTTCTTTGTTGACATACATGTTCTGCTCATCTGGAGCACTAGTTTCTACACCCAATGTTGGGTGCCACATGTAACCTGAAGGGAGAAGACCCCTTCTCATGTACTCTGGTTTAAGTGATTAATGAATATGAGTACTCTTTTATCAAAATAAAAAAGTACTGGAAGTTTTTATCTCCAGCTAAGGTACAAACAACGAACAAGCTCATGCTAATTTGCTCTGTTTTCAACTTGGAGATTATAACAGGAAGATGCAGCATCAGGCAGAAAAATCTTCCTATCCATTAACCGAAGGGTTAATTAGATATATGTCGTATGAATAAAGCTGAAAATGTTGTATCAAATATGAAAAGGAATCTGAATCCTGAACTGACTGACTGTTTTTTTCTTTAACGATGTGACTGAACTCAACTTTGGGTACCACTGAAGCAGGGGAAGAGGTACACAAATCAGCAATGGGTTTGGCATTTTGGAATAGTCAAGTTGAACTGCTAAAATGGCTATGCATTGGGGTCGAGCAAGGAGCTCGGTTGGTTTGCAGCTCCGGCTGGGAGTGCAGCCACCCAGGTTCGATTCTAAGGGAGGGATACGGACCTTGGGCCTTTTATTGCCTCCAATGAAGGCATGGGGCTAAGTCCCTATTTTTTAAAATGGCTATGCATTCCGCTCAAGATTCTACAGAAATGTAACATCTAGGCCTAAAATTATGGTTTCAGACCCGCTCGCATGTCCGTGCGGGTCACACCTCACGGAAATAACTCTTTTACTTTTGTAACAATTCAAAAAAAATAACTGACTCGTTATATATATCCACAAACATTTTAACTGTTCAAGAAGATAAATGTAAAGGGATATATATACCAACAACTAAATAAAGTAGGACAAATTGATCTGTCCGCTGAAATCAAACCCTAGTGCTTCCTATCCGTAAAGCTTGTAATAATAACATATATGAACTGCCCATGCTGTATAACTTCACTCTGCAAGTCGCTGTTCATTGAAGGAGGCACCACCACACGGATATATCAGCCTTCCATCTCGACGATGATCTTTCCGGTAGCATGCCCCTCAATGCTCTTCTCCCACGCCTTGGTCACATCGCTCAACGGGAACCTCGAGTCAATCAACATCTTCATCTTCCCGTCCTTGAGCATCGTCACCAAGAACTCAAGCTCCGCCTTGTCTGGCGAGTGGCGCATCGGCACCAGCCGCTTCCTGGCGAAGGTCACCACGTGCAGCGCCGTCGTGAGGATGGAGGACAAGTTGTTCGGGGTTATATCGATCACCTTCCCGGAGCTGCTCAGCACCGGCTCGAACGTCGACCAGCTGATCCCAGTCGTGCAGCGGACGACGCCGTCGTACTTTTTCCCCGACGGGCTCCGCAGGCTGGCCCCCTCGGGAGTCCGGTAGTCGAGCACCTCGTCGGCGCCCAGGCTCCTGACGAGGTCCAGATTGCGCGCGCCGCAGGTGGCGGTGACGTGGAGCCCCGCCAGCTTCTCGAGCTGCATGGCGTAGTGACCCACGCCGCCGGACGCCGCGGTGACAAGTACGTTCTTCAAGGGCGAGTCGCCGGTGCCGTCGAACTTGGCGCCGATGGCCTTCAGCGCCTGGAGCGCAGTGCCGGCCGCTACGGCCAACCCAAGTGTCGAGGTTTTAGGGCCTCGATAGATTTGTTATAGGGACGAAGGAACCAAGAATACGATGGTGAACACGAGACAAGGGATTTAGACAGGTTCGGGCCTCCCGCAGGATAAAAACCCTACGTCTTGTATGGTGTGGTATGTATTACGTGTGTTTGAGAGGGGATCCCTGCCCGCCTTATATAGTCGGGAGTACAGGGTTACATGGAATGTATCCTAGTCGGTTACAACATGGAAATACTTGGAGTACAAGTCAAGAAGCCCTTCTAGGTCACGCCGAGTAGTAGAACCTTCCATCTTGCGTCGTGGGCTACTCGGTCTCTTTTGGGCTGGTCCGACTACCCTTGTCAGGTTACTCGGCCCTTTGGTCTTGAGGGTACCCGAAGGTCATGGTAACGACAGTAGCCCCCAAGTGCTTTTTGATTGATCCAGTGGATTGCTTCCGACTAGTCTTCTCTCCATGCAAGAATTGATCTTAAATGATATTGAGAAATTAAAAAGGACTTGACCTGAATCAAGTTATAATAGTTTCGAGATACCTGGCCTCGGGTGGACCAAGGTCAACAGAGCCTTGAATTAGGCATGCTGTCAGTAAGCACCCAACTCTGAAACAGAGCCTTGAATTAGGCATGCTGTCAGTAAGCACCCAACTCTGAATAATATCATAAAAATTGGATGAATGCTTGATGAAGCAAATTTATATGAAAATGATGTGTAGAAAACAGCACTTAACTCTCAGAGTTGATTATGTCCATAGAGGAGGTTTGAATAAAGTCAGCATCCAAGTCTGTTGGCTAGGGCTTGTAAGCATACTCTGTTGATAGTACCCAACTGACTGAGTCGGCTTAGGCTGAAAAGCATGCCTACGAATTTGAAAATTATGAATGCACGATCAGTGCATTATACTGATGTAGCCCCCGAGTTAGTGTATAATTCGTAGAATTGTATAGTAACTCAAAGTAAGCCTGAATCAAGAAATACGATCTTCATCCGAGTGAATGAATGTACGATCAGTGCATCATACTAATGTGTTGAAAAGTAACATCCATTATATAAGGAACCCACGTTTTCCTGCGCACAAGGCAATTAGAACAGGAAAGCACAGTGAGTCTCAGTTAATAACTTCTCGTTCCGGACTGGTGTCTAGGTCCATCCAGCTGTTGGGAAGATATCCCATGGTCCCTAACTAACTCATAGAGAGAGCCATTTTAAAGGAGCCCAAGGACATACGAAGGGCCTTAGCTACATACGAAGGGCCTTAGCTATATACGAAGGGCCTTAGCTACGAAGGGTACCTGCGAAGGGTACTTGGTCATCTAAGAAGGGTACCAACGAAGGGTACTAGGTAACCTATGAAGGGCTCTTTTGTAATACACTATGTAAACAATGGGGGTCGGGTCTATAAATAAGACCAGACCCCCACCATGATGGACACAGTTTTTGGAGACCACGAGCCAGTGACATCATTTGCTCCATTCCGAATTCTCTGACGTCTAAACACCCTTGTCCAGCAACGCGGACAATTGAGGGGCTTCGCCACGACCGTATGACAATTTGTACCTTCTCAGAGGGCTTCGCACCTTAGCAGACAGAATTCACACACATGTTGGGGGCTTCGCATCACCTTCGATGAAGCCTTTCCCCCAACATTTGGCGCCGACCGCGGGTCGAACCCATGACAAAAAGAACACAAGACTTCAACCACGATGCAAAGAGAAGCCTTCTCCAAGTGAAGAGGAGCCTTCCCTACAATGACAAAACTTCGTCGATGAAGCCTTCTCTATCAAAGAGAAGGGCCTTCTCTAAGATGAAGAAGCCTTTTCTACATATGTTGCATCTTATTTGATATATCTTATTTTTTGCATATGTTGCATATTAATCTTCGTTCCTTTTTTGGATTCTATCAGAGAAAAGCCTTCTCTATGTCGACGAAGCCTTCTCTGCCTAAGAGAAGAGCCTTCACCAAGACGACGAAGCCTTCTCCATACGAAAAAAAGCCTTCTCTATAACAAATAAGCCTTCTCCATCCGGAAGAAGCCTTCTCCAAGACGACGAAGCCATCTCCATACGAAGAGAAGCCTTCTCTACAATAAATAAGCCTTCTCCATCAGGAAGAAGCCTTCTCCAAGACGACGAAACCTTCTCCATACGAAGAGAAGCCTCCTCTACAATAAATAAGCCTTCTCCACCCGGAAGAAGCCTTCTCCAAGACGGCGAAGCCTTCTCCATATGAAGAGAAGCCTCCTCTACAACAAATAAGCCTTCTCCATCAGGAAGAAGCCTTCTCCAAGACGACGAAGTCTTCTCCATACGAAGAGAAGCCTTCTCTATAACAAATAAGCCTTCTCCATCCGGAAAAATCCTTCTCCAAGACGACGAAGCCTTCTCCATACGAAGAGAAGCCTTCTCTAGAATAAATAAGCCTTCTCGAAGCCTTCTCCATACGAAGAGAAGCCTTCTCTACAATAAATAAACCTTCTCCATGACGATGAAGCCTTCTCCAAGAAATGACGAAGTCTTCTCTATGATAACGAAGCCTTCGCTAAGTGATACGAAGCCTTCTCTATAACAACGATGCCTTCTTTATGATGACGAAGCCTTCTCTATGACGATGAAGCCTTCTCCAAGTAATGACGAAGCCTTCTCTATGATAACGAAGCCTTTGCTAAGTGATACAAAGCCTTCTCTATAACAACGAAGCATTCTCTATGACTACGAAGCCTTCTCTAGCAGAAAGAAGCCTTCTCTATGATGACTAAGCCTTCTCTACCTAAGAGAAGGGCCTTCTCTACAATGACTAAGCCTTCTCTATCTGAGAGAAGGGCCTTCTCCAAGTAATGACGAAGCCTTCTCTATGATAACGAAGCCTTCGCTAAGTGATACGAAGCCTTCTCTATAACAACGATGCCTTCTTTATGATGACGAAGCCTTCTATATGACGATGAAGCCTTCTCCAAGTAATGACGAATCCTTCTCTATGATAACGAAGCCTTCGCTAAGTGATACGAAGCCTTCTCTATAACAACGATGCCTTCTCTATTATGACGAAGCCTTCTCTATGACGATGAAGCCTTCTCCAAGTAATGACGAAGCCTTCTCTATGATAACGAAGCCTTCGCTAAGTGATACGAAGCCTTCTCTATAACAACGATGCTTTCTTTATGATGACGAAGCCTTCTCTATGACGATGAATCCTTCTCCAAGTAATGACAAAGCCTTCTCTATGATAACGAAGCATTCGCTAAGTGATACGAAGCCTTCTCTATAACAACGATGCATTCTCTATTATGATGAAGCCTTCTCTATGACGATGAAGCCTTCTCCAAGTAATGACGAAGCCTTCTCTATGATAACGAAGCCTTTGCTAAGTGATACAAAGCCTTCTCTATAACAACGAAGCCTTCTTTATGACTACGAAGCCTTCTCTAGCAGAAAGAAGCCTTCTCTATGATGACTAAGCCTTCTCTACCTAAGAGAAGGGCCTTCTCTACAATGACTAAGCCTTCTCTATCTAAGAGAAGGGCCTTCTCTACAATGACTAAGCCTTCTCTATCTGAGAGAAGGGCCTTCTCTACAACGACTAAGCCTTCTCTACCTAAGAGAAGCTCTCTCTATTATGACAAAGCCTTCTCTACCTAAGAGAAGGGCCTTCTACATGATGACGAAGCCTTCTCCATAACGATGAAGCCTTCTCTATGATGAAGAAAAGGCCACGCCTTCTTCACACTAAGAGAATAAAAAAGGACCTTCGCCTCTCCAAACCATGGCTCATCAACTAAGAAAATACATGAGCTAAAAGCTCGCATATGATTCGGGCTAAAAGCTTAGAGGAAAGAAAAAGAAAAGAAGGGCCACTCACCTCAAGAGAAGGTGATACACCTTGAAGTGAAGTCAAGCCACACAAGGCTTAGAAGAACCATGATTATCGAACTCAAAGTTCATGAACGAAGGCTCTCACACCTAAGTCAAAGGTGTCATCCTTCAAACGATTATCGAACAAGAAGTTCACGATCGAAGGCTCTCACACCTAAGTCAAAGGTGTCACCCTTCAAACCATTATCGAACATGAAGTTCAGGATCGAAGGTTCTCACACCTAAGTCAAAGGTGTCATTCTTCAAAACCATTATCAAACCAAAAGTTCATGAACGAAGGCTTTCACATCTAATTCAAAGGTGTCATCTTCCACGAGCTTCGAACTCAAAGTTCAAGAAAAAAAAAGAGAGTCTCACACATTTAAATCGAAGGTGTCATCCTTCAAACGATTATTATCAAACAGAGAGTTCAATATGACTCATCTGTATCGAAGCATACTATTATTTGCCGAAGCGTCTACTCATATAGTGAAGAATTTAATTAAAGTATGATCATATGACAAAACATTCCAAGTTGCATAGCTTTTTCATTCGACTACCAAAGTATCAAACCTATGGAACATGGAGTCAAAAAATCGTTGACCTAAGAACAAGGTAGCTCATCTATTGACTCAGATCTAAGGGCTAAAACCTCTTATGGTACATTAAGCCTATCTTGCAGGAATCAAAATCTCTCGATCGACTTAAAGTACATAACTCAAAGGAGTTATCCTTCTCTACTTCACCCTCGGCATTCACAAATATACCCTTGGCTTTCCAAGATGCAAAGCATGTACACTTGACTTCGACAACTTTGACATGCGCCTGAGGGGCTCGCATCGTCTACACCTTCGGCCTTCCAAGACGCGAAGGCAGTACACTCAGCATCAACTACTTTAACGTATGCCTAAGGGGCTCATGTTGACTTCACCAGTCGGCCTCCCAAGACACGAAGGTCTTCACCATCAAGCGCCTACAAATGGAGCTCAAATCATCCTCAAACTTGAACATTCAAGAATACAACACCAAAGAAGAAGAAGAAGAAGAAGAAGAAGAAGAAGAAGAAGAAGAAGAAGAAGAAGAAGAGGAAGAGGAAGAGGAAGAGGAAGAGGAAGAGGAAGAAGAAGAGGAAGAAGAAGAAGAAGAAGAAGAAGAAGAAGAAGAAGAAGAAGAAGAAGAAGAAGAAGAAGTTTGCTAGGGACCCACAAGAGTTTGCATCTGCTCCCCCCAATGTTCCATTAGACGGTCATAGATAAGGGGCTAATGTTGGGAAGATATCCCATAGTCCCTAACTTACTCATAGAGAGAGCCATTGTAAAGGAGCCCAAGGACATACGAAGGGCCTTAGCTACATACGAAGGGTACCTACGAAGGGTACCTGCGAAGGGTACTTGGTCATCTACGAAGGGTACCAACGAAGGGTACTAGGTAACCTATGAAGGGCTCTTTTGTAGTACACTATGTAAACAATGGGGGTCGGGTCTATAAATAAGACCAGACCCCCACCATGATGGACACAGTTTTTGGAGGCCACGAGCCTGTGACATCATTTGCTCCATTCCAAATTCTCTGACGTCTAAACACCCTTGTCCAGCAATGCGGACAATTGAGGGGCTTCGCCACGACCGTATGACAATTTGTACCTTCTCAGAGGGCTTCGCACCTTAGCAGACAGAATTCACACACATGTTGGGGGCTTCGCATCACCTTTGATGAAGCCTTTCCCCCAACACCAGCTTAAAACAGCCAGGGATGATTACAACCCGTAGCCCCCAAGCTGCTTCTCAACGAAAACAATTGCTAAACAGAAGAGGATAAATTCTAGGTATTATCCGACTTAAACAGTCAAGGATATAAGGCAACCCGTGTGCCTGGCAAGTCTGCCAAATAAATAGTGGAACTCACGCAAGTGAGTCCACGTGGACTAGCCCAGGAGTCTGTGGATAATTAGTATGATTATGTGCAGACTCAAAAGAGACAGAAATCCGAGTAATGAGAACTTCGATAAGCTCAATTGTAAAATTATAGAAAATTTATGGAACTCACGCAAGTGAGTCCATATGGACTAGCCCCCGAGTATACAAATAATCAGAATGATTAAGTGTAGACTCAATGATTAGAATTTCATTTTCAGGAGCGTCGATCCGAGTAGTTCATCCTTATCCGCCGAGTCACATGGTTACTGTGTGGGTTTTGTCTTCTCTGAAATGGAATCCGATCAGTTTCTTTTCAGGTCTGAAGCACAGGCGTCAGGTCTGCAGTCCTTTCAGATTCTTCATCTTTGTCTTTATAAGTGGCCACTCCGCCTCAGCCAACGATCCACCCTCCACACCATGGCTGGCCCGAAGAACTCCAAGCGCGGAGTGCCCGCATCATCAGCGCCTCCAGCGCCAGCGCCGCCAGCACCAGCACCACCAGCAGCACCAGCCCCTGTTCTAGCTCTGGAGCTGATGGAGATCCATGACGAGCCGCCTCTTGCGGTGGTCCATCCTCCACCAGAGACCCTTGCGCTGCCTGAGCTGATCGCCTCTCCTCTGGAGAAGAAGACAAAGGTGAGCCGCGCAGGAGGTACCTGGGGGGACGCAACGATCTGCGCGCCAAGCCATCCTGTGTTGCACACAGGACCCGCAGCCACCGCGGTGGGTAGATTTGAGTTGCGTAGAGTGCTAGAGCAGAGTGTGCTCGCTTGAGTCTCTTGTAATGCATATCATGTTCGTCTTGTAATATTGTCCGTATCATCACCCTCGGGTGATTTGTCTTGTCTGCATCGTCCTTCATTATGTTATCAGTGGAATAAAGAGACTCTTTTATGTCAATGTTTAATCTGACTGATATAGTGAAGTTCCGAGTAAATAATAACTCCCCGACATTGTTTTGTCAAAAGCACCACAACCTGGCCAAGTGATTCAGCCAAGTGGATTTTAGGGCACCAAATTTCCCGCCCGTTAGCAACCCTAAGGCGGCTCCGTGTAGAGGAAGCTAAACGGTTAGAGAAATCTAGGCCGTAGAAAATTTAGTGAGGTATCTGAACCAGTTATTCTGATATTTTGGCTATAAAACCGGATCCCTTTTCAGCTGGAGTTCTCTTCGCATTCCCTCACTTTCCAACCCGCTAACCAAATCTCTAACTCACGATCCTCAATCCTTGTGACACCATGGCCGGCGAGGGAGATCAGAGAGAGATGGAGGTTGCCGCGGCTACCGGAAAGCAGGCATTTGATGCTTCAGCCGGAGCGAGCTCTTCCCGGGGACTAGCGACTACTGAAGGCGTGGCAAACAATCCCGCAAGCTCAAGTGTCCTCACATTCGTCGCGGATCCAGCTGAAGGAGAAGAGGCCAATCCATGGCCGATCTCGATCACCTCCGAGACCAGGTTGGAGTATCTGGTGAAGATGGGTTGGTTGCCCTCCAAGGCCATCATTGGATGGCGTGCAGCAGAAGGGGAGACATTTCCCTCTCCCGGACCAGGTGAAATTGTTGTGTTTGAATCATTCTTCCGCCGTGGATTTGGATTGCCCACTCATCGATTCCTCAGATCACTCTTGCATTTCTACAAGATTCAGCTGACTGATCTGAACCCAAATGGGATTTTGCATCTTTCCATGTTCATCACTCTTTGCGAGTCTTTTCTGGGAATTGAACCCCATTTTGATTTGTTCCGAGACTTGTTTTTCCTCAAGCCCCAGCCGTCAGCCGACAAACCGCAGCTCATCGGGGGTGCTGGGATTCAGCTTCGAAGGAAGAACAAGTACTTTGATTGCCGACTGACCACCTCCAACAAGGGTTGGCACTCAGAATGGTTTTATATTGAGAATGTTCTCCCTGCTTTGCCCAAGTTTGAGAACAGATATCCAATATATGGGGATATATGGAAGAGTAAACCAAGCCCGGCGGTGGCAAGAGAGTTGAAGGAGTTGCGCGAGCTGATTGCTGCTGTGAAGGAGCCGAGTAAAGGAGTTCTCGGTCCAGCCATAGCCTTGAATTTCTGCTTGAGGAAGTTTCAGCCTTTGAAGGCCAGAGATTTTCCCGCTTGGTTGTGGAGGGGACCCAGAGATCTTAACCAAGAGCCAATTCCCGGAGGGTATCGTGAAGTGAAGAAGTTCCGAGTTGCTGCTCCCAGGAACGACTTTTTCTTGTCAAAGAGTGACATTACCCTACTCAAACCTTCCAGTGGTTTGGGTACTGGAAGAATGATCCTCGTCCTGAGGTAAGTTTCTTTGTTTACCAATACTGTAATTACCTTTTAATGCTAATTTGCTGAAATGTCTAGCCTGCCGATTAACCAGATTTATTTTCTTTGTCAGGGCCGTGACGCCTACAGAAGCCCTGGACCCGACCCTCCAGTTATTGAAGATGTCAACTTCAGAGTGGTCCCAGTCAGAGAACAGAACATCGAGGTGATTGCCGATGAAGAGGTGACTGACCAGGAGCTGGAGGCCTTGTTCCAAGGTTCTATCTGGGACGATGACGAAGAAGCAGCTGTTGAAGGTGAAGACATGGCAGCTCAAGACGAAGATCTTCAGGGTGAAGATGAGGATGATGATCCTTTAGCTACCAGCAGTGAGGAAGGAGAGAAATCTCCAGGTCAGGGCGATGCTGAGCCCGCGGTTACATCTTCTCCAGTCAGTGATGAGTCACTTTTTCATCGTGAAAGGCGAAGTAAAGCCAACCAAGATCGTGACGCACGCCGACTAGGCTTGGAACATGCTGCAGGTAACACTGGAAATGAGCCTGTCCTTGGGAGGACAAAACGTAAGCGAAGTGGCTTGGTGGTCATCTCTGATTCTGAAGAGGAGGAGGAGGAAGAGGTTCCGAGTGGTACTGAGAGCGAAGCCCCCAAGTCTACTGACCCTGGAGTCAAGAAGACTAAGAGGACTAAAGCTCAGGTCCGAAACCCTTCTCTATTTGCTCGGATGCTTAGACAGGTACTATCTTTTTAAAGTAATGGGCTTTCTCGGCTTGAACTTCTCTAATGATCGTGTTTCATCTTTCACAGGAGAAGGACATGGCCGAGAAAGGAGCCAGATCCCAACTAGTGAATGTTAATGTGGTTGGGACTCAGACTGACGGCAAGGACTCTGATGCCGAGCCTATGAAGATCAGTACTGCGGTCGCCACCATAGACAAGGAGTTGGTCGCCATGGAGACCCTCACTGGGAAGGAGAAGGATGCTCGGGCTAACCTTGATGCCGACATGGTGAATAACCCAGCTTCTGGTGAAAGGCCTCCTCCGACTGGCGAGACTTCTAAGGAGGTGACCAAGGAGGTTACTGCACCTGTCAACCCAGCCATGGGGCCAACTCAAGCTCCTGGTAGGAGGAGATCGAAGCCCTTGAAGCGGCTCCGGGTATCTGAGAGGTAAGTGACACTCCCTGTTTCGTATCTTGACCAGTTGCTTTAATTGACTAATCATAATATCTGTTTCTTTGCTTCTTGGCAGTTTGCCAATAGATGAGGTACCAGTGATAGCAGCTGAGGACAGTGCTCCTGGTAGAGGAGACGTTGATGCGGAGGCAGCCAAAACAAAGGTTGCTGCTGTGGAGTCATTGCTTGAAGGGGGTGACAGTGGTGGAGAGAGATCAGCCAGAGCTGCTCATGAAGTTGCCGAGTCACATACTCTGGTATCTCATGCTCCTCTAAAGTCAGCTGTGGAGACTCAGATTATGAGTCAGGAGGATCCCTTAGTGACTCCAGCTGAGAACCTGGGTGGAGCCGGATCTTCAGGTCCTCAGACTGACATTGAAGACCTCCCTCGTCCTCAAATTGAGTTCAACCCGGCACTGTTCGAATTCCGCCAGAGAAAGAAACAAGCCGGATCCTTCTCTTTTGAGTTTGGGGGAGAAAAGGTGACGATCGATGAGCGGCAGGACGAGGATGAGTTTCTCTTGGGTGAGAACCAGCTAATTGACCTGATCGACACCCAACAGGTATTACCGTGTATCTCAGTATTTGTTTCTGCAGCCTGTTCAGGTGACTGACATAACTGTTTTGCTTGCAGAAAATAATAACCAAGAGTCGAGAAAAGGCTCGGTTCTTCAAGGTCCTGAAAACTACAGCTGATTCTCTTCATGATGACCTAGCTGCCAAGAACCTGATGATCCAAAGGCAGCTGGAGGAATTAGAGAAGCTGAAGGCTGAGTTATCAGCTACCAAGAAGGAGAATGCTGATCTTGAAGTTGCTGTCTCGGGTGAGATCTTTGGATCAGAGTGCTTTTGGACATTCTGAATTCAGTGACTTATTGTATTTATTTCTCCCTGCAGCCCAGCCTAAGGTGACCAAGGAAGACTTGGAGGAGCTAGAGCTGCTGAGAAGAGATGTCCCTTTGTTAAGGGATAATTTAGCTAAAGTGACCCTTGAAGCTGAAGGGAAGACAAAGGCTTTGTCGGCAGCCACCCAAGAGAAAAACTCTTTGCAGGATGATCTTGAGGCAGCAAAGGCAGACTCGCAAGCTCTTCTTGTTGACAAAGAAGAGGTTCAGAGTAAGTCTTCTGAAGCCATGTGTATTTTTAGTTATTTCTTGGGAGTTTCTGACCACATTATTGTTTCCTAGGCCAATGTGTCGCCCTGAAGGCTGAGCATACTTCCCTGCTGGAGAGTGCGCAGGGTGTATGTCAGTATGTGTGACCAATTCCTGAGGAGATGCCTGAAGGTCCTCTGCATAGCGTGTTGGCGCAGACGCCTGTAGCTTTGAGGGCACACTGCAAGTCTGTGGCTGAGTATGCTTCTCGCCATACCTTGAGTGTGGTGAAGTCCTTGTACCCCAAAGTGAGCCTGTCGGCTTGTCAGATGGGGTTCGCTAAAGGCACTACTGTGGAGCAGGCGACTCAGCTGATGTGAGAGGCTACTAGCTGCGGTGAAGAGCTGGCGAAGGATGTTCCTTTATCTCCATAATTTCTTCTATGGGGCATTCCTATAAACAAACAATTAAGTAGTCATACATGTAATGACAAGTACTTTTGATTTTGCTTTGCAAAAGTTTGGCTTGTAATAAGAAGCCCTTTGATAGTTTTTAATCCTGCCAGTAATTGTCTTATGTTTATACACTCTTAGCTGTTCCTGTTGTATGAGACCGAGGGTCAGCACACATGTAGGAGTTGGCGTTTAGAGTTCCACAATCAGAGCAATTATGGCAGTACAAGTTGAATGTGCGTTAGGCAAGAGCGAGCGTTTGTCGGCGGGGTTTCTTTAGACTGTTTTTAAAGACCAGTTGCCGCCTTATGTTTATGCACTCTCAGTCGGAGCTTCACAATCAGGGCAGGCAAGGCTTACTTAGTCGGCCAGAAAACACCCAAGACGTATAACTCGCCACTCTAGTGATGGGTAGGTAGCCCCCTGGTTCTGTTGTGAGTAAGATCGTTACTCGCCATAGAGCCAAAGATGAAGTAAGCAGGGAAAAATTGCATTTTATTCATACGGAGGAAAAATACATGATTGTGGTAGAAATAAAAGGAAAACTAAACATAGAAGTGACGTAGTTGAGAGATGTTATGTGTGTGCGGAAGCAGATGTCCGTTCTCTCGTCGTAGTTTGTAGGATCCAGGTCGGGCAACTTCATGAATAATGAAGGGTCCTTCCCAGACAGGTGACAGCTTATGTCGGCCTTCGGTGGCTTGAATCTTCTTGAGGACTAAATCACCAACGACAAAGGCTCGGTCTCTGACGTGGCGTTGATGGTAGCGTCGGAGCTTCTGCTGGTAATGCGCCGATTGATGAGAGGCATCGTCTCTCTGTTCTTCTAGTTGGTCTACAGATAGCGCTCATTGTTTCTTCAGATAACTCCTCCTAGTAGTTAGAAACTCTTGGAGAACCAAATTCTAACTCAGAAGGGAGTACTGCATCTGCACCGTAGACTAGAAAGAAAGGTGACTGCCCCATGGGATGAGTCGGGGTTGTTCGAAGTGCCCAAAGGACTGAGGGCAGCTCATTGACCCATCTGGAAGCGTAGGACTTCAGTCGATTATACAAGCGAGGTTTCAGCCCTTGGAGGACCATGCCATTGGCTCGTTCGACTTGTCCGTTGCTCACTGGGTGGTAAGTTGACGCGTGGCATAGTTTGATGCCGACATCCTCGCAGAAAGCGTCGAACTCTTTATTCTTGCAATTGGTGCCATTGTCGGTGATGATTTTGTTTGGAACGCCAAATCGGAAGATTATGTCTCTGACAAAATCAACCGTCCGAGAGGCGCTGAGATCATGGATTGGCACCGCTTCTATCCACTTGGTGAATTTATCTACCATGACGAGTAAATGAGTGAACCCACCAGGAGCTTTCTTCATGGGTCCGACCATGTCCAGCCCCAGACCGCAAAGGGCCATGTTGGGGGTATTGTTTGCAAAGCCTGAGCTGGCATGTGGATCTGTCGGGCGTAGAATTGACACCCTTTGCACTTTTGGACAAGGCGTATGGCATCTGAGACTGCGCTGGGCCAGTAGAAACCTTGCTTGTAAGCCTTGCCGACTAAGGTTCGAGATCCTACGTGGTTGCCGCAAACTCCCGAGTGAATGTCTTGGAGAATCTGTTGGCCATCTTTCTGGGTAATGCACTTCATGTAGACGCCGAGTCCTTCCATGTCTCACCTGTCAGCGCTTTTCCGGAGTAGCTCACCATCAATCACTTTGTACGACTTGCTTTTCCGAAAGTGGGGTTCATACTCCTCTTTTTTGTCGGGGTGTTTACTATGCAATTTAAAGTTGATGTATGGGAGTCGCCAATCTTCTTCTTCCGAGTTCTCGGTGTTGTCTACAGCAATGGCTTCTTGAACGTCAGGCTGCGGCTGCAGTGATTCTGTCGGCGGTGGTGTGCCCGAGTCTTTCTTGATGGAAGATGTGGTGATGACTTCCAAAAAGACACCTGGGGGAACCTGTTCTTGACCTGAGCCGATGTTGGCTTGTCTGTCTGCCTTTTTGTTATGGTCATGATGTACGTGAACATAGTCCAAACCTTCGAATTTGTCTTCAAATTTGCCGATGGCTTGGACAGAGGAGATCATGTCTTCATGTATGCAGGACCATAACCTCTTGAGCTGGTTGATGACAAGGAGTGACTCCCCTCTAACTTCGAGGTGTTAGATGCCGAGTGATGCGGCAATGCGCAGGCCATGCAGGACGGCTTCGTATTCAGCTGCATTATTTGACACCTTGAAGCGTAATTGAAGGGCGTAACTCAGCTCATCTCCGCTTGGGGAGATGAACAAGATACCTGCACCACCTCCCGAGAGTTTGAGGGAGCCGTCAAAGTACATGACCCACTCCTCGATTTTCTCGGGTTTGGGAGGGACTTGTGTTTCTGTATACTCGGCTACGAAGTCGGCGAGAGCTTTGCCTTTAATAGCCGTTAGAGGCTTGTACTTGAGGTCGTATGTACTCAGCTCAATGGCCCACTTCGCGATCTTGCCAGTGGATTGCTTGTTCTTGAGAACGTCCCCGACACCATACGATGTTATCATGGTGATAGGGTGATCTTGGAAATAATGTATCAGTTTCCGGGAAGCCATCAGCAATCCATAGGTGATTTTATGGACATGAGAGTACCTAACCTTTGAGTCGGACAGGACTTCATTGACGAAATAAACCGGTCTCTGAACTTTCTGGACCTGTCCGGGTTCCTCGCGTTCCACTACGAGGGCTGCGCTTACCACATGGGTTGTTGCAGCAACGTAGAGGAGCAGAGGTTCACGAGGGTTTGGAGGGACTAAGGTAGGAGGTGAACTCAGAAATTCCTTTAGTTGAACAAAGGCATTTTGAGCTTCCTCGTCCCAAACAAACTTGTCTTGCTTTTTTAGGAGTTTAAAGAATGGCAAGCCCTTCTCTCCGAGTCGTGAAATGAATCGGCTGAGGGCTGCCAAGCATCCTGATAGTTTCTGTACGTCTCTTTGGCACTCCGGGACTGGCATCTTGAGTATTGCCTGGACTTTCTCGGGATTAGCCTCAATGCCGCGGTGGGTGAGGATATATCCGAGTAGTTTTCCCGATGGGACGCCGAAAACGCACTTGTCGGGGTTGAGCTTCATCTTGAATTCTCGCAAGCAGTCAAAGGTAGCTCGTATATCCTCTATGAGGTTATCTTTGTTCTTAGTATTGATGACTACATCGTCGATATAAGCCTCGACTTTACGCTTCTCAAGTAGACGGGCCACGCATTTCTGGATGCAACATTGGTAAGTTGCTGCCGCGTTCTTGAGGCCGAAAGGCATTGTTAAATAACAATAAGCGCCAAAGGGAGTAATAAAAGACGTTTTGAGACAATTCTCCTCTTTGAGTCGGATTTGGTGGTAGCCAGAGTAACAATCAAGGAAACTTAATAACTGACAACCAGCTGTGGAATCTGCAACTTGATCTATCCTAGGGAGCCCGAAAGGATCTTTGGGGCAAAACCTATTAAGATCAGTGTAATCGACGCACATGCGCCATTGCTTATTCTTTTTCCTAACTAAAACAGGATTAGCAAGCCAGTTGGGGTGGAACACCTCCTTGATGAAGCCGGCTGCTAAAAGCTTGGTGACATCATTCCTAATAGCTTCTCTTCGATCTGGAGTGAAGCGTCGTAGGCGTTGCTTGATGGGTTTGGCTGTCGGATCGACGTGGAGAGCGTGCTCGGCAATTTACCTGGGGACTCCTGGCATGTCAGAAGGTTTCTAGGCGAAGATGTCGATGTTTTCCCGCAGGAAACTAACGAGCGCGAGTTCCTATTTGTGGTCCATTGTTGTGCCGATGTTCCCCGTCTTGGTGGGGTCACTCGGATCAAGGACGAATTGCTTGGACTCGGGCTCGATGGGTTGGACGCCAGATTTGGAAGCCTTCTTAGAAGGGACCGAGTCATCGGTGTTATTGGCGTCTACTTCAAGGCTGAGCATTTTCTTGCCGAGTTCTGCCTCTTGAGTTGCAGCTACCTGGAGTGACTCGGCTTCGCAAGCATAGGAGAGCTTGACGTCAGAGCGGAGTGTGATGACTCCTTTTGGAGCTGGCATCTTCAGAACTAGGTAAGTGTAGTTCGGAATAGCCATGAACTTGGCCAGAGCTGGCCTGCCAATGATGGCGTGGTAGGCCGACTCAAAGTCAGCTACTTGGAAGCAGATGTGCTCTTTCCTGTAATTGCCGGGACTGCCGAACTGAACAGGAAGAGTTATCTGTCCGAGTGGTCGGGCTGAAGTGCCTGGGATGATCCCATGGAAAGGGGAGTTACTCGGCTGAATGCTTGATCTTGGGATCTTCATAGAGGAAATTCCTTATTTGGCCCTAAAAAATGTCCCGGTTCTTTTCTTGGCCCAATTTGAAAAACATTTACCTCTATGACCCAAACCGTAACTTTTGTTCCTTTCTTGGCCCTTCCGTCAAGTTTTGAGGTTAACGGTGTTAAGCGTGGGCTCAAATGACCTTTATACCCCTGATATAAGAAATTAAATTTCGAATTAATGCCGAATTTTTGTGTAATATGAAATCTTGCACACTTATGTTATTCTCG
This sequence comes from Eragrostis curvula, assembly GCA_007726485.1. Lineage (NCBI taxonomy): Eukaryota > Viridiplantae > Streptophyta > Magnoliopsida > Poales > Poaceae > Eragrostis > Eragrostis curvula. The sequence goes on along the minus strand of RWGY01000031.1, from coordinate 3,066,431 downwards.
AATTTCTGAACAAATCAATAATTTCGACATTTAATTTTACATTTATTCATGTTAGGGGTATAAGGGTCATTTCAGCCCACACTTAACACCGTTAAGCTCAAAACTTGACGGAAGGGCCAAGAAAGCAATGAAAGTTGCGGTTTGGGTCATAGAGGTAACTTTTTTTCAGATTGGGCCAAGAAAGGAACCAGAAACTTTTTTAGGGCCAAATAAGGAATTTCCTCATCTTCATATCGTCGAGTGTTTTGACAAATAGGATGTCGAGAGCACTCCCTCCATCTATGAAAACTTTACTCAGCTGGACACCATCGATGATCGGGGAAAGGATCAAAGGATATCTGCCCGGCTTGGGAATGTGATCTGGGTGATCGCGTCGGTCAAAGGTGATGGGCACTTCGGACCACCGGAGGTAGTGGGGTGCATCAACTGAGACCGTGTTGACAGCTCGGCCTGTGAGCTTCTGTTTGCGTTTGGACTCGTATGCGTCTGGACCACCGAAGATGTGGAGGCATTGCTTGGGTTCTTGGTACCCATCTTGGTCATCGCCATCCCCAGCCTTTGGGTCCGCCTCGGTCTTCTTGTTGGTGTAGGTCATGAGCCCCTTAGGCTTCATGCAGTCGCGGAGCTTGTGAGAACTCTTCGGGCCACCATGGAAGATGCATGGTTCGTCAAGGAATTGCTCGTAGTTGGTGGGTTCTCTCGGCCCGCGTGGTTGCTTGTTGTACTTGGCTTTGTCGGCAACTGCGACTAAGTCGTCACCCTTGCGCTTCTTGTCCTTTGACCCGGAGGCTTCGGGCTTGTCCGACTTGTTCTTGCCGTCCTGACGTCTGCGGTAAGAGTCTTTGTCGCGCTCGGCGCATAACTCGTTCCCCGCGGCATATGAGTCGGCTAAAGCCATCATCTCTCTCATAGAGCCGGGATAGCTCTGACCCATCTTATGGAGCAAGGGTTGGTCGGTGCATCCGTCTACAAAGGCTGAGATAACCTCTGTCTCGGTGATGCTTGGGATCTCATTCTTCTTCTGTGAGAAACGTTGAATGAAGTCCCGAAGGGACTCGCCCTCCCTCTGCTTGACCATCTTGAGATCTCTGCTCTTGGCAGGTCTTTGGGCCGTGGGCCGGTAAGTATCGATGACTATGCGGCGGAGCTCATCCCAGGAGTTAATTGACCCGGGAGGCAGGTTAGCCAGCCAACGTCTAAGTGGTGGAGCTAGCATGATAGGCAGGTAACAAGCCATGACGGCTTTGTTTCCACCAGCAATGTGTATGGCGAGGGAGTAGGTATTTCACCACTCGGTCGTACTTCTCAACGCCCGGCAAGCACATTGACTCGGGAAATGTGCCGAGTTGCGGAGCCGACGAGTGAGAGCTTGTAGACCGTCGATGTCGGCCGGGTCGTCGTCCGAGTAACGATCATTGTCCCGGGGGGAGTTGTCGCGTCGCGGGGGTGTGACTTGTCGTTCTTCTTCCCGGCGCCATCTGTAGTAATCGCGGGCGCGGTTGCGGTGGCGATCATCACGGTGCCGGTTATCATCATGGTGACCTCTGTTTTGGTCATCATCTTCTCGGTGGCCGTCTCGGCGTCGATCGTTATCTCGGCACTCCTCTCGGCGCCGATCATCTCGGCGCCTGTCGTCGTCGCGGCGGCAGTCATCGCGACGTCCATCGTGTTGGTTGCGATCTTCCTCCTGTCGGCGGTGTTCCCGTCGGGGAGCCTCACGAGGAGGGGTTTCCCTAGGTGGAGTCCTCCTTGGTGGTGATCGCATTGGTGGCATTGGAGATCGATTAGGGGAGCGACGTGGTGGCGAACGGGATCGTCCGGGTGACCGCCGTCCGGGTGACCGTCGTCCGGGTCACCGTCCGATTCCGAAGCGATCATAGTCATCCTGTCGGGCACGCTCTCGGTCTTCTGACCTCTGGCGACGTATGGCGTTGATGTCTTGGCGAGCATCAAACCCGGGTCGAGCTATCACTTGGCGGTGAAGATTCTACCGGGGAGGTGCGTCTACGGCTGCCGGGGTTCGTTGTCGGTCAGCACTCGGATTTTCCAGGAGCCTGCGCCTTCTGTTGGACGATGAAGAGCTAGGGGTCCGAGAAGGAGTTTGACTCTTCAGCAGGGCGGCAGCTTCGGCGTAGCACTTAGCCTTGTCGAGCAGGGGCGTGAGGGCTGCTGGCGAGAAGTTTGGGTCGTGTATGGCCGCCTCGACTTGGTCGAGGATGGTCCTATTGGCAACCATGTTCTGCTCTGGTGTCCGAAAGGCTTGATGGCCATTGACGTCGACAAAGAGTGAACGTTGGAGATCGCGAGATCTGCCGTTGTTCTTTCTTCTAGGAGAACGAGCGTAATCATCAGGATTTTCGTCTTCTTTAGGTACCGTGCCGAGGGCACCTTGATTGTTCAGTCGGGGTTGGCGAGCCCGAGCTGCAGCTGCAGCAGAGGACTCGGCATTTTGGCCAGGGGTTCCTGTCATCGCTGCTAGGGCCACCGCGGCTGCTTCATTAGCTGGAGTCGTGGCTGCTGGAGCAGGAACGACGGTGTTTGCTGCTGGCGGTGGTCCTCCTGGTGGGGGATGGGGTAAGCCAGCCCTGTTGCCATCTTGAGCGGTCAGATCGCCAATGACGGCGAAGCACTCGTAAGGCATAGGCGAGGATGAGTCACCAGAGCTGTAGCCGGGGTTGGGGTCTTGATCCATAGTTTGATACATGGAATCCCATATGGATGTGTCGTAGGTGTCCATGCGCTCTTCCCGGATGCAAGCAACCAGGTTGAACGACATGTCCCCTTCTGCGGCTAGCAGATCCTGCATATCTCCTCGAAGAATTGTGTCAGCAGAATTGCGTAAACTGAAGGGAAACGTACCATAGCGCTGAGCCGGATAGTAAGTCAGGCTCGGCTGATTGATGTAGCGGCGAGTGTACTCCCAGGCGGCCTTGATCTCGGCTGGCGAGTAGTCCGAGTAAGGCCTGACCCGGAGCCTGGAGAAGCCGGACTCCAACTCGGAGAGGGAGGAGCCCGACTCGATCTCGATCTCGGAACTCGGCGAGTTCGCGGGAGCGAGGTTGCCGGCGTTGTCAGCGACGAACTCCAAGCTACCGAAGGTGAGCCGGTCGCCTGGAGCGAAGTTGTTGATGAAGCAATCCATCGTACTCGACAGAGAGGATCCCGACGCACCCCCTACCTAGCGCGCCACTGTCGAGGTTTTAGGGCCTCGATAGATTTGTTATGGGGGCGAAGGAACCAAGAATACGATGGTGAACACGAGACAAGGGATTTAGACAGGTTCGGGCCTCCCGGAGGATAAAAACCCTACGTCCTGTATGGTGTGGTATGTATTGCGTGTGTTTGAGAGGGGATCCTTGCCCGCCTTATATAGTCCGGGGTACAGGGTTACATGGAAAGTATCCTAGTCGGTTACAACATGGAAATACTTGGAGTATAAGTCAAGAAGCCCTTCTAGGTCACGCCGAGTAGTAGAACCTTCCATCTTGCGTCGTGGGCTACTCGGTCTCTTTTGGGCTGATCCGACTACCCTTGTCAGGTTACTCGGCCCTTTGGTCTTGAGGGTACCCGGGGGTCATGGTAACGACACCGAGGCCCTCTGCAGCGGAGACCTCGGGTGGCCTCTTGACGGTCATGCTTTCAGGTGCCAACGCGTACTCGGCGAGTCCACCTCCAGACTGTACGTTGTGGCAAAAGTATATGGTTAAATGACACTCAAAGAGTAAATTGAAAAGCTAAACTATTATGGACATGTTGTAGAAAAAAACAAGTGCATGTGCCCATTGTAAACAATCAACAACTATTTTGATACTTTGTTGCAAAATGCCACAAATTTCGTATGAACACAATGTGGACTAAAATGTATGGACAAACGGGTGGGGGCATGATGAGAGATTTTTATATTTTCTTGCAATAGGGTATCCAAACATACATTTTTTTTTGTGGGGGTTGCAACATTCGCGAGAAATTGTAACTTATTGTAAAAGTGTGAAAATGATTATAATTTTATTCAAATAAAAATAATGACAAAATATATAGTATTGTCCAGGATGTCGTGGTTACACTTAAGTTCAACATGACAACAACTTGATCTCCAGCATGGAACCCATTCACTCCTGGACCAACATCAACTACAATTCCTGCTACGTCAATCACTGCAAAAGATGAGTATAATTAGAAAAACTGATTGCTAGAAATCCTCAACATCTAGTACAAGAGGATGTGAATATTATTATTATGCGACTATAGAGGAACATTAAAGTGAACACAAGAAATTTACAAGTCACATGAGTAGATGATGGACAAAGCTACTAATATAATTCACTCCATTGGAAGAAGTAGGGAGACTTGGTTGTTTTTTCATAGAACTATAACAGGGAAACTTTGTTTTGCGTCCTCAGGAGAACCAACCTCCCGCACTTCGACACCGGATGGTAAGCTACCACTAATGCATTGGTGGCTTGAGGAGAAGGCTGGGTGTCCAAGCTTCAACTCCCTAGTCATCTCTGTTTCCTGTAGATTATGGAAGGAGCGCAACAACAAGGTTTTCGACTTCCGAGCACTTCAACCTTTCGCGCCGAGGGTATCTTTGGTCTTCAAGGAGCTTCAAGAAGTTACTTCGAGTGTTGGCGCCTGCTCGTGGAACCACTTAGGTTGGTCTCTATTCGTTTTCCTTTACTCTATAAGGCCGTAGCTCTCTTGTTTTAGGTCATGGGCCTTGTGCCGCATTGTGTTTATTTTGTTGTACTTAAGGGGTCGCCTTCATTTTCTTTTCGTTTCTTTCCTTTGTTAATTGTTAGCCTTCTACTGAACTTTATTTCCTTCAATTTCTTGATGAAATGTGTGGGGATCATGTTCATTATATAAGAAAAAGAAGCACATTGTACTGTTAAACGTGCTGTACATGATTAAATCCTCAAACCAGAAGCCCACACCAGATGCACCTAATCCTCAAACCAAATGTGCTGTACATGATTAAATCACACATTCGCACACCCTTTACTGTACTGCAACACGGTTGTCTCTATGTGCTGCCTGTCCCATTGTACTGTTAAATTTGTCTATGCAAATCTCTGCCGGTGTAAATAGTGCCACAACGACCGATCAGCCTTCCATCTCGACCACGACCTTGCCGGTGGCATGTCCACCGGCACTCTTCTCCCACGCCTCGCTCACCTGACTCAACGGGAACCTCGAGTCCACCACCGTCCTAAGCTTCCCCTCCTCCACCAGCACAACCAAGAACTCGAGGTCCGCCTTGTTGGGCCACAGCAGCAGCGGCACGATCCGCTTCCTGGCGAACGTCACCCTGTGCACGACGCTCCTGAGCACGGCCGAGGCGTTCGCGGTGACGTCCACCACCTTCCCGGCCTTCGCCGCCAGCACCGTCTTGAACGCGGACCAGGCGATCCCGACCCCCGTGCAGTGGACGACGGCGTCGTACTTCTTCCCCGAGGGGCTTTTCAGGCTGGCCCCCTCGAGGGTCTTGTAGTCGAGGACCTCGTCGGCGCCGAGGCTCCTCACGAGGTCCAGGTTGCGCGCGCCGCAGGTGGCGGTGACGTGGAAGCCTGCCAGTTTTGCTAACTGCACGGCGAAGTGCCCCACGCCGCCGGACGCAGCGGTGATCAGCACGTTCTTCTGGGGCGTGGTGCCGGCGGCGGTGGTGTGGTCGAACTTAGCGCCGATGGATTTCAGTGCCTGGAGCGCGGTGCCGGCAGCGACGGGCAGACCGGCGCCGTCGGCAGCGGATACACCGGGAGGCCTTTTGACGGCCAGCTTTGTAGACGCCACGGCGTACTCTGCGAACCCGCCTCCGTACTGTTACAGAGAAACAGAGTGTTGTTGGTCAGAGCAGAGGTAATACTCCAGCTTTGTCTTGGAATGGAAGATTCAGTTCTTCCAATCATGAAGAGACATCTATCATCTGCTGCTAAAAGATCATTGCAGAGTCGTTGAAACAATTCTATCTTTTGTCAAAGTTGTTGTCTGAAAGTGAAACCAGAACCGTAGTGAAGTGTGCTTACGAATGTGTTCAGCATGGCAACGACTTTATCTCCAGGTTTGAATCCTTTAACTCCAGGACCAACAGCAGCCACTACTCCTGCCACGTCAGTCGCTACAAAAGACCAACAAGGAATTAGCACAGGTTATTGATAGCAGTTCTTAAGGTCTGTATAAACTGATCCGAGTAACATTTATTTATTCTCAAAAAAAAAAAGAGTAACATTTATTTGATCATACTATAATGTAAGAAGAGTCCTGTAGGCAGCAAGAGCAGGGAACGAGAAAAGCAACCAATAAAACTGGATCATTCTCCCAGCAATAGAACCTGGTGCTGAAAGCATGTTTACTTGCATTGCTGATCCTTGCATATACTTGCTAGCTTACAATAATAGCGTTGCTAGGGAAAGAGTAAAAAACTCGGCCCACTCACAAAAACAATGGGATTTCCTTTTAGCCATATTCAAATTACGTTGCACAAGTGAGAGGGCCTGTAGCCTAGTGGTTACAAGCGCATAGTGGTCGTCTCCCATCTGTTACAAGTATATTTCGTTTCAATACTTCAAGGCAATACTTTAAATCCCTTTTTTTTTTTTTTGAGATTTTTGGCTCTGCGAATTTTGGAATAGCAGGCATGGGAGTTGCCCATAACCAGTAAAGCAGAAAGGACTTTAAAGTTTATAATATGCAGGACAGAGATTTGCATGAAGACAGAATCTAATCTCCGAGACCTAATTACAATGCCTTAAATGTTAAAAATGCACTTAGGGTCCTAAAGTACAAAGGGAAAAGTAATGTCCTGCTGTCAGCAGGGAGATCACTTCCTGCTGTCAGTTATCAGATTTGTACAGTTTTACATATAGTTCTATGAAACTAAAGATTTAAGGATAACAATATCATATCAGCACAAATGCCAGGTTACCCTCAGCATAGACTTCAGATAAAACAAAGAAGATAACAATCACAGCTGAAATCATAACTTTGACTCAAAGTATCGATTTGTACAAAAAGGTCCATGGGCCACAATGAGACGATGAAATACCTGGAATGTATGGTAATCTAAGAGGCAACAGAGGCCGTAACATCCCTTTCTGCATCTTCCAGTCAACTGGATTGATACTTGCAGCCTCCAGCTTCAACAGAAGCTCATTCTTCTTTGGCGAGGGGACAGGAACTTCCACATGCTGCAATAGAGGCATTGCAGAAACAACTGACTAGTTTGTTTTTTAAGAAAAGACGAAAAAGTTATTTTACTCCTTTGTTTTCAAGCAGCACGATCGAGTTTTGTTGACTCTGTAGGAACCGTATCTCAAAGGAAAGGAAATATGTGAATTACTATCTAGCAACAAAGCCCAGTTGACTTTTGGTGGACGCACTCCAGTAAATTAACTTCCCTGGTCTAAATTTGGGTTACTTCTGAGTAGCATTCTCTTTTCGAAAACAGAAAGGGACAATTGCATATCTAACTAATCTTTATGGCATAAGCTTCGTTCACTGAAAAAAGACTGTTCTTTATGACTACTTGACTATGGCATAGTTCAACAAGCTACGACTCCATTACCTTCCGTTTTAAGGAGAAACGAATTCACTACTTGTTGTTCGACCATTACAGTTCCAAGCAAGAAATACTCTCCGCTTGCAGAATCTGATTGCCTGGCTGCAATTGCATCCAGGGGCAGGGGTTGCCTTCAAGTAATCACCAACGAATCACACAATCTAATCGCTATTAATGGTCGTGTTAATCAACAATCATGCCATGAATTATCGAATTCGCTAACCAACAAACCAGATAGATCATCCACGAACAAAGTTTCCTCCCGATTCAACCAAAATGGACAAATGAAAAGAAAAAAAGGAGAATCGGCGGCGCGCGGTCGGTTACCTTGAGGCCCGCGGCGCCTCCGCCGTAGGCATCGTACTGCACGGCCCGCATCTTCGCGGGGGTCTCCGTTGTTAGCAGCCCAGCAGCGGCGTCGGCCATGGGGTGAGAGGAGAGCGGCCGGCCGGTGGCGGCGAGAGGGGCAGCAGAGCAGTGGTTACCCTGCGTGAATAGCGTGCGTAGGTGGGTGATGAACACGAGCGCGAAGTGGCCGGCACGGTTGGCGGTCGCTGTACTAGTACACGAGGCGGCGACTCTGTTCAGACGGTGATTGAAAACACAAACAATTGCAACGACGTGGCTTGAGGAGTTTCCTACACAACGACTCTGGCGAGATGGAGACACGGATCGAAGACGAGTCTTCTTATGCTAAGTCGGGGAAATATTCCGTGCAATAGCTTTATTCTGTGCAATTCAGCCATGCAGCTGCCGGATTGACATCGAACCATCCAAAATTAATCACGGAATTCCCTCAAACCTAATTCATCATTTTCCCAAACAAGACCCTTGCGCAAATCTCTGCTCCTAAAACCCCCTCCTTTAAACTTCGGTGTTCCTATCTGAAACTCTCCGAACCTAGATCGCCGCTCGTCGTTGCCGGCGCCTGCTGCAATAGAAACCTCAAGTTCCGCATGAGACTCATCATCAGCTGGCGTGATCTCGCCATGGGCTTTTACTGCACTCGTGGGAGTTCTGTACACCAAAGCCATTGCACTGAATATTTCCCCTGCTAAGTCAGACCGTTTTAGGCCTCCTTTGGAACGCAGGAATTTCACAGGAATCTCACAGGAATTTCACAGGAAACAGTTCAATTTCACAGGAAAAACGCAGGAAAGAAAAAATTTTCCTTCAATCCAAAGGAGGCCTTAATTAATAGGCAACGACGCATACCAGTCTTAATAATAGCTCTGATTTGTGGATAAATTTATATCCATTTTTTTCTTTGATCTTAACAAGGTTCAAATCTTGAAGCCACTCGATACCTAAGTTTTGAGCCTTGTTAAGTTTCCTTCAAAACTCCTATAGACAGAGGCATTCCTACGCATTCCTTAGGAATTTCATAGTACGTTGTTCAAAGGGTCATAGGAAAATTTTCTAGGATCGAACTCATCTGTAATTTCGCAGTGAAAGGGGTCTTGGCCTAGTGGTTAAGGCATCCGAGTAGCACCTTTGAGATCCTGGGTTCGACTCCCGGTGGGAGATAATTTTCTAGGATTTAACGGCATTTGTGCTTTCAGCGGTAGGCGACGTGGCCGTCGACAGCGAGGCGCCAGTGGTGACTTCGGGAATATGGAGAATTGCCGGCTCAGTCTTCGAAGATGCTCATAGGGGTAGGGTTTGCGTATGTACGTTTATAGGGGTGAGTGTGCGTGCGTTGTGAGTGTCTGAGTTGTACTGTGTAATTTCTCAAAAAAAAAAAAATCTGTCATTTCGCAGAATTATAAAGGTACAAAGGACTGGAAAACATATTTAGCATACAATTCCCATAATTAACCAATAGCATAACAAATACTTTAGTGTTACTTTACAAACACTATTCAGCACCCTAGCTACACCCCACTAATTTTCATTTAATAAAACTATCACGAATTACTGAACTGTGTGCACCACGATATCAAAATATGTCAGTATTTGACGTTTAATAATCGCTTACGGTAAAAATCTTGAAATTTTGTTCAGTAATACTTTATAATTTGTATCAAATAATAAAGTTACAAGTACTAAGAATACAAAAAACAGAGATACACCCTACCACACCGCTGGTTTTCCCTCCCTCGGCTGTTCTTGCAAAAGGATCTTAGTTTTGACCCGATTGTCATTCCTAGTTTTCTGTTAAAACCCCATATTCGTCTCATGACGAAATGTGGTTGTCTGGTTGAAGGTATAGAGCGTTGATGGGGCTTGGCCTTGCCGGACAGGAATCCTTAGGGAATTTTTTTATTATTTTTTTTTTAGATCAGGACAGGTATCCTTAGTGTAGTCCAGATTTCGATGGTGGCAATGAAATGGACCACGGTCCGGAGCTGCATGAAGTGGGTTGCGTCGAGTAAGCAGGCCAACTTAGTTAGAGTTTCGCTAGAGCGACGACAAATGGTGACCGGAATTGGCGATGGCATGCGAATGCGAAAGCAGAGTGGGGATGGTTTGACAGTTTAAGAGGCTTTCGTTGCCGGGTGGCGGGTGGCCACTAAACATAATCTATTATCAAACGGATGCATCGTCAGGCTGGGGAGATTTAAAATGTTAAGGTGGGGGCCAAGTGTTGGGGAGTTTAGCAACAGTTCAACGACAAGCGAAGGGTCGGAATACACCGAAGCTTACTAATATTAGATAGCGAAGGGTAAAAGAGTCATGAGGAAAATGTCCGAAGGGTGTAATGAATGATCTCCAATGTAATACTACGGTTAGGTCTATAAATATGACCAGACTCCACTGTAAGGACATCAGGGTGTAATGAATGATCTCCAATGTAATACTACGGTTAGGTCTATAAATATGACCAGACCCCACTGTAAGGACATCAGTTTTTCGGGCGACAAGCCAGACACTTCATTTACTCCGTCCAAAAATCTTTGTCGTCTCAACACTCTTCGTCCGGCTCCGCGAGCGATAGAGGGCTTCAGCGTACAACAACACGAGAGACCTAAGGGTGCTGCCTGGGCTCTCGCCTTCGTCTAGCAGCGCGGACAAGTCAAGGGGGCTTCGCACCAGCCAACAATCCAGTAGAAGACATTCGGAGGGCTTCGCCTCACCAAGAAAGGACAATCAAGACCTATTGGGGGCTTCACATCACCTATAAAGGATCATGTTCCCCCAACACCAAGTTAACTTTTGGGAATCCCAGCAATCTACCAGATAACAGATCTAAGCAATTTTATTTGATAATTTAGTTCATTGTTGCAGTTGATGTGCCGCATGCACAAGCAGCACCAAAGGCATATGAAAGATCAAACGCAAAAAAAAAAAAGGAGAAAATGTTAGAGGAAGCTGGTTGATCTGATTCGTAATATGGTGACACAACTACTCAAAAAAGAAATAGTTTGCCTTTGAGACTGAATATTGCTAGAAGAGGTGTGGATGTCGATACCCGGTGTCCGGTCTGCTTGAGACTTGATGAAGATGGGGGGCACTGTTTTCTGAAATGCAAATTGTCAAAATGTTGCTGGGTGACAGCAGGGTTGGAAGCCACCAGATTAGCACTGAATGAATTGCCCTCTAGCCAACGAGTTGTACAAACAATTCTGCATATGAATGAAGAGGAGAGACTGCGAACCATTACTCTGCTATGGGCCTGGTGGGATGCTCGAAATAAAGCAAATGCAGGGGAGAAGCTGCCTTCATGTGAAGAGGTGCTCCACAAAGCCACTATCATGATCGCTGATGTCAAAGTTCAGAATACTGTTCATCATCCGATAAGTTTCAGACATCGCCGGACTTGGACTCCTCCACCTCCTGATGTACTCAAAGTTAATATTGATGGGGCGTTCTACAGCCATGATAAGTCCGGTGCGTGGGGATTTGTCGTGCGGGATAGCTCGGGTTGCGCAGTTCTAGCAGGTGCCGGGAAATTGATGGCAGTGCCCGATGCACTTTGCTCAGAAACAATGGCCTGTATGCAGGCACTGAAATCATGCTCGGAGTATGGTATGGTCTCTATTCATATTGAGACAGATTGTAGCAACCTGGTAAAGGCAATGTCATCGGTGGAATATGATCAATCACTCGGAGGAGTGTTGTTCAGGGAAGCCAAAAGCTTAGTGTCGTTGAATTTCAATAGTGTGGTGTTTTCTTATGCTCCCAGATCTTGTAATGAATGTGCTCATGAACTGGCTCGTTATGGTTTGAGTAGGGACCCGGAACAGCCTAGTATTTGGCTGGATCCCCTCCCTGATTTTGTATTAGAATTGGTGACCCGTGACTCTTTTGGGTCTGCTGTTGATGAATAAAACTGAGACGAGCTTGAGTATCCAAAAAAAAAAAAAGAGAGAGAGGTAGAATTCAACATTCAGCAGGTGTATTGACAACACGGAAAAAGGATCAGCACATTGAAGGGCACCGAAGGCGTCTCATGAAGCCAGTGGGTCCCTATGAAGCCTTATCTGCCATGTGGGCGTTACAATGTTTAACGTTAAGAGATAGTCCCATGTTGTTTAAGTGTGACATCACCTTAATTACTGACAAGATTACGCTTTCCTTTCTAACGTACGATTTTTTCCCATCCGCTCGCTGTACCTGCTCAGCCCATTATGGAAAGGGTTTTTGTGATTGCCGTCCGCCAGATGATTTGCGTGATTGCCGTCCGCTGCTGGTGCGGTTCCCTTTCCAAACGTTGATCTATACATGGAAGAAACGTGGTGCTCGAATCCTTGATCTGGGCGAGCTCCTCTGTCTTCCTCCCCTTCGTCGACCTCCCAGGACATCGTCTTAATTGGTGAGCTCGTTTACATCCGGCAATGGTGTCCCCCTCGATCGGCGTCGCTTCCGTCATCTAGGAGAGGTCGGGTCCTGTTTTCAGATTCTCGCCTCCGTCGTCTTGGCGAGCTCTTCTACAGGCAGCAAGGGTTCTGGGAAGGGAGAAGAGAAGTACTCCACCGTTTATCCACGGCAAGGTAATTGATCATGCCCTGGTTAATCAGATTCACGTTAACTCATGAGCACGCTTCGATCGTATGCAGGAGAGCTTGCCTGTGTCTTTCTCGCCTGCGTCGTCCACCCCTGATTAACGTCGTCTTGGCCAGCTCGTTTACACCCCCCAAAAGTGTCCCTCTCGCCATCGCCTCCGACTTCTTTTTGCGGTTGTGTCCTGCCACCAGCAAGCGACCCGCCTAACATGGGGCGTGCGCTGAAAACCAATATCACTGGTGACAGGTGCCGCTGTCGTCGTGGCAATCGCGCAGCCCCCACCGGCATCTTGGCGATCGCGCAGCCCCCACCGGCGTCGACTTCGCGATCAAGCAGGCCGTCGTCTTGGCAATCAAGCAGCCCCCACCGCCGCCGGTGTCTTGTCTAGCTCCTGATTGCCGGCGAAGAGGCGAGCTCCTGATTGCGTCCGTGATCACGGCTGATCGATGCCCCTGACGTCCTCTTCACACGTAGGGGACTGGACTCCAGTAAACCAAATGGCAAGTTGTCAGGTGAAAGATCTATAAACCTCTATGCGTTAATTGCTATGTGTTTCCTTGACTTCTCCCGCTCGATGTCAGTTCTATTAGTTTCTTGTAACGTTAATTGCTGGTGAAGAAGATGGTAACTACATAGAAGGTTTTGATCTTTTAAACACTGCAATCTGTTCAGTCGGATATATGCTTATGTTTCATCCTGTTGTAACCTTAAACAAAAACATGGTGCAAAATGTCAATCAAAATATGCTCTTACAGTCTACTGTTTTATTTTAAGTGTGACTTCCTTTCCTAAAAATTATAACCCTGCCGTGGTACAAAATGTTATTCAAAATAAACTTTCCTTCCTCTTCAAAAATTTGATATAATGGGGCACCCCATCTGGTGTGCTGCATCAATAAATACAACTCGATTTGTTTGCGCTCTTCTTTGTTGATAACCAGTCATCTTCTTTACTCACGCATATACAATATCAATGTCTACGCAAGCAGAACGTGATGGCTAGCTATTATGCGTATCTGCACGTGAGTACTTCATTCCCCTGGCATATTTAAAGGCAAATCCTTGCGGGCAGACTACTTAATAATCTATGGTAACAATATATCTTTGTTTTTAGATAATGATTACGACAGCTCCATATATATATATATATATATATATATATATATATATATATATATATATATATATATATATATATATATATATATATACTCTCTCTGTTTTTAATTATATGACGCGGTTGAATTTTTTGTTGAACTTTGACCAACAATATATATGAAAATAATAAATTGCTTAACGTGAAATGTGTATTGTTGGATCTATCATCAAAAGCACTTTGAGTTTAACTTATACATTTAGCTATTTGCACAAATATTTATGAATAAGACGAATAGTCAAAGTAACGAAAAAAGTCAACGGAGTCATATAATTAAAAACAGGGGGAGTGTGTGTGTGTGTGTGTGTGTGTGTGTGTGTGTGTGTGTGTGTGTGTGTGTGTGTGTGTGTGTGTGTTAAATCAAAAGTCGTCTCTTTCTTTCTTGTGTCTTATTATTTGCCTTGCGTCTTTATCAAAAAAATAATGAATTAACTAGAGAATGAGTAATATGTCCAGTGTCTTATTGTTTTAACAAATCATCACCATATCACATAAATTTTGTTGGCTAATTAAATTACTATGTTACATATAATATGTTATATAAGCTTCATTGTAAATATCGTTTTGACCCTTTTGGACAGGTATATGGCATTCATGTATTGGTAGTATAGTTACATGAAAGAAATACTTTAATTTTGGTCAGGTCCCTACATACAATTATTAAACTGCCACTTAATTTTATATCATTACGTTTTCTTGTGGCTTTCATTTGCTAATACTAATATGAATCTAAACAATAAAGAACCAGTTTGGAGGAAAATATTTTTGACCTGCCAGATCCTACCCAACTTGTGTATCAGTCGTTGATCTAAATCGAACCCCACCTGAGAACCGTCCGATCTTGCCGTAGACGTCCCACCTGCCACGTGCGCGTTACAATGTGTAACGCTGGGACAATTCCAATTGAGAGAGCGTGATATTGGCTTGTTGTTTTTCACCTGGGAAAAAATATACCCACCCGCATTACCCACTCTTGCCTTTCTATTTTTTTTCTGTTTAGTTTGATTCCAAATTAAACCTGCCTTTCCATTAGTAGTTTATTTCCTAATTAGCTGCATACATTTCCTAACTAGCTGCATACGCAAACGTTTCTATTTTTTTGTTCAGTTTGATTCCAAAATTAAACCTGCCTTTCCATTGGTAGTTTATTTCCTTATTAGTTGCATACGTTTCCTAATTAGCTGCATTCGCAATAGAAGATGTCAATTCGCCTTCCTTCGCCGCCGTCTCTGCCTCGTACCGCCATTTCCGACTTCTCCTTCGCCTGCCGCGAACGGCCACATCGGATATAAGTTCGTCTTCATCGATCGTGCGAGTCGGCGAGGTCGCCTCTGTCTTCCTGCCCTGCGTCGACCTCACAGGAGTGCGAGTGCGCGTCCCTCTCGTTGTCTTACTATTTAGGGAAAGCGGAAGAAAAAAAAGGTGCGCAGGTAATTGATCATGCATTAGTGCTCCTCTGTTCCCGGCCCTTTTTTGCGACATGAGCATTCCTAGATTTCATTCGTGTTAATTTCTATATAAAATGAATCTCAGAACCTCTATAAGTTAATTGCCGGTCAGTCTTAATTTCTATGTATTTTCTTGACTTCTCCGGCCCGATGTCAGCTCTATTAGTTTCTTGTAACGATGATTGCTGGTGAAGAAGATGGTCACTATTTAAAAGTTTTTTATTTCTTAACCATTACAATCTGTCGGATATCTGCTTGTGTTTCATCCTGTTGTAGCCTTACACAAATACATGGTAGAGCAAAATATCAATCTAAGCCAAATTTCAGATGATTTCCTCGGATCAAGAAGACAGTCCTGCCGACATACCTTTGTCTGATCGCAGCCAGATTTGCAGCCTAATCCTTTGTTAGGATTCAGTCGAACAATACAAAGATCGAGGAAACGCGGTACTACCTGGTGCTTACTGTTAGATTATTTGATTATAAAAAACAATTGATACCTCTGGATGATAGTATTTACTTGTTTCATTAATCCAAGATTTGGAGACGTCATATCCTTGGAAACCAAAAATGAAGAGTTTCAAGATGAACCCACATCGCGTTCAAATAAAAGAGCTGTCCACAAATATATTCATATAAATCCATGATGCCTTTCATTTATAGTAAAATAGCGAATGGGATAATATATTGAGCATCTTCAGATGTTTCTTTGCTGTTCGTATGGTCCATCAATATTTTTTTTGTTCAGTCTGATTTCAAGTTTCATGTTTGATCCCATGTTCATTTTAGGTCCCACATCGCTATCTGGTGTTAAGGATCCTAAATTAGGAATCTGTAACATCGGGGTGGACGATTCGGGGATCAACTCTTGAGGCACACAGTATGTAAATTGTTTTCTAATTCATTGTGGTCAGTGTACCTGATTCGTTCAAAGATTTCTCATGTAAATAGTATTTTGATACAGATCCGGATTTAAATAATGGAGAACCCACTCCACTGCTACTGTTACAAATCTTAGAGCCCACTGTCTAGGGTTATTATTTTAGTCCTATATACAAGTTATTTAAATCCGTGCTGCTCCAATTTTATTTCTTGTAATTTATTATTTTAGCTTTGTATACAAGAACACTCCATGTAAGTCTATCAGCAGAACAAAATAATGAGTTCTCTGGATTTGTCTTGCGTCTTAGAATTTTATATATTCAATATATCATCTGTTACATCTTAAATAATGTTTTGAGCTTTTCAGACACATAATTCATAATCTTGAATAAATATGATTTTTTTAGGTGTTTTGCAAAATGAATTTTGGTGTTCTCGATCAGTTAGCAGTAATTTGAAGTTGTCGGCCTTCGAACAAACTATCTATATACACTAGACAACACAATGAGCTAATTTTCTACTCGGACAAACTAATATGCTCATGGTCCTGCCATGTGATGTTATTTGTTCGGGCACGTGCGTGACGCACGTGCATTGGTACTAGTAAGAGTTAAAGTCAAGTTTCCAATACCATTTCTTCTACATTCCCTATGTCATGTATGTGCGACACATAAATTTTACCCTTTGCAGAAAAATTGTCCGAACTATTGCCTGAGTATGTTGAGAAGAATGATCGTCGGCAACAAAAAATGGAGTGTTGTCGCAGAACCAGAGCTTATTCTGCGACGAATGGATTGCCTGAAGTGTAGCATGCTCCAAATACGGACCATAGAGTAAAACTAGTGGCAGATGCGACCATGAAAAGAACTAAGAAGCAGAAGAAGTGGGTGCCCTTCTGGATGGTTCTGGTTCTTTTGCCTTTTTTTAATCCGGCCTGTGGTGGCCTTGCCCCCAATGCAACTTTGATAAAATCACTATGATGACCACGTTTCCGGACTTACCTAATTTTTAAAGAGCTCTACCGTTCTTGACCTTAATTTATTCCTATTTGCTGAGTTTTTAAATAGAATGGCTGCATAAACTTATTTTCATGATTATGGATAGGCCAACAAATAAGTTTGTTTTGATTGCCATAATTTCCAAAAAAAATGAGTTTATCTTAATTGGTTAGCATTTTAATGCTGGATCTTCTATTACATATCAAAACCAATGTATTTAAGTTGGACTTTTGGAGCAAAATGAACATATAAGGGAATCACCCTTCCTAATTAGCATGCTATATTTAGCTTAAACTGCTTCCACTATCTACTAGGCTAATGTTCTTTTTATCACTTGCATGGATGCAGTTAAATATCACTGAAATTCCTTATTTTTGTACATATTATGTATGGATTCATTCATCCCTGTTGTTTTTTAAGGTTATCATGTATTTTGTTGGGAGAAGTCTATATTATATGATCACTGGGTGTGGTAAAACTTCTCAACAGGAGTATGATTTCTATTTTGAGTTAATCATGATTATCGAGAGGTGAGAATTTCTTCGGTAAGCTTAACCCCTTGCACGCTGAAGATGAGAATTTATAATTAACGTTGTGTGGTGTGTTAGTCATGTATAAATACAAAACTGCACCTCATTAACGCTGAAGATGAGAATTTATAATTAACAGTAAATGGTGCAATTGGATGAAAACTGTTGTGAGGAAAGGTACTTTGAGTGTAAAGTTGAATAATAAGACGGGATCATATTTCCAAAGTGGGAAAGGGGTCAGGCAAGGAGACCCCCTCTCACCTTTCTTATTCAATTTAGCTGCTGACTCCCTGGCGAAAATGATTGATGTGGCAAAACAAAATCAGCTAATAAAAGGTTTAATACCGAATATCATAGAAAATGGGGTGGTAAATCTGCAATATGCAGATGATACGATAATCTGTATGCAAGAGGACCCCGAGGTAGCAAGAAACATGAAACTGTTACTTTATATGTACGAATCCATGTCAGGACTGAAAATAAATTTTCAGAAGAGTGAAGTCATGTTGATAAACTCAGATGACGAAAAGGCAACCTTTTACTCTGATTTGTTCAACTGTGCAATAGGAGAATGGCCTATCAAATACCTGGGAGTGCCTGTGTCTCACTCCAGGTTACATATAGTTGACTGGATAATGTTGGAAGGGAAATTAATGAAAAGACTTGAGGGTTGGCAAGGCAGTTGTGCATCCATAGGAGGGAGATGTACTCTGATCAACTCAAGTCTGAGTAGTATCCCAACTTATCATATGTCAATGTATTTATTACCTAAAACAACAATAGAAAGAATGGACAAAATAAGGAAGAGATTCTTCTGGCAAGGAGGAGGAACCAAAAGGAAATATCATACAGTCAAATGGTCCAAAATATGTAAAACCAAGAAAAAGGGAGGTTTGGGGATAAAAAATCTCAGAAAACACAATATGAGTCTACTTTGCAAATGGTGGTGGAAGGTAGAAAATAGTGAAGGTATGTGGCAAGAAATTGTCAAAAAGAAATATATAAATGGAAAGTGCATTTCTCAAGTTGAGCATAGACAGAGTGACTCCCCTGTGTGGAGTGACCTGCTGAAAGTCAAGGAACATTACTTGAAAGGAAGGACGTTAATGTTGGGCAATGGGGAAAACATTGATTTCTGGAAAGATGTTTGGTGCGGGCAGTCAGCCTTGTGTGATAGATTTCCAGAGTTATATCAAATCTGTCGAGAACAAAATATTTCTGTGGCTCTCTTGGCCAGCAGAAGTTGGAGGCTATCATTTAGAAGATGGCTAGATGAAGGGTTACAAGAACAGAAAAGAAACCTCAATAATATTATGCTGACAGCTTGTTTATCTAATAAAAGAGATAAACCTAAATGGTCCTGGGGAAAATCAGGGATTTTCTTTGTCAAATCCATGTATAATCACTTATGTAAGGATGAACATGGTCTGGCCGACAAACCTTTGTGGAAGGCAAAGATTCCATTGAAAATAAAAATCTTCCTTTGGCTCATAGCACAAAATGCTATTCTAACAAAAGACAATCTGTTGAAAAGAAAGTGGAAAGGGAGTAAAAGATGTGCATTCTGTGAACAGGATGAAAACATCCAACACCTGTTCTTTGGATGCCAGGTGATCAAATACGTGTGGAGCATAATTGGCATGGTGATTGGGGCTAACTGTCGCCCAGAAAATGTAGAACAGTATATGGTGTGGGTGCAATACTACCTAAAGGGTGGGGAAAAATTCTATATTGTTGGTTTGGCTGCAGTCTTTTGGGCCATCTGGAAAATGCGCAACAGAGTTTGTTTCGAAAAAAAAGTATATTAGATCTCCTACTGAGATCGTTTGTTACATCTGTGTTTTCCTCAAATATTGGGCAGGTCTCCAAAAGAAGGAGGATGAAGATAAGCTAACTGAAGGGGCCAATGCTCTGCAGCAGACGGCGGTAGCGCATCACGTGAAGACACAGAGCAGGGGCACTGATACACAAATGGCGATCACTGCCTGACGTACGCGACCAAGGTCCAAGCAGGGTGATCAAGGCTTGACTCAAGCTGGGTGATCAAGGCTCAAGATGATCACTGGCCCTTCTGGTCATGTAATAGGGCTAGCCTTGTTTTAGCTTTTCTTACCGTTAGCTTAGACTACCGCGCAAGACTCTGTCTTTTACATTTCGTACTTTTACTTTCGGTTGTTCTTTCAGACCTGGTTATGACCTTGATGTAATTTCGTTGCCAATGGTAATGAAATTTCGGGCTGTGCCCTGCCGTGGAAAAAAAAACTGCACCTCATTGTTTATCTCTACATTCATATAGAGTTACGGAGCTCCTACGTCGAATTCATGTCTGTTTATGCCTCCTCAATAATCGGATACTCCATACCCTTTTATCCAACAGCAAATGGGTTCCGCGAATGGAGATGCATCTGCCACAGCAGTGACACTTCATAATAACAAGCACAAAAAGGAAGTTGAAAGTGTGATACAACCTGCAGGTGAGGCATTTGGCGTATGCTTAATTTTATCCAGTTGTCCCTTTATAGTTTACAGACTCATTCTCATCGCTTCTGGATCTGTTTTTTTCTTTTTGGCCTACATTTTATGTTTCTAGTGCTGACGACAATGAAAGTTATCGAACCGGTAAAGAAAATACTGGAAGATGGAGATGACATACTTGTGAATGTGTGGCTCGATGATGGAACTGCAATGCTCCGAAGGAAACACATGGATTGTCTTTTCCACCTTGATGGTTAAATTGCAAACTTATATGATGAGGTGCCAGATAATATATGTATCAAGATCCCTGTGTTTTATTCTCACATACATTTACCAAAGTAAATTACTAACGGCTGCAATCAATTTTGGACTTATTGGTCCTAAATGCATACATAGGGTTACTAAGGGCAATAGAGCACCTAAAAGTAAGGAAAGGTTGTTCCATTTTCCTAGAGAAATACTTTATCTTCGAAATGATGCAGCAAGATGGGAATGAAAAAAAAATCCTGATGGAAGATATGTAACCACTCGCAAACAACAACACAAGAAGAGCTCAGAACAACAGGGTGAAAGCATATTCGGATGCTGACATGGTAATCATAGAAATTATATATGCAAATCTTTTTACATATGTACTAGCAACTATATTTTTTTTATGCGTCTCCCACAACTTGGAAGGTGTTTCTACCAATAAATGTCCCCAAAACACACTGGTATCTTGCCATTGTAAATGGCAAGACGGGCCAGATACACATAATAGATTCAATGGGATAAGCGTTTGCATTTGGTTGGGAACATTTTAAGTCTCACTGTGAGTATTTCCTTATTATTAAATTGCACCTCCTTTAATTTTCTACATGGTATAAATATATAGACAATGTCTTTTAACGCTTTCTGTACGGCTGGTCGGATAACAAAGTGCAATCAACCTTGTCACGGAGGGTAGTGACCATGTGAATTCTAAGTGGAAGGACCTCTATGTTGTCAACTGACCGTTTGAGAAAATACATCTTGGACCTTGCACACAGTATGTCAAGTACATATATCTTTATTATTATGAAAATTGACATACGCATTCCCGATATGGCTCAACACATGTGTTCCAGATATCAGCTTCTCATGCTGCCTTTTCGTGTTGAATTACATGGAGTCCTAGACAGGGGTGGCATTGTCTGATCAAATATGTCATGTTGTCCAACTATATGTGGCATTAATATGTCAGATAGTGCGTTCGCTGTCCAGTACTCCATGTAATTTAGCATGAAAAGGCCGCACGTGCAGCTGCAGCAACAAAGAATATTAATGGACACATGTGGTTAGCCGTATTTGGAATGCTTATGTCAATTTTCAAAATAATAAAGATACACATGCAAGGTCCAGATCTATTTCCTCAAAAGGCAGTCGAGTAAGGCCGTCCACTTATGATTCATGAGGTCGTTACCCTCCGTGACAAGGTTGATCTCTCTTTGTAATCTAGCTTGCTATATTTACACAGAAGGCGTTAAAAGGCATTGTCTGTATAAAGGAGGTACAATTCCATAATACGAAAATGTTCACGACCAAAAACTTACCATTGAATCTAGTATATGTATCTGGCCTTTGTTTGCTATTTATAACGGCAAGATACCAGTGTGTTTTCGGGATATTTATATGTGTAGAAACAACTACTAAGTTGCAAGAGACATAAAACAATATAGTTGTGTGTACATATGTAAAAGGACTATATAATTACCATGTCAGCATCCAAGTATGCATTCACCCTGTTGGACAGAGCCCTTCTTGTGTTGTTGTGTGCAAGTGAGTACAATCTTCAATTGGGACCTTTTTCATTCCCATCTCGCTGCATCATTTCAGTGATAAAAGATTGGTCCAGGATAACCGATCACCTTTGCTAACTTTTAGGATCTATATTGCCCTTAGTAACCCTTTGTATTCGTTTATGACCTATAAGTTCAAGATTGATTGCAGTCATTAGTTTACTTTGGCAGAAATATGCAAAATAATACATATGGATCTTGATACATGTATTATTTGGTACCTCATTTAAGTGTGCAGTTTCACCATCATGGTGTTACAATCCATTTGTTTCCGTCGAACCATTGCAGTTCCATCATCGAGCCACACATGCAAGTATGTCATCTCCATCTGCCGATATTTTCTTTACCGGTTTGATATCATCGTAAGCACTAGAAACATAGTCTAGGCAAGAATCAAAATACAGATGCAAAAGCGATGAGAATGAATTTGTAAACTATAAAGGGACAACTGGAGCAACTTAAGCATTACGCAAAATGCCTCACCTGTGGGTTGAATCTCACTTTAAACGTCCTTTTCAGGCTTGTTTTGATAGCAACGACAGCATTTTAGTCTGAAGCAATGGAGCTCCAATTCATCAGAAAAACTCAGCACTCGCTTTGATGAGACCAGCAGGGTAGCCCTGTATTCTGCAAGAGAAAGGAGGCCAATGAGGGAATATGATACTCCTGTTACAGACCGCTAATCAAGACAATAGTACGTACATGGCAATCGGGAATCGAAACAGCTTAATAAGGGGACAACAAGAGAACAAAAAGTAACATGACTATTTGTGGCAAATTAAGATCCGCTAATCTATATACCTTATATAGATGCAACCCACTACATGACACTTAACACCACGTTGAGCCACATCACTTGAAAAGTTGCAGCCGTTGGATGTTCTTCAGTATTTTGCATCTAGCCGTCTATTTTTCACCACCTCATCACTCATGCGTCCACTATCTTATTTTTTGTAATAAGGAGGCTAAACGTTTCAACCCTTCTCTACTGATTTGCCTCAGCACCGAGAGCAAGACTACGCCCCTTGCCCACGCCCAAATTAATAGCACTAATTTCCCCTCTCATTCCACCCATAAATCTTGATCAGTGAGTAACCGATGTCATTACTCAAAGATCAAGACTCCCTGCTTAAACGGTGGTATTGCTCTTCCAATTCCTCCCTCACTGCACATATGCCACTATGCAATTCCCGATCCTTCTGTTTGCCTTGCAGATTATGGAGGCTACCTAGCTGCATCGGTAGTCCTTGATTCATGGTAAGCTGCCTCTTCTTCTGATCTTTTTTAAGTCCCTAGCAATTTGGGTTCGATACATAATCATTCTCTCTTCCACGTTTCACTGATCTCACATTTCTTCCACGAATTTAGTAGATCCGGAATGCTTATGAATTTCCCCAAACCTTTCCACTGATGTGATTTGCTTCGCAGGTTGTGCTTCTATGGCTTGCCTGTATGCTGTATCTAATCTAAAGCCAGAGTGTAGCACCAATCCGTTGATTTCCATCGGTGGCTAGAACTCACAGGTCCGTGGTTTAGCAATTACTTACGATTTGGTGCTTTACATATCGCCATTTTGTTCTATGGCCATGTGAAATTTTTCTGCACTTTGTTCAGTTATTTGTCCCTGATACAACTTGAATATGTAATTTGCATCATGTTAATGTACGCACATTTTTTATTTGTACTACAGGCTTGAAAATGAAGGCATCCCTAGAAGGCAAAGCAATAATCTGGAGCAAACAATATGCGCTGCTGAGACAAATGCTGCCGATGACCAAACACTAACATTTTCAATATCTTTTTATTTGTTCTATTCTTCTGCACTCACAGACCTCATCACCACTCATCATATCTTTCTGTACAAATTGGCATCAGGAGAAATGAACTGTCACAAAAATCCTTATTTTCATCCATATTGTCATAGTGAAGGACCGAAGATGCTTCACTTCCTTTTGGCATTGATTTATAAACTTAGATTTCCTATTACCAGAATCTTCATACTCTTTTCATGTGGTCCATAAGGCTTTAGTGTAGGTTCTTATATAAGTATTTCATATATTTTAATTTTTCTTGAATTACCTTATCCTTTGCTTTATATTGTACGTGTACAAATATATATTGAGAAACAAGGTCCGTATAGTTTACATGCTACTGCAGTACTAACAATATTAAACATTTATTCATTTCGATAATCTCTCCTTTTTTCTCTGAAACATAAACTTATTGGAGAGATCATCACCCGTAATTATTCCCCATAGAAAAGAGCTCATATGCTTCATAGCATGATTCTCGACATGCTTGATAGCAAGAGAATCACTCCATGACCACTGACAAAGTAGCAGAAACATGTTGGGCATGGGTTTTATTTGAAGCAATTTGGTATTTACTATTATTCTAATTTTACAGGCGAAGCATCATTTACCATGGTGGTTATATTAAATTCACAACGTGTACTTAAGTATTGATGCAAGCTTGATTCTAAATTGCCAGAACATTTTTCTCTTTGTCTATTTATATGTTTTTCCATAAATCAATAGAATAATAGTTGGTGGTCTATGCAACAAATTAAAAACCCGCAGCAACGCGCGGGGTATTCACCTAGTCATCAGTGGCTATATATAATAACACAGTCCGCTACTCCTGTTGCCCCCTCCTTTTCCTGGAGAAAAAAATTCGCTGCAGACCGTCCGCAAACGCCCACGTCCCGGAAAGCTCGGCTTTCGTATGGCGCAGCTCCAGGCATTCTCGGCTCCAGTGAAACATGGTCCCAAGCTCGGTCTACCGGCGCGGCCACCAGATGCATGAGCTCGATCCACCACTACCGTCGACTGGTGAGCTCCCCTCCCATCCATCGGGAGCACCAAAGAACGAGGATAGCTCCGGTGATGGACAGATGTGGATCTTCGCCACTACGACGTGCTGCACGGGGCGGAGCCATTTGGAGTCAGGCCAGGGGGCTCGTCCTGCATCGAGATGGCGGAAGTCGCAGCACAGGGCAAGGCCGTACGTGCTCTCTGGCAGCCACTTCGTCGGCCTCTGCAAGCACGCGCACCGGCATCAGGGGTACCGACTCATATCGATCGCTGTCACTCCACGGAACGGCGGAGGCAGGCAGCGGCGCTGGTGCTGCCCCATCACCACAGGCAGGCTGCCAGCGGCCGGCGCGCACTGGCACCTGTACGTGCGGCTCCCGCCCTGACGACGGTTGAGCCTAGCGGAGGGTGCCTAACTACTGGAGCCGCGTCGTGCGAGAGCCAAGCCATGCGGAAACATGGGGTCTGCAATCTGCATGCATGGAAGCGGATCAGTCCTCCCTCGGATGCCTGCACACGGTCCACGCGTCGACCATCCGGGCGGGTCCGCACCAAATTTTTTCCTCCTTTCCCTGCCCTGCAGCAGTGATGAAGAACACACATCAACATATGGCCTTTCATTCGACCGAACAGCATTACTAGTTTTTGGGATCAAGCACGGAACACAATGTATGCATGCTGGTCTATAGATAAGGATCACAAAGGATTGATTCAGAATGTATTAGAAATCCGAACCCTGGTCCTCGACGCGCAACCTCGTCCGCCACGTGCTGTTCAGCGACGGCGCGGATGCCATCATCGTCGGCGCCAGGCTTTGTGTGTCTATGCATTTGTGTGTGTTGCCAACTCGGTGCTTTCGATAAAGGTTCTTGTTAGATATATATTGGTGATGATTATATCCATATTTACTTCCACTGTTAAGATTTCTAGATTTGTAATAAAACCTAGTGAGTTCTTCTTCTTCTTCTTGCAAGAAGGCTAAATAACATGAATGAGTAAAAAAAGAAATAAAAAGCACCCAAGCATAGAGCTACGCGTGCTCATACGAAGAGGCAAACTACTTTCCACGCTGGACACGACCTTTTTGATGGCAAACAGAACCGGAAAGCTTAATAAAAAGAAAAAAAAAAAGCCTAAACGAGGTTAAAAAAAAAACTACTTGTGCCCTGGACGACCTTTTGAAATAACATATTCCTTTGTACGTGTAGCCACCATGGTCGCAGCATCACATCTTAGCAAAAACACAAGATAAAAAAGTCAAATGTAGATCGTTTAAGTTGTGAAGCGGTAAAACTTCAACACTCCATTTAAAAAGTTCAGGAACCCGAAACTGCCAAAAAAAGAAAGAAGCATGGCTTCCTCGCAAAAAAAAAAAAAGAAGAAAGAAGCATGGCTGCTTAAGAGCCCTTGAATTTGTCCACATATGTGTCATCAAGCTAGCCCCTTGACACATATGTGGACAAATTTAAGGGGTTCTTAACCATTTAAGTTATTGTAGTTTCTTATGCTTGCTTTGATCAAGGGGAAACATCCTTGGAGAAAGTGGCATGAAAGGAGGCCATCTACTTTGGTTAAGAGGCATAACACATGGAGTACATATATACTCCTGCGTGCAGCAAGATGATACTCCCTCCCAATTAGGTTTCTTGAGTTATCAAATAAGCAAATGTAGTGAAATGGCAAGAGATTTACGAAGAGAGAGAGAGGGAGAGAGGAGGAAGGAGTTTCATCTAGATGAAACTGTGTACGTATACACAATTACTTAGACATGAAGCACCGTGATACTAGCATTGGAGGAGAAAAGTTACATTCCATCATATATAGACAACCAATAAAACAAAATAGATTCAAGAGATATAAAACACTAAAATTGGGAGGATTGTTTCATTTGCGGTTTCATAGCTGACATGGCACTCTTGGAAACACCAAAATGAATCTCCCTATTGGGGCTAGCCAAAGGGAAATTGCAGGAAAAGGCGCTCTTGCATGAACAACCAGCCAAAAAAGTTAGTGCTTCCATCAGGACCGTAGAGCTGATGACATATAGTGCATGGTTATACTGCCACAACTAGCTAAAAGAATTCCCATTGCCTCCCTTTCCTAGTAGCAACATGCTAGCACCAAAAAGTGTTTCTCACATCTTCCTTGTCACCCTCTTCCAATGTATCTAATTTTTGAATGTCATGTTGTCAGCTCTCCTTTATTTTTCTATGCAAGGATCCACGTTGGTAAGACATATAAGTTCAAGGGCATCATTGGTGAGTTAAGTATAAAATGGACAGTTCACCAACCAGTTGAGAATCCTTCAAAGCAAAATGTGCAATGAATACCTTAACTAAAATGAAGTGGAGGCTTTATGGTTTCCTGATTTACTTGCAAAGAACAGAACTAACTTGTTCTTGGACCAATAGATTGCACCGGTCACAACCAGGGTCCATATTTAACAATGTTTTGGCTCTCTGTGATATGAGTAAAGATGAGAGCAGGCATTACACTTACATAAACATAAAGACTACAGAACATAAAGGCATTATTATTTTGGTGTCCTGTAACAAAGATGAAAGTTTGCTTTTTAAGTAAACCAAGGGACATATACTTGATCCCATTACCATATTAATTTTCTCTATGGAGCAGATCATGCATCCACATAAATTCACGCCTCTGGCCATCGTCATCTTCTCCTGCATTTTAATCTTTTATTGGATTGAGATTTTGTCATTGGCTATGCATTCATATAGTCTGGGTTTTAGTGCGCAGGATGAAAAGAGTCAGGTTTCACATGGTCCGTTCATCAACCAGTGTAATAAATATTTGAAGTCAAATAGTATAAAAAATTTGAGTGAATTTTGGGTTTTCAAGAGTGATGCTTTCTTTTGTGGTTTTCTGACTCTAGTTCCAAGAAGAGGATGAGAAACTGATTCTCAGAAACATAATGTGATGATGACTCATTTAGAATCAGTTTCTAAGAGAAATCTGGTTCTCCCATTATCTCCAGCGCATAAGAGAAATCATTGATATTTTTTTTTCTAGCAAGTTAAACGCCGATGTTATAATTACATTTGATTTTACCATACATGTTCTGATGCAGCTATTACATGGCCGTGGTTTGTGTTACCGATTGTTAATATCAATTCCTGATTTCTATAATGATATGTATGTTTTAATATTGAGCTAATTCACAAAACCACAACTATTTGGTCCCTTGTTGCAAAGAATCTCAACTTTTGCAAGTTGTGGTTTTGTGCAACAAGTGCCCCAAATAGTTGTGGTTTTATGAAAGAGTAAAGTGCATGACCGGTCCTTGAACTTGTTCAGCCGTGCCACTTAGGTCCCTATACTCTTAAATTGCAGTTTTGGCTCCCTAAACTTAGCTTCGGATGCTATTTAGGTCCCTATACTCTTAGGATGCAAATATAGCCCCACAAACTAAGCTCCGGGTGTCATAGAGGTCCTTCACTTTCAAAATACATCATTATCCTAATTAAATTTATTAAACTTTATTTTTTATAGATATAACATAATTATAGCTAGTTAAATAAACATGAATTTTAACTCAAATGTGTGTATAGAACATTAATAATTCAAGTGACCATAAATAAAATAAAATAAAATAACACATTGTTAAACATTGTTGTGCCAAAATATAAAAAATTAAAAATTCTAGTGATAAACAATAAAATTAGCAAATAGTAAAAACTCTGGGTGTAAAAAAGAATACATATTCACTCCTCAATTTTATCAAAGAAGGTGGTCAGATCCGTATTTACTCACCTAATTTAATCATTTTTAATTGAAATAAAACTATATTTTGCTGGCATTGGACCTAGATGACATCCGAAGCCAAGTTTAGAGACCTCAAGTTGCATTTTGAGAGTATATGGACCTAGATGACACCCGAAGCTAAGTTTGGGTAGCCAAAAGTGCAATTTGAGAGTACGAGGATCTAGGTGACACGGCTGGACAAGTTTAAGGACCGGCCATGTATTTTACTCTTTATGAAATTACCTCTTTGATTTTCCATATATGTTTCCTCCAATAATATCGTTATCAATTTTACTCCCACGAGAAAGATAAAGTTAAAATAATTGTGGCTTGTACCTATCATTTCTGAACCATTTTCGTCCCTATGTATATCTATCTATATATTAGGGGCATACCCGAATATGCCGTATAAGGAGTCTCTGTACCTGTTCAAAGGTATCCCAATAAGAAAGCTTCTCGAGCCACATAAGGTTGGCTCGAGATATAAGACTTCCGGCAGTCTTGGAGGATAAGGAACTGGAATTCAAGATGGATTCCACTGGGAAAGAGACGTATCAATGCCCTATATATAAGAACGGGACAGGAACACGTACGTGATGAGGAGTAAGAGAAGAATCAAGATAACGAGCTGAACCAATGCATATTTCCAGGTTAGGAACTCGCCGACCCCTGGTTGGCGATTTCATAGCTGCATTGACTTGACACACCATTGTACTAGGGTTACATCTGTGAGTTACACAAGTCACACTGGATGTACGGTTTCGTCCTCTACTTAAGGAGCTAAAACCTCTGCCTTACCTGAGAGACACCACAATCAGTTGACATTATGCTCCTAAACACCTTAGTCCCATCCGTATCGCTATGGCGACATTTAATCGCTGACAAAAAAACCTTGCGCCAAATGCCATATGTCAGCTAGAAAGCTTCCACTACGTCTTCAGCCACGTTAAAATGTTTTCAAGCCTCCAGTGAACCATTTATCGGAAGTGTGTCCTGATGTAGCGAAAATAATTCTCAAGGCCTCCCATTCCTACCAGCTAGAGCACTGAAACATCAAGTTCGATCCAAGACCCTCACCTTTTACATTTTTTCTGTGTGGTCTTGTGTTGTTGCCCTTGCTTTGTTTTACCTCGTGTTGTATATATAGAAGTGAGAAATGGGTGATGGTGAGAGTTAATTTTAACATGAGTGGTTGATCAACCATATGAATAATTCAAAGCAAAGAGTACTGAAAACAAGAGTGGTTGTCATATTGAGTGAGTACACTAGAAAGTTAAAGCCTGGTTTCTAGTTGGCATCATCATCATGATCTAGGAGGACAGGGTTCTTAAAGTGGAGAGTTAATGCAGCATATGTAGTAACAAAGCATATGACAAATTTGTACAGCCGACAAGGCGAATGGAAATAAACTGACAGCGTCGACCCACAAGCTAGGGCAAAATCAGCTGATTCATGTGAGCCTGAGCCCATATATAGTTGCATGCAGTGACGGAGCTTGCCTAAGATTTCAGAACGCGGGGGGGGGGGGGGGGGGGGGGGGGGGGGGGGGGTAGTGGCAATGGTTGTGGGTGCTTCTTTTTCCTTCCGCTATCCCTCTTCTTTGTGCTTTCGCACCATCTCTCATGCACTGTACCCTAAAAGAAGCAACCAATCCACGTGCACAGTCAATCCAAGCAAAATTAGGAACCACAGTGGAAGAAATCCACTGCACATAAAAAAACAAAGAGAAGAAATCGACTCATGTCGAGGTGGATGGATGACCGCCACTACAAGTTGAATTGCTGCTCCATTCAGCTCTGATTTGGTGTGCGTCTGCTCAGTTATCTTCGATTTGGTTGTGGTTACGCATTCGAACACTGGATCTCAATTCGGTGATAATGCGGTGTTAAATTTTATTGGCAAAAAAAAGTTGTCTTTCTTGTGGGGGGGGGGGGGGGGGGGGGGGGGGGGGTCTCTGTCAGTGGTCGCATTCACGGATGCACCTTAGCCTTCCCCTCTGCTTAGATCTCAACTCCCGACACGAACATACAAACATATAAAGTGAAATATAATGCTCATATATACTTTGTTCTATAAAACAGTTTCTTTTTTTGCGAATGTTCTTTTGCACTGCTGACAGGGATAAATTAGAAGTATCTATCATCGGAGTTGTGAATGTCGGGCGAGTTGTTTGTTACGGAGACAGCCCTCGAGTAAAATACTAGTAAACTGCATTTGGATGAAATGTGACCCCTGGATCTCCCAATTTCATCTTATGATCCCCTATACAAACAATCCTTCTCATATGTTTGCAACTAAAATTTTCACTCACACAAATCTTGGTTTACCCAAACCATGGGTACAACAGCGATTGAGATCAACCGGTGAAAAAATTTCACGGTGTCGTGGACCGAGTGTTTGCACGGGTTTCCCCCTCTCTACTAGAGGATCTAATTTTTGCTAGGGATTTAACCCAGAGCACTTGGGGGGGGGGGGGGGGGGGGGGGGGTGAGAATTAGTATGAGCCATCGAATAAATCGTTGTCAACATTGCCACATGTATAAAACCACCTTAAGAACCATATAGGGACTGATGATGAATGGTATTGGAAGACGAGGATCAAATCTAACCGATTTAGGAGTTAGGGACCAAATTTAGATGAAGGAAGAGTTGAGGGACTAAAGTTGAACTTGATCCATTCTATAAATAAGATTTATAGGTTTTGACTCATTATGAGAAATGTTTTTATAATATATAGTTAATATATTAAATCGTTTAACTTTCTACTTTGGCCAAAGTTAGAATGACAAGTAATTTGGGATGAGGTAGTAATCCTTAATATATATATAAAAAAAATACAGAGTTTGCCTTTTCAAGTGCATACCCGTCCTAAATTTTGAGGACTAGTAATTAAGACCATTTGTTATTTTTGATGCACCTAAAAGAGAAAAATACCATTAAGCAGTTTAGAAATAAGAGAAAGATGGCTAAATTGACTAATTTTATACAAGGGGCCCTTGCAAGTGAACTTACTCAGGCTGAACTAACAGAAATGATGAATTTAACTAAATATAACTCGACTTCACTTACATAAGTCTCTAACATATGACAAGTAATTCGCATCTGACACAACTACTGTGAATGAACATACATTCATATATAACATAAACAAAGTGAGAAATAAAATTGCTTCCCTGGCCTTTGATTTTTGGCAATGGATATCATGTTTGCAGTGCAGTAGCATGATGCTTCCCTGGCCATGATCAAGTCTTTCCCTCCATGCTGTGAAGGTGAGGACAAATCATCATGAAAGGGTGAACTTGATATGGTTTCTCACCATTTAGGAACACCTCCTCCACTGCCCTGCTCTTGATATGCACCGAGTAGACTTCATCATTCACATTCAAGTAGAAAACGCAGCATTATCGCAACTTTTCTCCATCAGATAAATATTGCCACCCCCTGCCTCCCAAACAGGATTTGCAAGAGAACCAAATGCCTGAATCAGAACAACGGTATTGACCAGCACCCAACTGCTTGTACTGCCGTCTCTTTCCATGTCATGGAGCCAAACGTGGATCTGAAGGAATACTCATCTAACCAACAGAGTGTACCGTGTAGGAGAGATCATCCTTCCGAAACACTCGTTATCCATAAAATCAGCTATTAATATCAAATACTTTCTTCAACATGCTAAAAAGCTCACAGCTAACTGATATCGTACAAGTAATGTCTTTAGTGACAAACAATAACAGAAGAGCACGTTCTCGAGGTCTAAGCATCGATATTATTGTCAAGAAACTGATATTTTTCAGGGAGAAATCTTATGTCTTTATGGCATGCACCTTTCCTTGAGAACAGAGACATCAGCAACAAAATGGTGGAAGCTTTTAAGTGTGAAATTCTTCTCATCGATTTTAGAAAGAAAAGTTCCAGCCCTGACTATTTCATGCCTCTGCAGTAACATGCCCTGACCATATAATTTAGTAGTTGAGAGTTGGGCTCACAGCTAGATTTCTTCATAGATGAAAAGATATTTTCTGCCTCTTCCAGCAAACCTTCTTTTATATGATTTTTCATCAGTATACCATATGTCTCAATGGAAAGCGCTAGACAATTTGCTGAGATAGAAACAAACAGATCCCTAGCCTCTTCTATCCTCCTGGCTCTAAATATTGCACCAAGCATAACATTGATCATTACGATATTGACCTTCACGTTAATAGCATGTAACTTCTTGAACAGCTCGATTGCTTCAGCAGATACTTTTACAGAGTCCATCTAGAACAACATTGTAAGTGTCGATGTCCACACCTATTCCGCTTTCAATCATTTCATGGAACATTTTCTTTGCAGCTACTGTTCTCCCAGCGCGAAAAAAAAAGCATTCAGTATGATGCTGTAAATAACAGTTGTTGGCTTAACGTTTCCTCAAAAAAGTTGTTGGCTTAACTCCCTTAAGCAACATTTCTCTGAAGAGACTGAACAAGTGTATTAAACGCGACAACATCAAGTTCAATGCCAGCTGATACCATAGCATCAAATACTTTCAATGCTTCCTCCATCTTCCGAACCAGACAGTACCCATAGATAAGCGAAGCATACACAATAACATTTGGATGAAGACCAATACCTTTACTGAAGTCAAATATATCATGTGCTTCCATTACCCTTCCTTCTTTACTAAGGCTATTAATTACTGAAGTGAAGAATGCAATGTCAGGACACATACTTTTATTGATCATTTCAGAGATCAATTCCTTTGCTTTTGACAAACTTCCATCAGAACAAAAACATTGGATAAGACATTGGTAAACAACTTTGTTAGGTGGTATCCCATGATCCGTCATCAGATTGAATATGTCCATAGCATCATCCATCCTGCCCTCTGCAAAAGGCAGCAATGACTGTCGAATAGGAGACCGTATCAGGTTTCACACCCTGTTGTGCCATGTCTTCAAATATATGCATGGCTTCAGCACCATTCCCCGTTTAGTGTATGCATTGATCAGTATGTTGAAAACATTGCGATTAGGTACAATACCGTCTCCTACCATCAAATTCAAGAGATCAGTAATATGAACCAAGGAGCCATTTGTAGCATAGGCATCAAGGAGAATAGAGTAGGAGACAATAACAGGTCTCTGACCCTTCATAGCCATGGAGTCAAATAAATCTCTAGCTTCATTGCTTCTGCCATGCTTGCAAAGGGAAGCCATGACTGAGTTCAAAGTGAACGTATCTGGTGGAACACCTCGACATGTCATTTCTTTCAACACCCTAGTTGCCTCCTTCCACAGGCCCAAAGCGGAGTATCCGTTGATCACGCTATGTACGTCAGTTATTTAGTTGAACACCATTATTAACCATTTGTCCAATGACCACCTCTGCTTTATCCATTGCCCTGGCTTTGCAAAGTGCATCAATAACTAACCGAGGTGTAATAAGTCACAACACTAGGCAAAATTCCATGTTGCATCATCTCATGGAAGAGATGGCATGCTTTAGAAATTTCACCCTTCTTGAAGAAGCCGTTGATGACTGTGTTGTACGCAACAACATTGGGTGGGTGGGCAGCAGGTTTCTTCCATTTTCAGCCACTGTTGGGAGCAACTCGAGTGCCCGCTGACTTCTCCTATCATTGCAGAAGTTTTTCAAAACTACGGAGAATGAGATGACATCGGGCATACACCCAAGCTGAGGCATCCTACGAAGCAGAACCTCAACAGCCTCGCGGTCTGCTTCGCATCACATAGGCACTTGAGGAGGTTGGTGAATGTAATCAAATCCACACCGGGGCCTGTCCTGTCCTGAGGATGCGGCCGAAGAAGGCAAGAGCAGCAGCCGATGAGGATGTTATAGGTGCAGAGGGAGGGCGGCGCCACCCGTGGGCCGGCAGCGCATCTGGACACGCGATTGAAGAGAGCAACGGCGAGGATGGGGCCGTCGCTGCAGGCGGTGAACGGCGGCGCACGGGCGAGTGCGGCGAGAAAGCTGTTGAGTGCAGCCTCGGGTATGCGGGTGCCCTGACGCAGCAATTAGTTGAACAGGGTGCCCTGATGGCATTGCATGCTGCGGCGGATGGCCGTCGACGCCGGTGAATAGAGGCCTTCCGCGGGTCCACTCCTCCGGCCGCCAAACCGCCTTCCGAGCTCAACGTCTACCTCGCTCACTGCAGTGATGAAGAAGGGAAAGGAGCCGAAGCGGCCATGGGCGAGGCATGCTTGCTCTGTTCCCGCTCTGTTTTGGTTCGACTGCCGTATTGAATGGTTGGATGACTGATATAATAATCTTAGAAATTTCGTTCCCTGCTTTTTCTCTTCTTTTTTTTTTTTGTTGCTTTTCTTCTACATAGCAAATTGCCCTGCGTTGCGACGGGAACTTATTTTTCTCTCGAGATAATGCAATTCAATAAGTGGCTTCAGAAAACTTTGTGAATTGAAATGATCTCCATCAACAAGCAATCTTATCATGTAAACTCTAACTAATACAAAATAACAATGAGGAACTGAATTTTCACCAAGGTCTGTGAAGCGTCTCCGTTTTTCACAGGATCGAGTCGGTAAAGCGCTGATGAACAGACGCAACAGTACAGCATATAAAAAGCACAAATTTACATCTTTAAGTTATTACAAGTCTTAAATGATTTAAAACACGTGAATAGCACAGCGGAAATCTACAAATACAACCTCTACTAAACTCGACGATACATGGCCGCACATCGAAGCCTTGCGATGTGGACCTGCTGAGAAACTCCACGAAGCAACAGCGGAAGCGAAAACTATACCTGCACAAAAACATGAAGAGCCAAACCCTGAGCAACTAATATTCAGCAAGACTTACCCGTCAACGTGGCTAACTACAGCCGACTCCTAATATGCAAGGCTACAAAAGGGGTGGTTGACTCGATAGCATAAAACCGCACTAATTACTTGATCCTTACTTTCAAGTTTTAGTTTCAAGTTAAGTACTTATCCAATAAAGCAGTGTGCATATAGCTAAAACAGATATATGTAACAATACAGCAGATCATCAATATAGCAGTAATGAGATACAATAAATATAAGTACTAGTCATCATCATCAATCATATCACACTACGATGTGGCGCACTGAGCAAGGTTGCTCTTGACCGAGAGCGGCGGTATCGATGTACATCCTGCAGGAGAAAACCTGACAACACGCCACACACGCGTAAAGTCGCATGTGGCAACTGTTCGCAAAGGTCCCCCTAGAGCTGGCTGTGTCTCACACCTCCCGAGAAAGGCCTTCCCGCACGGTCCCCGTCCCAGACGTACGTCCCGATTGGGAAGCATCATTTCTCTCCCGAATACCATGATAGAAAGTGCAAGTATCCGCAAGACACCAGGGCAACCTAAGCTACGCTCCTCGGAGCCTCGTCTTGTCGCCCTCGAGCCTTCCAAGGGCGCCATTTCCCTCTACTCCTCCGTGAGAACGCAAATCGGTCGCCTCCTCCAACTCCGGTCGCCCCCGCCTTCCTCCGCGCCACCGTGCGATTAGCCATCTCTGGTGAGCGTCCCCTCGATTCCTTGCACCCCGAACTTCTTCACACACAGGCGCAACCCACTGACCCCTGTATTCCGTGGTTTCCCGCTCCAGGTCGTCGTCGCACTACTTTTTCCCACCGCCAGTCGTCGTCATCGCGCAACCTCCACATCAACGAGCACCCTCCAGTCCTCCTCCACGTCGACACGCCCTTCGACGAGGTTTCCCATGACGTGAAGAAGCTTTCAAGCCTAGAGCTGCAGCTGGAGTAACCTTGCACCGAGCTCGCGTCGCTCGTCGCCGACCCGCTCCGGCCACCCCGCGCGCCCCCGATGCCCTAGGTGAGTTCGCCATCTCGCGTTGCCCCTCCCAGTCCTCACCGTTCGCCACATCCCCGCCGGGAGCCTCATTTCGGTGAGCGCGCCGCCCAACTCCGGCCATCCTCCGGCGGACGCACCATCGACCACATAGTTCGGATCCCGTGCGACTACACCGGATCTAGTGTGGCAAACTATGCAGCCAACCGTGTGCCCTGAGATATGAGTGGCTGGATCCTTTGTGGCATAGCATAGATCCCGTGCGGCCAAAATCGTGTGGTCCGTTGTGTGGCCCCGATCTGATTGGTCCGCCTATTTTCAATCCTTTTTCGAATATCTCTAAATTGCCAGAAATCACCTGAAACTTGTAAAATCAATAGAAAAATAAATACAACTCAGAAAAATGTGAAACCAATTTTGTTAGTTTCCTTATGCCCAGATCTTGCAAATCATTTTCCTATGTTCTGTAAAATTATAATTGATGCAAGACTTGTTTAATTCTTAATAAATTCTTGTTGCCCCATAAATCTTGAACTTTGGCATAGTTGTTAAGCTACTGATTACACACATACAGAGCATTTTTCCACTGTCATATGTTAATTAATTATTTTGCTATGATTTAAATCATATGTTGCATTGTATAAATTATTATAAATGATACCTTCATCAATAAATCATGAAAATTCACCATAAATCATTTTCAGTGGTTTAATTCACAAGAAAAATGCCATTGGACATATATTAATTTCCAATTTAATTAAGTTAAATAACTCACTTAAGCTAGTTAAGTAATTAACTTAAACAGTAATTGATTAAGGAAATACTTCAGACAAAAGTAATTAACAAAGTTAAACGTTTGCACTTACAGTATAAATTACTGCCCTATCAGGTAATTAAATCCTAATTGCATCTAACTTGCATTTCATTGTCATGGCATATAGCTATCGAGGTGATTCAGAAGCAGGTGGAGGACCAGGATGCTGAGCCGCTCAAGAGGAGCCACTGACTGATCGTTGCTGACTGTGCTAGTGCTAGCGTCGTTCCTGAGCCAGGCAAGCCCCGGTGCATGCCTACCTTGTTAGGATTTTATTTTATCACTTGATTGGGGCTAGTAATTAATTGTGCATTAGGTTTATTAGGAGTTGATGTGAAACCTTAGAACTGCATTAGGACTACCCTTCCATATCCTACCTTGTGTCCTATTTTTGTAGATGTGGTCTAGGTTACGTTAGAACTTGCTAGGCTTAGTGGCTAGCGGACGGTAGAAGTCGAGTGGTAGGTCCCACTCGCACGATAGGGACCCCTGGATTGTACTAGCTGGATTTAGGATTTGTTGAGACCGGACGGGGAATTGCTTGTATAGGATGGTTGAAGAAGGCTGGGCCTTCACGGTGGTGTAGCCCCGTCTGTGTCGATTAAGGATCGTCCGTTGTTGGCCCTGTTGAGCAAGTTCGAACGTACTGATCACATGCTAGTGTTTTTATGGGCCTAGTAAACTTAGTAGTTTAGGTTGCCCTGGTGTCTTGCGGATACTCACTTTCTATCATGGTATTCGGGAGAGAAAGGATGCTTCCCAATCGGGGCGTACGTCTGGGACGGGGACCGTGCGGGAAGGCCTTTCTCGGGAGGTGTGAGACCCAGCCAGCTCTAGGGGGACCTTTGCGAACAGTTGCCACATGCGACTTTACGCTTGTGTGGCGTGTTGTCAGGTTTTCTCCTGCAGGATGTACATCGATGCCGCCGCTCTCGGTCAAGAGCAACCTTGCTCAGTGCGCCACATCGTAGTGTGATATGATTGATGATGATGACTAGTACTTATATTTATTGTATCTCATTACTGCTATATTGATGATCTGCTGTATTGTTACATATATCTGTTTTAGCTATATGCACACTGCTTTATTGGATAAGTACTTAACTTGAAACTAAAATTTGAAAGTAAGGATCAAGTAATTAGTGCGGTTTTATGCTATCGAGTCAACCACCCCTTTTGTAGCCTTGCATATTAGGAGTCGGCTGTAGTTAGCCACGTTGACGGGTAAGTCTTGCTGAGTATTAGTTGCTCAGGGTTTGGCTCTTCATGTTTTTGTGCAGGTATAGTTTTCGCTTCCGCGGTTGCTTCGTGGAGTTCCTCAGCAGGTCCACATCGCAGGGCTTCGATGTGCGGCCATGTATCGTCGAGTTTAGTAGAGGTTGTATTTGTAGATTTCCGCTGTGCTATTCATGTGTTTTAAATCATTTAAGACTTGTAATAACTTAAAGATG
Source organism: Eragrostis curvula (assembly GCA_007726485.1). Classification (NCBI taxonomy): domain Eukaryota; kingdom Viridiplantae; phylum Streptophyta; class Magnoliopsida; order Poales; family Poaceae; genus Eragrostis; species Eragrostis curvula. The sequence continues at coordinate 3,027,983 of RWGY01000031.1, read as the reverse complement.
TAAATTTGTGCTTTTTATATGCTGTACTGTTACGTCTGTTCATCAGCGCTTTACCGACTCGATCCTGTGAAAAGCGGAGACGCTTCAGTCTGCAGGCAAATGAACCTATTTGATGCTTCTCCAAATGAGAGTTCTCAAAGCTCAGCTGCACAGGCATTGCAAACATGCACACAAATCCCCATTATGGCATTATATTCTCTAGACATACTATTCCGGGAGTTGCAGTGACTTTTACACCTTTAGTGTCAATATCAGGTTACTACTGCAGAACTACAAAATTTTGCAAAATATTGCTGTTTTGACATATAAAGGTAAAAAGTGTAGCAAACAATTAGAGAAAGAAGTTTTGCTTCCTTCTTCATAGATCCATGAATCTGATTGAGCAACAGTTTTAGTTTAGTATGCAGAATGGGATTGCGTTTAGCAGCATGCTAAGTTCTAGGGTAGCACTAACTAAGCAACAAATGATAGTAAATGGCAAAGGATTCTATTCTACAATTTAGCGAGGAGGAAATACATGGAACAAACTTGGACATTAGCGCCCATCTTGACTGCCATTCTGCAGGTCAATCAACCATTCGTGATTAATCCAGCCATGTCGATCTTTTGAAAAGTATTTGCCAGTGTCCAATCAACCATTCGGTATCCAACATAGAAACAAAAAAATAAAAATGCCAAATCCTTAAAAGCTATGAACGGCCTAGTTTCTTAAGGCTACTGCAATCTCCACCTCGGGCTGATTCCTTTTGTGCTGCTACAATATCCTTCACAGGCATTTCATCAAACGTCTCAGGTGCAGAATGTGGAGCACGTACCTGCACCAGCAACTGGGTCCTGCCTCCCATCAGCCGCAGCCCCAGCCGCCGCTATAGCTGTAAACCGTGGCTGTGGTCGGCATCTCCGCCGTAGCGTCCGCCGCCACCGTTGCAGTCGCCTCCGTCAGGGCAGATATATCTGGCCAACTGGGCCGTGCTAAAAGGGCCGGTCTGTGGCCCACTAATTTTAGCCCGGTCCGAGCACGGCACGGCCCGGTGCATGAGTGGGCCGTGCCGGCCCGTAGCCCGCCTAGGGCCGTGCTTGGGCCTAGGCGCAAGCCCGCCGTGCCGGCACGGCACGGCCCGTTTAGCAGCTGGCCCCTACAGCCCACAACGCGGCCCGTGTAGCACGGCACGGCACGGCACGGCACGGCACTGCCCGTTTAGTCATATTTTACATTAAAAAATTGAAATAATAAGAAAAAAGTATATTTTCAGTCTAGGGCCGGCCCGGCACGGCACGGCCCGTTCGGCCCGCGGCCCGGCCCGGCCCGGCCCGTGTAACTCGGCTAGGGCCGTGCTTGGGCTTCAACTGAAAGCCCGTGTGCCGGCCCGGCCCGGTCCGTTGGCCAGCTATAAGGGCAGAAGCCGTAGCACCGGTGATGCCTCGGAAGTTGCTTCCGTAGGGCCCGAAGCCGCTACATCATGCCACAAAGAATCATGCGCTGCGTGAGAGGAGGCAGAAGCAGCGCGGGGAAAAAATAAAAACAGAGAGTGGGAATCGAACCTGGGTCTATTGGGAGGAAGGAAAAGTCCTCACCATTGGACCACACGTTTGTTTTTTTAAATAAACGCTTCGGCTAGTTTAAAACAATAAAACGTGGATTTGAGTTGAAACGGTGGTCTGAAATCTGAAATTTAAGGCTGAAAATCCGGCTGACGACCTCTTTCAGCCTTTTTAAGTAGTAGAGATGTCTTTTCATTGACCATGTTCTACATGTTGTTTGACCCCAATTGCATGCTCTACCTTACCATATTTTAATTTCTTGGTAATTTTACACAGTTCTAAGCATGGGTTTATTTTTGTTTCTTCTCTTTTTAGCAAGATATTTCACTTTCTATACACCGTGTATTCACTTATACGGCCCTCGGGCTATGGAAAAACACAGCGCTTGCTGACTTTTATGCAACTTCGCAGGCCGATGCGGAGTGAGAGGGAGGTAGAGACGCTGTCCATGTTACCCAGTTACTCTGGGAAAAAGAATTCCAGATGCCTCTCTTTCCGAGTAGTTATAACACCCTCAGAAATTCAATCCTTTACCCATCATCATCCTTTTACATGGCATGTTTCTTTGCAGGTTTTTGCGGTGTGGATATGGAGAGAGCTTAGGCCTCCTTTGGTAAGGCTTCTCCAATAGCTTTTTCAGCGGTTTTACATGTTTTCTAATCAAAGGAGATGTTTCTTCAGGTGTTTCTCCTTAAAAAAAAAAGGAGGAAACCATATCTAAAAATAAGGTGAAGCATGAAGCCATAAAATGGTAACTTCACCGGTTTCTTTTCTCTATGGTGCCCTCATCTTTCTATATTTGTCCCTAAAAGTATAGAGAAGCTGCAGAAAAAACCGTTTTGCCAAACGTTTTAGACACAACCGTCGACACAACCAAAACAACCGTTTTTTTAAAGAAGCCCCAGCCAAAACCAAAGCCGGCACAGCCACAGCCCTACCAAAAAAACCTTTAGTGTTGTTAGCTCCCGTTATATAAGCAAGAGGAGTCAGTTATGCCACCAACCATTGTATATCCTTACAAATATAATAAGTACGGTAAATATCTGAGCTGAAATGTTGTCGTGGTTTTATCTTTTCATGAACCCCTTTATATCTCAACTTTGAAGAGAGTAACAAGTGATACTCGACAACCAGAGTACATCTCTAAAATTCGATACGTCTACTTTTTCTTTTTTACTTTTAGAGTTTATATGTGGCCATTATGCACCAGCAGAACACTGAACACAGTTACAGCCTACCCAACATGAAGGCATCGTCACTTTGCTGTTCTAAATTAAGTTACATAATGTCTAAGTTGAAACATGGTGCATTCCGAATCCTGTTTTTCTGGTACAGTTTGACTTTTACCAAACAACGCTCTATGAGGACATAGATATTCCAGATCCTACCTATGTTTTATCATTTGTGAGCGACGTACCCAAAACTTGGTACCAAGGCTGAATAATAATAATAAAAAAAACGCGTAACACGCTGTGTCCTGGACTCAGTTCCTACAGAAATTTTCCGCAGGTTGCTTACGAACTAACCAGAATTTCCAGGATGTAGTCAACAAAGGGAGCAGCATGCGTCAAGAATTCTGTAGCCTTCTGCCATCTCAACCTGTCACCACAAATAAAGCAAGTGGTACACTATTCTTGTAGCTACTAAACATCTGCCATGTTATTTAAGATGGTACACTATTCAAGTTGGCACGGGTGAAAACAAGTGCAATTAATCCATCAAACTGAAAAAAGACTGACCAGAATGGCCGAGGTAGCCGAAATTGCCAAATCACAGAAACTTAATGAACAAAACCACTTTTAACATGCGCAAAAAGGTAAATATAACGTGCAGTCACTTGATATCTACCACTTCCTTCAAACGCATTCTATAAATGGTACGTAATATATTTCAAAGCATGAAAAATGACAAATAACAATTTTAAAGAGAATAAACACAAACAGCAAAATGTGAACCCAAGATTTTAGGTGAACAAATGAACATAATTGTGCCCAAGTTCTTTCGTTATGGACTGAATTGACTCATTCCAGCTGGTGAAAACGTAGGTAACCAAAGATCAGATACGGGATAACAAGTTCATGTGCTAAGCAAACCTTGCATTGACTGAAATATCACTATTAGCTATCTCCTGCAATGTACACATTGGAGAACCAATCAAAAAGGGGAAAATTACATTCTTATTGTCAGCTACATCAATAAAGCTAACTAAAGCTATATATTATACATTGCTCACTATGGCGGGAACTACTAATCCCTATTTCTTGGATCTTCCCGAAAGAACTCAATGGATGACACAGTTAAACTATCCTAGCTGCTTGGGCAGGGCAAACAGACTTTACAAAACGTGCAGGAAGCAAACACTGACATTATGTATGCCAGCAGAGGCACCTGCAAACGTTTGGTTGTACAAGCTAACAAAGCTTATGTTACATCTCCAACAGAACCAACATGGCCATCTAGTGCATTTCAGTAATCAGTTAGCACAAGCAGCTTGACCAAGATGCCTGTACAGAAGCTTGAAGCTTCTGTTTCAAATGTAGATAGGTTTCACATCATTAACCCCGAAGCTTAGTCCACAAGATGGACACCTCTTCTGGCGGTTACCGAGGGACTTCTGTATGCACTGATTACAGAAGAGATGGTAACACTTGGCAATCACAACCTACAAGCAGAAAAGATTTGCTATTAGATTAAGTGTTCATTTTTTTTTAGGGAAATACAGTAGGGGAAGCCCATACTGTGGTAGATTAATATTGTCAGGAATGAATCAAAGTCACTACCTCCTTCTGCCTGTCATGACAGACACCACACTTAAGAATTCCTCTATACTCCTTGACCTCATGGTGAAGCTTTTGCAGGACCGTTGATCTATCTGCCTTAGCTCTAAGAGAGCTAGCCTTACTTGACATCATATCTAAGTCATCTTCTATTCTCTTCTTACTAAACCTGAGATTACAACTAACCTTGTCAGGCTAAATATTATGAGACTAATTGCTAGAGAGAAGGAGATGTTTGTTGCATAATTCACCTCTCCTTTTCTAGATCAATAAGCAGATCAGCAACTTCCAGTCGATTGCTTCCAACCTTCCCTTGTATTTCATCCATTGACTCACTCAGCTTTGGAGCCTCTCCATGCATACCTACCAACTTGCTTTGAGAATTGCCCAGTGAAATAGATAGCTGCATTCCATCCTCAGCCAGTCTCCTTGCCCGGTCTGACCAAACTCTTAGCTGGAAATTTATAAGGAAAAAGGATTAAACTCCCTAGCTAGCATGTTATAGGATTATGGTATCATTAATGTCCCACCAACCTGGTCCTCTAAACGCACAATTTTCTGGTTGTACAGGTCCATCAAAGTGCTTGCCTGCTGCAAATTTCTTTGCAAAGAGAGCACCTCTGACTGCAAAGCATCATGCGACTGTTTCGCTTTAACACCTTCCATGAAAAGCTGCATCACAAATTAGTAGCTGAATGTTACTTCAACTAATGAAACTTCTTCTCTTTACAGCTTAATATGTTCTAAAGCATCTAGGTTTGACCCTCAAATTCATTGAAATGTGCAATGCAGTTTTCTGAACTTCTGACCCAGTACATAAGTAACCGAACCTTCGCTACCAGTACAACTCAACATAATATCACACCAGTTTTTTATAACGACAAAACAAAGTCAATTATGTCGCTAGATTATCTCCGAACCTTCTTGCATATATGGTAAGGCATCTTAGGCCCTGTTTGAAACCTTTAGAGATAATTGTTAGTGAGCTAATTTTATCTATTAGCTATTAGCTAGCTAATTATTAGCTGAAGGTGTTTGAAACCTCTAATTATTAGCTGACCTTTAGCCAACTATTAGCTAGTATTAGCTGGGTTTGAGGAGCTAATGGGATAATTGTTAGTGGGGGTGATAGCTAACAATTAGCTAGGCTATTAGCTAAGGTGTGTTTGAAACCATTAGTGCTAATTTTAGTAGCTAACAATTATCCTTAGAGGTTTCAAACAGGGCCTTATACACAGATTATTTACATAAAACTTCAGGCAGGAAATGACATTTTTTTCTCAGGGCTCCTGGTAAACAGAAGCCCAGGAGAACTAGCACAGTTGCTTAACAATGTTAACCTTGAGTATTCCAATCTGTGAATAAAAAAAAATGCTAGTTTATTGTTTCTAACAAAATTATCGTAACCAGTTCCGGTAAGGCAATCACGTGTCCATTTTTATTAAATTCCTCTACTTATGTTCGATCTTAATTTACAGATAGCAAAATTGCTTTGTGAACCCAAATACTCAATATTCGCCGAGTCAGCAAGTACTATAGCTTCATGAAACGGCTACTGTTTCCATAGCAGCTGGTAACTATCCACCACTTAAATTTACGCTAAGAGATATCAGCTAAAAACACATTAATGAAGTAAATTGCTTCAGTTAGTATCACAAACAGCTAAAGTAATGCCACTTTGGGGGTTCCATTACAATCCTAATATATTTTTATGTTTAGAATATTTTCAATTTATTTTAATGCACCAAGTATAACGCAGACACACTCCTTAACCATTTTGGCCCCATATCAGACAGCCCAGTCCAATACTACACAACCAGCCCGGCATACTGAAGCCTAGAAATCAGAGGCAACCTGCTCTGGAGTTTGCTGGAGTTGGAGCGTTTGGCACAGCTCAACCAAATTCCATGGTGGAGTTTGAAGTTGGAGCTGTGCCAAACAGGACCCTAGTCACCACAAGACCAGGTAGAGAAAGCCCTTTTATTTTTCTTTTTTTGCGAGGAAGAGAAAGCCCTTTTCCAGCTGAATTCACCGGCCGCGCCACAAGACCAGGTAGAGAAAGCCCTTTTCTTTTTCTTTTTTTAGCGAGGAAGAGAAAGCCCTTTTCCAGATGAATTCACCGGCCGCCCTCTACCCCCTGCGACCAACCCAATCCAGTTGTTCTCCCTGGCCATGGGGAGTCCTTGTCCAACAGATTCCATCATTACTTATTCTTCCCCTCAATTCTGTCCTTCCTGAAAATCATCTCCTAAATTGTCTCTCTTGCTGCTTCAGGGGGTGAGGATAATTGGACACTAGGCCGTCCATGATTTGTGTCAGCATGGAACTAAAAATGGATATGATTTGCGCAAACTGACTAAGCATGGTGAACAGAATCTTCTTAAACAGCTATGCATTCAAGCAAAATATGACATGAGTCACGACAATAATGTTGAGGAGCAAGAATCACCTTGGTATTGTGATCATCTCTTTCAATAATCTGCTGTAGCAATTGTTGATTTTGTGTCTGTATGTCTTCGTATGCTTGGCCAATACTCTGTAATAACAAGTAAAAATTTTGAAATCTCGTCGATCAAAATATAATAATAACCATGCTCAAATAGTACATAGCATATAGCATAGACAACATCCACACCTCAATCTCCAACAAGTAAGCTTCACATTCTTCATGTTTCGACTTCAGTATATCAGACTGTCTCACTAGATCTCTGAGCCAAAAAAAACAACACTTGATATCATTTTACTTGAATTACTTATAAAACAAAATATGCCCTGCCGTTCTATTTCCAGTCTTGAGATATAAAAAGTACAACTAAATTTTCTGTTCAGATTGCATCTCTAACTACATGGAACAGTGTATAGACGAGTGAATGAGATACCTTCTAGAAGTCTCTAGCTTCTGCCCTAATTCAGCAATCTCAGCTTCAGCAGTTGCTAGTCTCTGCTGAGACATTGCTTCAGCTTCATTGGCTGCAATTACACGCTGCTCTAGTTTACTTTCATCAAGAGAAAATTTGAGAACATGGACTTGGGCCCATTCAGAAAGTTCTCTGTCTCTGGATTCCATCAGCTGTCTGCCACAAGAGTAGCAAGGTTATGTAGAGGCAAAACTTTCTCTTGTAAAAATAAGGCGCCCTCTCCGACACACTTCAAAACTTGATTTTAACTGCAGGACATTAAGTTGCAGCTTTCGCCTCTAGGATACCATAGCAGAGGAAAAGGCTCCAATCAATCAAGCAAGATACATTACTAGTTGATCTTTTTCACAAAGATGCACTGTTTGCATAACTTTTCAATGAAAAAGGTAAATAATTATTAGACCAAACTATGCAAACAATCAAAGAAAATTCCAAACAAAATAACTGTATATCTTGGTGTTAAATTTCAAGTTGTAATGTATTTTGCGTATTGAGATAAAAAAAAAAGTAGTTAAGAGCTTTTTCCCCTGATACGGAAGCACCAATTTCACTGTGTCCTACAACTAAACTGAGTTTTGCAATGTGTTAAGAAACGAAGCCACATTTTTGCAGTGTCCTACAGAAAGATCCACCTTTGTAAACATAGCAGAAGTTCCTTCCCATAAAATAAATGAAGTTGCAAATAGACCGTATTCACATGCTACATAGATGTTTGCATCATTAGGAAAAAGAAGAATTAAACGAATAATCAGATATTACAGTAGCTAATGTCATAAACATTAGCTAATGGGAGTCATGAATGAGCTACAAGTGATAATGTGTCCATTTGGATCCTTTGCCCAGCCTAGCCTATTATTGCTAAGCAAGAATGTGTTTACTAGTTGCTTCAAAACTTTGCTAGGCAAGCTAGCTTGAAGTGGCAAGAAAATGCTTCCTCGACCCAGCAAGGTGAGCGCCTAGAGCTACCGAACAGAATGGAAAAGCTGCTGCTGGGAATCTGGACGTGTGCCCTTGTTTGGCGGACAGGTGGGTCTGCTGCATGCTACCATAGTTTTAAATTCGGGCACGCATGTGCCGGGTGCACTAGCAGTCCCGCACTGAGGCTGAATTTTTTTTTAAAAAAAATCTGGCAATGCATGCATTCTGTACACTAGAATTTGGCAAGCTTTCTCATAGCAGAACAACAAAACATGGTGTCTCCTTGCCTAGCATTTTGTGCAGCTCTTGCGTTGCCCAAAAGCAAGGCTAGGTCAGGTTCAGCAAGGAAACCAAGGAGGCCCGATATGCATAAACAAAGTAACTTGTTACAATAGCTTTAAATTCAAAATGTTTCACAAAAAAAGAAGTCCTCTCTCCAAAACTGTCACACTTAGCAGAAGTTGAGAAATGTTGAGCAGTGATTATGAAATATGATAACACTACCTGGAATCAGCAGACTCGTGCTTATACAATTCCAAAAACAGCTTAAGCTCCTGTGTATTTTCCCTTAGATCGCGAACCTGTCACATTTGATATGTTAATAAACAACACTGAGGTAAACAAATCCTGCTAGTGCATTCATTGCAACATCCTCATCACTACAGAAAATATTAAATAGGTTTGAACGTATAAATCGGATTATTAGCCAAACAAAATGTTATCACAAATTGAAGTACTGTACCTTCTTTAATCACAATAGAAAATACTAACTGGTTATGAAGGTATACATCTCATCATTAGATGAACAGTAAGAACAAAGATGTTTACACCCAAGCAAGTTGGAGTAAGGCTAGAGATGAAATCAACAAGAACTAGAACAAAAAGATAAAAGAAACACAAGAAAGCCAAAGCAGAAGAAATTGATAATACAGGCAGACCATTAGATTGGTGGGGGGGGGAGTTACCGCAGATTGAAGTTCACATATATCAGATCCAGCACGGGCAGATTTACATGATGTTTCTTCAATTTTCTGTTCCTATAAAACAGAATATAACAACTGTCACGTCAGTATATCTACATCTTAACACTTAACAACTGATTGTGCAAGCCAGTAGCATGATACTTACCTTTCTCGTCAGGACACCAGAAAGTGAATGAACTTCTGCCCGCAAAGAATGCAACTCTAGGGATGCATCCTTGTGTTTGGACAGTTCCCTTTGCATTGCATCCATTTCCCTAGGTAATGATGACACCAGAGCCTTAAATTCTGAGATAACTTGATTCCGACCTGATGTGGTGAAAAGTCAGTATTTAATATAATTTAAAAAGCAGCTCAATGGAAAACTGTTTTAATAAAGCGCAGTAATTACAGCACCAGGTTCCCTTGAAGCTTCTTCAAGTTTCAACACCAGCATATTTTTTTCATTACATAGTTTCTGCAGATCCTTTTCAAGATCAGCAATTCTAGACACACAGTATGAAGAAACTTTTTGGGGAATTTCAGCCAGATCAACTTTTAGATTGTATTGCCTTTCTTGCCAAACAGAGCTATCCATATCAACCTGAAACACCGCAACTCGAGTTTAAGTAAAGAAAATCTTTTATGGAGACACATCTGTTATACAGTCATACCAATCTGCTGACCAGTAACTACCTGTAATTTCTCTACCAATGTTCGGTAGTGATTCAATTCTGCTTGTGACTTCTGAAGTTGGTCATTAACAAGCTGAAAAGCTTTGGAAGAACGAATGCTTTTGAAATCCGTCAATATATTCTGGGAATGACAAACCGACAAGTACAAAACGGGTCAAACAGGATTTGACATTACAACGTATGGCACTCAACCACAAAACAATAAGTATGGAACGACAAACCTAAAAAGCGATTGTGAATTCTGTTGTCTTCAGAGAAATTTAGTTAATACCTGATAAGTCGCTAACTTGTTCAGAATTTCAATTCTCTCTTTGTGCAGTCTTTTAATTTCCTCCAAACGCTTTGAAATCAATTCCTGGTTACAACAGCATTTGTCAAACTTAAATTCATACTCATCTAGACAATAGATTGAAGCTCTGAAAATACGAACTTTCTATTACCGTTAACTCCTTGTGGGTAGCCTCAAGATCTTGCAGTTCTCTTTGTTTATCTCTGACCTTATCAACAGTTGCATTTTTGTTTCCAAGTGTGGGAACAAGGATCGGAGTCCCTTGCTTATTGTCTCCCTGTGCTTTTAGTGCTAACAGTTTGTGCTTGCTTTCTTTCAACTTTGTCAGAGCACTGGTCAACTCCTCTTGAAAAGGTACATAAAATGCCTGGGTTAATTTTACCTTGGTTCTAGACCACTGCTGGGTAGCAAAAATAGAATAAAATACAGTATTGGTATGAAAAGTATTCTTTTTCTTTCTTCTGTTTTTGGTTTGCCCCTTGTTGGTTTCTGCGGGTTTCATCTCTAGCCTACCCCAACTTGCTTGGGATAAAAAGTTTTGCTATTGTTGTTGTTGTTGTTGTATGAAAGGTTTGGTAGTGGCACGGTACCAAAATAGGTAACTGGTAATGTCAAAATCATATAATTTCCCACAAGGCTTTCTTGACTGATTTCGGCTCATATTAGTATTAATGTCTGACAAATAAAGGTACATAACATAAAATCTAAAGATTGTAGAACTGATTTCAACAAATAAGAATATAAAAGCTATTCAAGTTTTGAACCAACAACTCAACAGAATGAATATAAAATACCTTTCAGACGTTTCTGTTCAGCTCTGTTCCAAGCACTCAAGTCTCTTTCTTTTTGATAGTTCTCTGATAACTGCCTGTGTTTCAAGTGAAGGTCATCTACCGTCTGTATCACCTTATTAAGCTTGGATAACACGTCGCTGGTAGCACTGTGCAGCTGCCTGCCGTGTTCTATGGCACATGGAGAATTAAGGAAAATGTTAGGCAAGATAAATGACACGTTAATGCAATACTACAACAGAAAATCAGAACATACCATTTTCTGGCAACTTAGTGAAAGCAGCAGAAGCAAAATCATTATTTGCATGCCACAGATCACTTGATCGAAGGAAAATCTTCCGCATAACATTAACAGTTGATGATTGTTCAGGAGGGATATCATTTCCCAGAAGGCAACTGGGAGAACAACCTGAACTTTCTGTAGCACCAGCCTCTAAAAGTTGTCTCCAAAAATCCCTTTCTATGGGCATGCATGCACCATCTGACAAGGAAGAGTTATATGTATATCAAGGATAATTTTGAGGAAAAAAAAAAACATCAAGGGTAGACAACACAGAACAGAACAGCAAAGGGTAGCTAGTTACGCTATTTGGGATAAATAATTTAGTTGCTAAAAAGCATAAGCAATAATAGCAAGCTCTGCAGCCAAGCATGCAAAACTTTGTCCCAAAATAACTTTTGAAAGGCAGCCATGAATACCTCACATAAACAGGTTTACGCAAGCAGCTAGTTCACTGCTTTATTTGTAGACGTACACAACTATATAAGCCAAAAAAGAAATCCTAGAACAATTTGGCACTCCATGTAAGATTCTAGAACAAGGCCAGTTCTGATATATAGTAGTAAAGACAGCTTAATACCTTTCTGTACATTGCTGGGCCCTATACCACAGTCCGAATGTGGAGATTTGCTTTTGCTCACAGAAACCGACTCGAGATCTGCTACAAGCTGTTCAAGTAGCCAAATTTGAGCAAACCAGCTATAACAAATTTTATTATCGTAACATACGTAAGGTTAAAAATAACTTACTCGCTCCCAATAACTTTTGACCAGGACAAGTGTTTCATTATGTGTTCTCTGCTTCTCTCTTAATTCATTAAATTTACTCTCAAGCGCACGGAACTCGAATTTGTGGACTTCCAATTGCTCCGCAAGCTTTTGATTTTTGTATTTTAGTACAGCAAAATCAAGCTGCAAAATAAGAAAGTGTAAGATGGCAATGCGGCACAATTATAAACTGAAGGCAAGCCTTGGATTAAAATATGTCACAGTAATGCAAACAGAGAAGACATCTGCAAATGCCTTTGATATTTGCTTTCGAGAAAAAATACATTATTAATATTCAGAATTCACTGAAACCAACATACAATGAGATAAGAGAATAACGGTATTATTATGTGAGAGGTGAAGTTTGAGTTACCATTCAAAACAGATACCTAATGTGCTAATTCTCATGGAACAAGATCTCTGACCGACTTAGCATTACCCAGTCACAATCAAGCTACAGTGATGAGTACTGAAAAGGACGAGAAAATCACACCACGACAAGTAGTCTGCTTCTTTGAGAATCTTGTGACTTGACTTTTTCAATATTTTATCAGAATTGGTTTTGCTCAATAAGCAAGTCCTATCTATTACTTTGATTTGCTGTGTATGAGAAAGATATATTCATCTACAGATCCAAACTTCCAATGCTATTGAATACATTAATCATGCTGGTGATAATAGTATGCTATACAGACCTATGTGTTATGATATATGTGCCCTCTGAATCAAAGAATCCTTGCCAAAAATGTGAAATTGCCACTAAAGCTCTTAGGGCCAAATGGTATTGGTCGAAACAATACAGAAATAGGACAAGATCTCTATTCTTTCGAAAAATAGGTGAAGTGCTACAATCTGATATGTGGTCAATATGCACAGAAGCTGCTTGGAACCACTAAAGGTAAGTTTCTATTGCAGAATAAAAGTTAGAATCAAGGCTGAGCCAAACTGACCCAATGCCCAATTAGTGTCTGCCAAAAAAAGGTTGAGTGGTGAAAGCAAAGCAGTTATATCAAGTTGATGCTCAAACTCAACTCCGTAGGCATAAGCATACAAGCAACTTACCCATCCATAAGTCCAATCCTTAGAATACTGTTGTTAATACATTCTTAGCTCATCTTGCCCTCGTCCGCTTCTCTCCTCCCCATTCTGCTCTCTCTCTCTCTCTCTCTCTCTCTCTCTCTCTCTCTCTCTCTCTCTCTCTCAGCAAACACACGCAAATAACATCCCAACCTGATCTACTATTCTCAATTTTGATGTACATCTTTTCTGCGATTTTCTTTTAAACGATTGCTTTAGTTGATCCATTTTTATGGTAAGCGAGTTTCTTCGTTGGGTTCAGGCAGATGGGTTAGCTTTTGTACCTGTGATGTCAGATTCAGTCTCCACGTGCAACGAATTTGAGCCGATGGGAGAGGCCAGGCTACTAGGGTTATGGTCATTGGACAAATCACAGGTTTCCTAAATGGTACTGAATGGTCGTTTAGACGCGTCTGAACGGGAGACGATGGCCTACCATGCTGTTTACCCCCCTAGTCGCTGGACTAAACGACTGACCCGTTTACACGGTCAAAGACGGGGAAAAAAATGACCGAAACGGGCGAGACGGAACGGTGCTAGTCCTACACGATAAAAAACGCCATTCAGGTCGAGACGGGCATGTTTGGCGAGCCAGGCAAGGGAAATTTCGGCCCAAGTATAAGAACCAGACTAGGGTTGGCCACTCGGTCATTTCGGTTGCTCGCACACCGCCGCAAAGAATTGCATCTGGAGTGCACACACGCCGCCAAAGCCCAGCTGCATCCCACACGTGCCCTCTGCTCTGCTGTGCCGTCGCGTCCTCTGCCACACTGTCGCCGTGCTGTCCCAGCCAGTGGCGTTGTTGTCGTCCAGCCTGTGGCGTCCTTGTCTCCAAGCTGCAGCTCTGTCTGCTCCAAGTCTGCCTGCCGCCACCCCTACCTGCTGTTCTGCTTCCTACCGCCAATGTCGAATTTATTTCTATAGGACAGGAGCTTTGAATGCTTGAATGCTTAGTTAGCTCCGATTTGAGAGCTACAGTACAAAACCGTTTAGACGCTTCTAAACTCCGTGTAAACAGCCTAAACGCTAAACGAGGCCAAACCGCCCGTCTAGCGTTTACCATTTACGAAAAGATCGGGAAAAATCTGGGAGGTTCACAGGAAATTGCATTGTCAAGGTCTAGCATCAGATGCCCCAATTACACTGCCACTGCCAGCAGCACCAGTCTCCTAATAGTAGCTTCTTAACGCGTGAATTCATGTTTATGCTTTATTTTTTCTATATACATAATTGCTAGTTGGCTTAAGAGTGAAATAGATGTTCTTTTCATGGCCACAAAATTTGTGCATCGTGTTTTGCCGCTAGCAAGGTATCCAACTGAAATCTTTCATCAACTGTTTGATTGCACATAAAAAAAATAGAGGTTTCTTGAAGGGGATTTTAATGAGTGTACCCTAAAGAAACTAACAACCTAGGAGGAATTAGGTGGATAAGAAATGGGCACCCAAATTCGCATCAAAGAAGACTCAAACTTGCGGACAGAATGTAAATCCACACCCTTGAAAACAGAGCAAGGCTCGGTTCATTAATGACTGTACATTAAAATAACTATTATGGACAGACCGACAGAGTATACATCTCCTCATGTTAATGCGACAGCCATAATAATTACTATCTCTGTTTCAGTATATATGACGTTACGACATGGTGGTTAGTCCAAAATTGAACTAACCTGTCCTAACGTCATATATAATCATATGGAGGTAGTATTATGGACAGATTATATATCTCCTCGTGTTGATCTGACAGCCATATGATGTATTGTGCACTCGCAACTGCATCGATCTATTCGTGGACTAATCCTTCAGGTGCATATCACTAGAATGACCCAAAGTTACTCAGTAATAACAAATGAATGCCAACCTGATTATGTTTTTCACCATACCAGGAAAGGCAGGTATGCCTAATACTACTGCTACCTCATGTTTCACAAAGGTTAAAGTACGCAGTGTGCCTAATACTGTGCTACCTCAATTTTCCATTCCTTTGCTGGATATTGCAATTATTTTAACTTGTAACTATAAATCTTGTGTTTCCTTTATGATGTAACCTGAGAAACTATGCAGTGCCCTCAATAGGACATGACAGCTCCTTTTACATCAAAAGTAAACCTATGAATATCGACATCAGTAAACTCTCAAACAATTAGCTGGGTACAATTATATAAAATTTTCTTTACGAGTATATAAGAAGGTTTTTTTTTTTGGGGGGGGGGGGGGGGGGGGGGGGGGGGGTGTCAAAGTTGATATAATCCATCAAGTTTTCTTACAGGGAGCTCACAACAGAGTCTTTTAGCTCTTCGTTTCAACTTAACAAATCAGCTAGTAGCCATATACAATGCACAAACCAAGCAAGCAGGAAGAAATGATATCAAAAGGTGTAGCCGGCTGTCTAATACATAGCTTTTCATTTTCAGTAAAAGTACAAGGAACACCTAATAGGGCAACAAAAACTATTTGCCAATTTGTACTTACCGGACGAGACATTGCAAGTTTTGGGGGATCTTGGATGTGGAGGCAAGTTGACATTCAGCTGAGCTTGAATTCCCTAAGATTTATTTGATTGAGGAAGGAAAGTGCATCAGTACAAACTTCAGACGCCCCACCAAAATTTGTCTCTGACCAGTGCCTGTGCATAGCGATATAGGGAATTCAGAACATTTGTGTGAAAGTGCATGAGCTCATAGTGGGTTCAAAGAGCTGATAAGATATACATATATATTATCCAAATTTACCAATATCTGAGAGGGGCAATGACAACTCTTTCCTCCCGTGTGAACGGTGATAGCAACCGTGTAGGGCCTTGGCACCACAATTCGTCATCCACTACCCACTAAGCCGGTCTCGCTGTCATATGAACTGGCAGGCAGAATTGCAAGATCTACAATTTGATTTGCCACATGATTGGGATTAGAAAAAATGGAATTGATTAATTGTTCTCATTAGCGACATGATTTGCGTACCAAAAACTTTTAGAAAGAAATCCTATTATACCGTTATCAACGATTGTTTCCATTCGTTCAGCCTAACCGCAGAATTTACCGTTACTGCCCCAACTATCATAGCATTGATTTGTTTCCCCTTTCACGGCACGTGTGGACATAGGCGTAGCACGAGGGTGATTACCTTTACTCCCTGGACCGTGGCAGAATTGGAACAAACTGAAGCAGCTGTCAGGATCCTTCCCCCTCCTGCTATCTGTCCAGAACTACACATCACACCAACAACATGCAAATCAGTACGGTGCCACCAGAAAACTATGAAACAAGCTACCGTTCCACTGTCAAACGCACTTAAACCTTGAGGAGACAGCTGCAGCGAGGGGGCGGGAGCGGCGCCGATGCGCGAGGCCGGCCGCCGCGATGGCTACCAGCTGGTATTGGTGAGGGAAGAACCACGGCAGGGGGTCGGAGGTCAGGTTCAGGCCGCGGCGGTCAGAAATACTGCGGCGGCGCCAGATGAGTAGGGCGGGATTGCGGTGGGGGATGGCGGCGGTGGAGAGGAGGGCGCCTCGGCGGCGGCGCGGTGGTCGGGGTTGGAGCTGGGGGAGCGGACGTATGGGTACGCTCGATTGCTAGGGTTCCGAATTTTGCCGAAGATTTGGGGCTGGAGGAGGCAGAATTTCTGACCGGTGGGTCAAATCGAATTTATCTCAGATTTTGCCCACGGAAACTTTTGCTGTCTGTTCGGTCAACCACACTCCGATGTGGCATATCCGATTCCCCTTTTTCAATTAAAATAAAACGATATCTCAAAAATATGAAAATAAAAGGAGCAAATATTGAAATACCCCTCGTGGCCTTCTAGATAATGCATTATATATACTAGATTAAAACAGTATATATAAAATAAATTTAAAACAGTATTGGAGATTAATTTATACTAGATAATGCATTATATATATATATATATTTTTTTTTTGCCACTAGAAGTGGCCCACCATGAAACATGTCATTTGACTAATCGAATCACGCCGTGAAAGTGAATACCAACTTTGGTTTGTAGTTAAGGATCAGTTGTGGTCGCACGGTTGCACTAAAAGATTCGCAATCAATATATGTCATTAATTTTCAGGCCAATAAAACGAGCAAAGTTATGATAAAAGGGTTGGTACCGATAGAGAAGCCGCATTATGAGCCATTTCTAAAAGGAAGGAAACTTTGTGTGTGTTATTTGTGTGTGTGTGTGAGGGGGGGGGGGGGGGGGGGTGCAATGAGTATTCGGGAGGAATAAGGCCATAGGGAGAGGCATAGGATGAACGCATCGGCACAAATATCGCTCAACAAGGAATGATAGCGGGGAAATCTCTCATGGTAACAATTGTGTGAGGGATGGTGGTGAACATGGACAGAGGGGACAACAACGGTGACCACATTATTACATGGTTTAAGAATGAAAATGACAAGTGTAATAGAAACAACACAAGTGTAGGAGATGATCTTACACTAACCACTAAGTCTATGATGCAACAATCACCGTGTTTGACGAAGACATAGTGGTCACCGGCTACTGTAATTGGCACACCTTCATCATGCATTCTTTGTGTGTTTCTCTCATAGTCGCGATAAATATAGTTAGTATGTGCCTTTGAAGACAACCTGCGGAATAGTGACCATTGGCTTCTTATTAAAAACAATATCATTTTAGCATCATAGCCATATTCACCAAATATGGCTGCAACTTCTAAGATGTGTCTTTTTTTTTTTTTTTGGTTCCTCAAGGCATAACCCAACATGGAATGCGTTTTATATTGTTTGGTTTCGGTATACCAGGCTATGTTTATAATTTGCCCGATGGCCCTAGCAATGCAACATTCAAAAATAAATGTTGTATAGTTACATTTTGATAGCAGAAATTACACATGGGGCTTCCTTTCCATTTCAAAAAAAAAAGACCCGCTGGCAATATGTCCTTGTGAGTGCTCATAAGCACTGGGAGTTTGGACTTTTCATGTTTTTTTTGCATGGCTCAAGCACGAACGTGCAATTAGAGCTCGTATGGAGGTGTTTAATAGAAGGGTTTATTTACAATGGTTAGAGCTCGTATGGAGCTGCATATACAAGGGGAAGAGTGCTTAAATTAGCCCCCTGAGGCTTAAGGTCTGTAGCAAAATGGTTAGACTCATTTAAGTCCCTACTCCATGTGTTCTTAAATTGTTGTCGCTGTTGTTTTTTTAGTTGCGTTTGAACATTCATCTTATTCAAAATATTAGTTCAAATATGCAAAATTATGTTTCAATTTTCTTTAGTGATAAAACAAATCATAACAAAATATGATAATTTGTATAGACACTTAGTGCCTTTTCACTTTAAGCATTTATCCTAATAAGCATCTGATGTTGTACAATTGCTCAGTGTTGTTTTTCCATAATTGTATCGTTATTACACCCGTAATTTGACAATAATATATCAGATTGATATTCTATCTGACAAATGAAACGTGAAATCACAACAGATCACATAATATATCTGCAATATGAATTAAATCCAATCGGTCCTCATATCACAGGAATATGACAGTTGCTCGAGACAAATTTACTCAGCTAGCATCATTTTCTAGCATAAGATGAATACACGAAATTTGCTACCTACTCATCTACACAATACAAAAAGGAAAGGGGGCTATTCTAGTCCTAAATTGAATATTATAATTTCTAGTAGGGTGAGTGGCTACTGGTTACTCTACAGATTAAGTTCGGATTGCAATTATTTAACTATTTTTGCCTGACTTCTTATCAGACTGATCCGTGACCCCATCGACCCTCGAGTTAGGAGCTTCTCTTTGATCTGGACGATGTGGTTGTTCATGCCCTTCAACAGGGGGAGGGGAATCTTCAGCTGTTGGACCTTTTAGGCCATCAGACGAGGAACATGCTTGTTTTGTACCGTCACCATGGAGTAGTTTCTTGACACCTGGCTGGTTAAGAACTGCAAATAGCAATGCATGCGCATATATTTATTACACTGGGAATATGACTAAGCCAATTATATGTTAACTATCAGGAAAATCACCTATGATGTGCGTAAGAGATGCAAAGCTCCATGCAACGAAGTAGGTACAAACTGCCTGAGCAGAAGAAAAGAAAAAGGGCAATATTTTTAATACTTTGACATCAGAACATACCAGAACCAGTAGCATTTTAAGTTTTCAACGCTTATATATATCTGAAATATCTATCAGTTCAGACCAAGACCGATAGCTGTTATTTGAATGGAAATAATTGGCCAATCCAGCAAAAGTTATGCACCATAATGTATTATACTGGGAGAAAAACGCACACGAACTTGCTACTAACATGCCAAAATCTAACAGTTACATGGAATTGCAAGTTTCTACGTATAGCGCAGTGATGGCAAATGGGTATGCAATTAATAACCTCATCTACAGCGACAAAGCTTGGATCACTTTAGAAATTTGTATAAAAATAATGGAATAACACGACCTTCTGGACTCTGGTGCATTGCATGTGCTCAATAGCGCCATGAAAATTATATTAACATACCATAAATTCGGTAATGTTGTCCAAATTAAAGAAAAGGAAAAACGAAATATATACAACTCCACAGTTGCAAATTTTGATATATGCCATCATAAAGTTTCATCTTTGTTATATGCTCTGCTAAGTTGACATTATTTGAATATCTTTGTTGTATGCTCTGCTAAGTTGACATTATTTGAATATCCCATTAGGATCCAATTTGGACCAAGCTACACTTGGTTTCCTTCCACTTTCTTTGCACTGAGCAATTGGCGCATAGCAGCATATTTCAAAGTGGTATCATCAGCGGCATATATCAGAGAGAACTCATTAACAGCATGTATCAAAAATAGCTACTCTTTTGTGAACTGATTTCAGCAATGAACTATGCCCTTATACCTTATTTCTTTTGTTGAATCCAAATATTTCATAGGAAGCAATAAGTGAAACTGATTTACATGGACGGAAACATCACTTCAGGTATTACATAAAATTAGAAATGTACAGAAAACAGATACATGTATTCAGACATAGTTTAAGGTCTTACAGTAATGGTATCTTGATCTACTGGCATAGCTCACGAAACTCAGATGTAGTAAGGAAAGATTCCAAGCATGAAAAAAATAATACAATATACCTGAGGAAGGCATGCTGCCAACGGGAAAGTTAGAAAACATATTGTTTTCGCAAAATCCGACTCGTTGGACCTTGGTCTCCTTGAATAATGCAGAACGAACTACCTCGCCAGAAAACAATCATTAGTTAACAGTTAATAAGTTCAAAAATGGAGCTTTCAAAGAGGTGCCTTAGACCCCATTGATCAGTTCACTCAATAACAAAATCAGGATAATAGTTTTTTTTCTTAAAAAAATAATGGACAATCCATAAATGATGTTATAAGTGCTACTAATGGCACCTAAGCACTCTTTAATAATGGATCTTGACTCATAATTTTGGGCTGTGGGTGCACGGGCATTTGCAGTTTTTGAATTAAAAGAAAATTAATTTAGCTATCTTACAGATTACATAGTATCATTACATTCATGCACAAACGGATCCTAAGCAGTACACAACACAGAATTCGAACGAAAACTACATCCTAGATTCACAAACTAAACAGGTAGACCGCCAGAAAATCTTGCTTCAGTGTAGTGGCCTTTTGCAAACGTGATTCTGGCGAGTGTGGGTTAACATTTGAGTGAAGAAAAACTAAAGGGGCATTTGTAAGTTTACCACATGGCATTAACAGTGAAGCATGAACAAGGTAAAGAAACTCAATTGAAAAATATTCAAATCATGTGATCAGTTTAGCTATGGATAGAATAAGATGTAAGACGCGTATCAATCAGACTAAGTGCTGCGCATACCTCCAACCTAAACAAGAGGAACAACACTGTCATAGCTGGAAAGATACATAGGGCATCAGGAGTTGTCAGATCAGTAAACCAGAATGCGCCACCCTCTTTGAACGATGGGAGTTTCTCAACCATGTTTGATATCTAAAAGCAATACAGAAGAATGAAATCGTCTGTGAGAAAAAAAAAAGAATAAAAGAGAAGTTGGCGGTGGCAATAAAAACATGAGCATCAAAGATTGTTTGAACCCATTTTTTGACGTACGAGGTCTACTTACAGCAAAGTAAAGAGCCATAAAAGTATAGGGCGTCAAAATCATGATAGATGCTGGAAGACCCAATCTGTATGAAAAAAAAAGAAAAGCATTTTTAGATCTAGGAGAAACCCATGTAAGATCCCTAAAGCAAAACTGTTTCCTGGCCACAGGGTACAGAGAGCATACGGTAGGACTCGGCAATTCAGCATCGTTAAGATTATTATTGTCCACTGGAGAGTTAAAGATCAGAACTATGACACTACAAATCTTATTAACATCAATACCAGTTCAAATCACCAAACTTAGTCCCTGATTCTTGTTCGTGTGCGTGTGCGCTTATACCATGTTTTCACAGAGAAATATAATATTACATTATCAGGGAAATCATTCTTATTAAACTGGGCCCAATGAAACATGGAATATCCTAACATGCAATTGTTTAGGGTTTAGGGCATCAGGAGTCCTCGGATCAATATTGAATTCTAACATTGTTTACGTACTGATAACTGATGACCAACTCCATAAAAGAACTGAAGCACAAGATTAAAGAATCAGATGTATTACACACAACTCATCCACATCTATGTTTATCGTTTAGATGACACATTAATGCTTAATGCAAATATTAAATCCATAGAAGTTGCACTTCTAACAAGGAGCATCTATCTATTACAAACTGTTTGTGATTTTTATTAAAACTTATGTTCTATTCAAAAGAATTTAGCCTCCTCTGATCAGAGACAATTGTTGCCCCAGTCGGGGCTATCTAGCATCATTAGATAATAATCAAGCCTTAAATAGAGGCATTCAGACATACTTTACAAATGCTAAATCATGATTGAACACTGGAAACAAAAAGGTTGGGAAACCACAAAACATTCCCTTCTCTCTATAATGCTAATATTGTACATTAGACTCTTTTTAATCAAGAACGGAGCCAAGATCTGCTTATATGTCACAGTACAAACATAAGTACTAGATTCCACATAAACCCATACCTCATAAATACAGAGAGCCCTCTTTGCACAGCTTCTTGTTTTGATTTCTGATCATTAGCCTACAGGAAGATCGTATATAACCAGGTTTATAGGAAATAAAATGAAAATTGAAATGACTAAAAAGTGAAATAAGAGAAGTGATTTCATGAACATTAAATTTTCTAGTCGCAACAACTACAGAAAATATCATGGTACATACACTCTCTATCAGCTTCCTAGCTTCTGAAATCTCCTTTAGCATCCCCTATGCAAGTGCAAAGGTGAAAGAAACGAAGTTTAGGAACAATGTAAGTTCAAACAATATAGAAGCAAGGTCCAATACTGTTAAACTCATCATAATATACAAAGAAGAAGGAAATGTCTTCGGTTGCCATTTTAAATTTCAGGCTTATTTGGAACGCAGGAATTTCACATAAAACAATTCTGCACAGAAACATCCTGAAAATTTTACACTCTACAAACAAGGCCTTCACATAATCAAACAATTAGACTAGCCTAGCACATATTTATGATGGAAACTTCATATATGCTACCATGTGGTGCACAAGTTTCAAATTATAACTCTGTACAGTGCGGTACTCATGTTCTGGTACACATCACACATCAGTTTGCAGCTGCTGGAAGAAAGACTCCTTTAAGTCCAGAATGTGGTTTCATTACTGTAATAAAAGAAGATAAAACATTACACTAGAATCTAAATGGGTATCTGAAAAACCGTGGCTAAGCTATCCTGTTGACCTGAAGTATCAGTGTATCAAATTTGTCCTAAGATGTCTATAGCAGAAAATCAAAGAGAGGTAACATCCCTAAGTTCTTACATTAGCTTGTTTTCTGGCGAAGAATGACAGCGTGAACAACACAGATCGCAACAGCACTGTCGAGATAGCAATGGAAAGCCCCCTATAGTTCAAAGAGAATGATGTCATCGACAGATAAAATATTTGCAACAACAGCTTAAACCCGCAAACCCCTAAATTAAATAAACCCTGACCAGTTGAGCCCGGTGAAGGAGTGGACGGCGTCGATGAGGTGCTGCACCGCCGCGACGGACAGCGACGAGTCCTCCGCGGCCCACGCCACCTCGCTGGGGAAGCTCGCCGGGGCCACGGCGACCGCGGCATCAGCGGCGTCGGGCCCTCGGTAGGAAGGCAAGGAGGAGAAGGGGCGGCGGAACGGCCCGGCGCCTGGGAGGTGGACGCCGAAGGGGAAGAGGTTTAGGGTTTGGGCCGTACCGGATGATTGGTGGGGGAGAGGGAAGTGGGGTGGCCGCAATCGGGGCGGCGGTGGAAACGGGGAAGGGGGTGAAGGATCGTCGCCGGAGCAGTTGGGGCTGAGGAGGTGAGGGAGCGCGGGGTGCAGGCGGCGGAAGAGATGGCCGGAGAGGCGGCGGGACCGCGCGGCCGCGGCGAGCGCCATGGCCCCACGGGGAAGAGAAGATAGCGCGGCACGGCGGGGGCGACGCCGTATTCGTGGAAGGGACGGAAAATTTCGTTTTGTGCCACTATGCACATCTTTTTCTCGCCATCTCATCAATTTCGTGAGCCTCGTCATCGGCAATGTGCCAGTGGACCAGAATAATTTTAGCTCGTTATTTTTTAAAAAATTTCTGCGTTTTTGTGCCAGGAAGAATTTTACTGGTAGTATATTTGAATGTTCGCTTTGATATTTTCAGAAATAAAATTTCTATGGTTTCACTGGATCTAACTTGTTGGGTGTTCCTCTTCTGTGTTTTTCAATATCCATATTTACCTGATGAACATATGTGGGCATGTGTCCATGGACTAGTTGAGTGACCACGTATATTTGTCTTGCGGAGTTGTCTCGAAAGACATCGACAACCCGCATGTTGGTTCTGCTTCTCCCTGTCTCTTGACCGCTCTCTGCTATCGTGAGCTGGCTATGACCATAAGCGACATTACATGGAGCTACTCCAAACCTGCTATTACGCTGGCTATAATGCATCTTCTTGGCCCCATCTCATCTCTATTTTGATTTTCTTATTCCTAACCGCCTTCCTTTCATACCATCTATCTTCTCCATAATGACAAGATTTGCCTCATCAGAGTGACCTTGGACCTGGCTAGAAGCCTAGGAACCAGGGGCACGAGCGCAATGGTGAGGGGAGTGGCAAGCCTATGGCTCAAGGTAGCACGCGACATCAGGGTGAAGAACGACGACCTATCGTTGGAGATGGGAGGAGGATGGGGTGCCTAGTGCTAAAATGGATGAAGAGCACGGGTTTGGCTACATTGTCTACTTTTGTACCTTCGGCTGTAACTTGTGGGCAATCAACTATAACAGTTTTGCACTTATTGCACTCCTTATTGCACTCGGCTACTGGTATTCTTTTGGAAAGTGAACCTTCCATCTTGTTCAGTATTGGCATATCCTACAAATATGGAAGTCCATGCATCATGCTTCCAAGGGTATGCGCCTGCCTTTTCGGAGTTCCGGTACCGTACTGACGAGAAGCCAGAGGAACCATCAACATAGCACAGCTCAAGCTCCTGGTACCTCCCTTTCCAACACTTCACCTCTAAATGTTTGGGCTGTCACTATGCACATGTTGATCTATGGTATACATCCTGTTCTGTTCAATATTTATTTAGTTGAATAATGACAGAAATTTCATAATTTGTCTTTTTCTTCCACTTAACAACTGCGCAAGGTCAGGACTGTTTACTGCCGTGTCAATTGTGAAAGTACATTGCATGCAGGCCAATGAGGGAGTGGTGGAAACAATACGCAGTTCCCTACCAGCAGAAAATTAACGCTCCCTACGAAAGACCGGTGAAGAACACTAGACATACTTCACTATGGTATATGTGTAGCTAGTCAGCATCGACATATATCATCCACATTTCTTTAGCACGTCTTCACCTGGCAATCATTTTTTCTTTTTGATCCTCAAGCTCGCATGGTTTTATTCATCACCTCCAGACCCAGCAATGTCGTGGGCCAGTTTGGATACAAAATCAGGGAAGGGATCCAACCAAAAATTTGGAAGGTCCGGGTCCCTACTTGACCCATACTGAGCAAGCTCATGAGCACAACTATTAGAGGTTCGAGAAACATGAATAAACTCAACACAATTAAAGTAAAGCAAAACTAGGCTCTTCGCCTCTCTAAACAAAGAGGGGAGCTTCATCTGTCACTTCAATCCCTCAGATGGGAGGATCGAAGCAAAGTCTGCCACTGTAGGCTTCATCTGTCACGCACCGGCAGCATGGGTGCAAGGGCTGACCACGTAATCATAACAATTGTTAATGAACAAAGTTCCCTAGATATTGAGCTGTTAATGAACTTACTTTTGTTTCACTATAAAATAGAAAAACTGAACCGCCAACTTTTGCCACGATTACTTCGCTATAGATATCTGTACTTCTTAATTTTGCAGATAAATTCCCCACTGCAGGTTCAGAGACTGTTCTACGCTGTTCCAATTCCGCCTGAACTTTGTTTTATGTTGTGCCACGATGGTAGTATGACACTCTTGTAGTCTTGTTCATAGTCCATTATAGCCTACATTTCCATATCCCTAGCCTTCCATCCACGATGCATCTATCTACTGAAATCCATAGTGGACCTCTCGCAAGTACGGTAAAGAATTAACTCGAGCAGAACAGACTCAATAACATGAATATGCTTGGCCTTCCAGCACTAATTACCGAAACCCAGGAATCATCAAAACAAAATTTTCCAAACGCACAGATCTCGACTCGGCTTTTCACAGTTTTCAGTAGCGCGCAGTTGCAGGAGGGATTCGAACATGGTGTGGTTTAGGCCCTATCACCATGCACCTGGACATGTCAAGGCAGCGGCGGGAAACTGGTTAATTACTTTGCTGCGTTCGTGAGGGGCCATCAGGCGCTACCTGGCTAGTAACCTTGGCGCGGGCAGGAATATGGCGACACGTCCGCAGCCCCGAGCTTCTGATTCAGGAGAGGCACTTGTTAACGTGTATTCATTGTACATTAGTTTTGGGCGATACGGCTTGGTAGTTTGGATAGCTTCTACCGGCCTAATCTCCTCCCATGTAATCGGGATTGTATCCCTTGTAACCGACTGTATATGGCTATATAAGAAAACCACGACGGCCGCCACGAACGTGTGCTGAGCCTTCCCCAATCCCGTATTCTGTTCGTCTTCATGGTATCAGACGGTTCGATCCGAACCTTACCAGCTTCCGCTTCCTAAACTCGCCACCACCAAAACCCTAGCCTCCTCCCTGGTCTCGCTGCTCCCCGTGCGCCGCCATGGGATCCACCGAAGCTAGCTCCTCCTCTGCCTCTTCTGCCAGCACCGTCTCAGATGCGATATCGCACCTGCTCGCCGCCGCCGCCGCGCCATCTCCGATCGCGGCCGCGCTCTCTGTCTCCTCCATCAAGAGCCACGTCCCGGTCCTCAGCTTCAAATCATCGAACTACTCCAAGTGGAAGATGTATTTTGAGGCAGCCTGTGGAAAGTTTGGCCTCCTCGCCCACATTGACGGGACCTCTCCTGCTGCTCCCGACGATCCATCCTGGGCGCAGGCGGACTCGTGTGTCCGCACCTGGCTGTTCACCTCCATGGCCGAAGATGTCAGCGACATGGCGGTGGCGCCCGGCCAGACGGCGCGCCAGCTCTTCCAGTGCACGTGCTCGCTCTTCACCGACAACCGCGACACCAGCGCCATCTACCTCCGCAAGCAGTTCCACACTCTTGTTCAAGGTGATCTCTCCGTGACGGAGTACTTTCAGCGGCTCAAGAATCTTGCCGACGCTCTCCGCGATGTTGGGCGCAAGATAGATGACGATGAGCTCGTGCTTAATGCCCTTCGTGGCTTGAATCCTCGCTACAAGACTGCTGCGGACATCATCTCCTTCCGCGAGCCCCTCCCGGACTTCGCCAAGGCTCGGGATCTCCTCGTCCTCTACGAGCTGTCGGACCCCAACGAGGTCGACGTTGCGGCTACCCTGCTCTGGTGGCTCCGCCTGCGCGTCCTCCTCTTCGCGCGCGCTGGCGCCGCCCCCGGCCAACCCTCCCCGCGGTGGCGGCAAGGGAAAGAACCGTGGCGGGAAGGGCAGGCAGCCCTACCAGCCGCGTGCCCCAGCACCTACTGGCCCCACCCCTCCAACCGGTCCCTGGGTGTGCATGACTCCCTGGGGGCCGGCTGCTTCGATTGGTCAGCCGTGGCCTTGTGACACCCCGTGTCACGGAGACCATACAGAACACACATTGTACTGAACAGAAGACCAAAAGAAACCAAATTCAAAATTCGAAATTCAGATTTCAAATAATGATCACACACATGCTTGTGAAACAACTCAAAATTTTCCATAACAACTTGAGCAACCAAAAATACCAGTGGATAGCCCTACTCAAAAGATAATTTTGGAGATTTTTTGGTGATTTTACAAATTCATTTGATAGCTCAATAAAATCACCAAAGCTGAAAAAGTGATCCACTTTGAAATGTTTCCATTTGAAATCCCTTTGGATTCCAGATGTGCATGTTGGGCAGTGGATAGAAATTTTCAAGAGCTTTCCAATGGTACCAAATTTGCTAATTTTGGAGCCTGTTTGCTAGGGCAATTTGTGTGCCAAAGATTGGGGAAAAATCAGAGTTTGAATAATTCGTGAAAATAAAAGATGCCGCTGGGCCCACTCGTCAGCCACCTCTCTCTCACTGCGCTCGCCCGACGTCGCGCGCCGCGTGGACGCCGGTGTACGGCGCGACGCCGCGGCGCCCTGGCCCGCCGTTCCGACCGCGCCGCGCCACAAAAGGGCCTCCCCGCGCCTGTCCGAAGCCGTCCGCCTCATTTTCCCGTTTCCCCGGCCACCCAAACCCTAGCGCGTCGCCATTGCCGAGCCGAGCTCAAGCTCGCTCCGCCACGCGCTGCATTTCGCCCTCACCAGCCAGCCGACGCAGCCAAGAAGGTCGCCATGGGGTAGAGGAGCTCCGCCGGGGCACCATTCTCCCTCTGCATCCTTGAGAGAGAGGGGAACCGCAGCTTCTTCTCCAAACCCGGCGTCCCGAGCTTTCTTCGCGTCGCCGCTCGATTCCCTCGCCTCAGTGAGCCCCTGCCCGATTACTCGCGTCGCAGACTACCCAAACCTATAGCGCACCCTTGTGACCTCACCTTTCTCCCTCATTCGCAGCCACGTCGCCGGAATCGCAGTTTTCCCCACCGCCGGTTTTCACCGCTGCGGGAGGCTCCCCGACGACGACCACCCTTCCGGCTTCCTCGTCGACGGCCGTGCGCGCGCCGAGCTTCGCCTCCTCGTCGTGAAGCTCCCCGGCAAGGCCTCATCCGCAACCGAGCACCACAACGATCCCACGACGTCGCCGAACCACCCCTGCCCCGCCATCCTCGCCGTCGAGCCCCCTCCGGTCGTCCCCGCGAGCCCGCGAACCACTAGGTGAGCTCCCCATCCTCCGCGCTACCTGTTGGTGCCCTCGGCCAGCCCGCGCGAGCCCCGGAGCTTACTCCGGCGAGCTCCGCCGCCGCCCTCCGGCGACGGCCCAGCCAGCGCACAGAGGGCCACATCGCCCGGATCCCGTGCGACAACGCCGGATCCGGTGTGGTCGCGCGTGTAGCCCTCCGTGTGTTCCCACACGCGAGTGGCTGGATCTGGTGTGGTTCAGACCGGATCCGGTGCGGCCCAGATCGTGTGGCCCCTCGTGTGGCCAGATCTGATTGGTTCGCCCAAATTTTCAAATCCTTTCGAATTAATGTAATTCCTAGAAATTGCCTGAAACTTGTAAAATCGATATAAAAATAAATACAACTCAGAAAAATGCAAATCCAATTTTGTTGGACTCCTTGTGACATGATCTATCCAGTAAAAATGAGAAATCACACTTTTGCACGTTATGTATTTCCTGAAAAATACATCTATGCAGATCCTGTTTAATTCATAACTAATTATCTGTTGCTCCATAAATCCTGAAATCTGGCATGCTGGTTAAGCTACTGTTAACACACCTACAGAGCATTCTTCCACTGTCATAGCTTACTTAATTATTTTCCTATGATTTAAATCGTTCCTGCATTGTTTAAATTATTATAATTAATCTGTAAGGAGACAAATCATCAAACTTCACCATAAATTACTTCCAGTGGTGGATTTCACCAGAAAAATGCCACTGGATATAAATTAATTTTCAAAGTCACATTATTCATTTAACCTACCCAAGTTGATTAATGGTGAACTTAATTAAAAGTTAATGAAGAAAATACTCCAGACGAAATTAATTAACAAAGTTAATTATTTGCACTTACAGTGCAAATGACTGTCCTATCAAGTAATTAAATCATTAATTGCATCATATTCTTGCATCTAACTTTGCATTATTCCTTGTCATAACGTGTAGTGACAGAGACGACTCCGGAGCCACTGGACTTCCAGCTGCCGGAGGAGCAGACCCAGGAGGTGCAGGAGGAGCAGCCGCAGCAGGACACTGACCCCGCTGACCTTGTTAGCTACGCTCCTGAGTCAGGCAAGCCCCGGTGCATGCCTTCCTAATTAGGATTTTTATTTTCGCACTTGATTGGGGCTAGTAAATGATTATGCATTAGGTTTATTAGGAGTTGATGTGAAACCTTAGAATTGCATTAGGATTACCCTTCCATATCCTACCTGGTGTCCTATTTTTGTAGATGTGGTCTAGGTTACGTTAGAACTTGCTAGGCTTAGTGGCTAGCGGACTGTAGAAGTCGAGTGGTAGGTCCCACTCGCGAGATAGGTTCACCCTGGATCGTACTAGCTGGATTTAGGATTTGTTGAGACCGGACGGGGAATTGTTTGTGTAGGATGGTGCGAGAAGGCTGGGCCTTCACGGTGGTAGCCCCGTCTGTGTCGATTAAAGACCGTCCGTTGTTGGCCCTGTTGAGCAAGTTTGAACGTACTGACTCACATGCTAGTGTTTTTATGGGCCTAGTAAACCTAGTAGCCTGCGTCGCCCTGGATGTCTGGTAGATACTTTACTCTTTCTATCATGGTATTTGGGAGAGGTAGGGTGGCGTCCCGCGCAGTCAGCCGTCCGGGACGGGGGCTGCGGTGGGAGAGCCCTTCCTCGGGAGGAGTAGAATCTGGTACAGCTCTGGTGGTACGTAGCGTAAACGGTTGCCGTATGTGGCCTTTGCCGCGTATGGCGTGTGGTCAGGTTTTCTCCTGCAGGATGTACATCGATGTCGCCGCTCTCGGTCAAGAGCAACCTTGCTCACTGAGTCACCTCGTAGTGTGATATGCTTGATGATGATGACTAGTACTGTTATTTATATTTCATTACTGTATACTGCTTATATGATGTATTGTTACTTTATATCTGTTCTAGAGATATGCACACTGTTTTACTGGATAAGTACCTAACTTGAAAATAAAAACTTGAAAATAAGGATCCATTAATTAGTGCGAGTTATGCTATCGCTTCAGCCATCCCCTTGTAGCCTTTGCATAATTAGGAGTCGGCTGTAGATAGCCACGTTGATGGGTAAGACTTGCTGAGTATTAGTTGCTCAGGGTTTGGCTCCTTATGTTTTATTGCAGGTAGCACCTTTATCCCTGACTCTACGGGTGGAGGTGGACAGTGGGATGGCCAGCTTCCCTATGGTTGGACAGCCCACTGGGAGACTGAGGAGTGATCTCCTCCCGAGTCCGCATCTTCATAGCTTTGGATGCGGGTTCTTATTGTATCGTGAGCGCGTGCGCCTGTATTTCTACTAACTTTGGACTTGTACTTGTATCGTTAATTTCTGCTGTGCGACTCTATGTTTTAATTGGATTAATGTAACCACTTAAAGACTTAATTTGTGCTTTTTATATGCTGTACTGTTGTGTCTGTTCATCAGCGCTATACCGACTCGATCCTGCGAAAAGCGGAGACGCTTCAGGCCTGCTCCTCCTCGCCCCAGTGCCGGCATCCTCGGCCCTCGCCCCGCCCCGGCCTCGGCGCAGCAGGCGTACACCACCACCACCACCATGGCGCCGGTTCAAGCCTCCAACCAGCAGTGGGACCAGGCGTCGTTGATCGCGGCCCTCAACGCCATGCAAACTGCGTCTCAGACCGGTTGGGTAATGGATTCGGGTGCGTCCTCTCACATGGCTGCCGATGATGGTATTTTGCACACCCCTGCTCCCCTCCCTCCACATCCCTATGTCACCGTGGGTAACGGCTCCTCTCTACCCGTTACTCATGCTGGCCATGCTTCTCTTTATTTTCCTTCATCCAACTTTGCACTTCGTGACACTCTTATTGTACCATCCTTAATCAAGAACCTTGTTTCAGTTCGTCGCTTTACTCGCGATAACTTTTGTGCTGTCATATTTGACATGTTTGGTTTTTCTATTAAGGATCTTCGTACCGGGACCACGATTCTACGCTGCAATAGTGAAGGCGACCTCTACACCTTCGACTCCACTCCTGCAGCTCGCTCCGTCGCCCTTTTGGCCTCCATAGCTTCCTTCGACATTTGGCATCGTCGTTTGGGCCATCCCGGTCGTGATGTCATGTCTTCGCTACAAAAATCGAGTCTTATTTTCATGTAATAGTGTCAGTGGGTCAGTTTGTCATGCTTGCCAACTTGGGAAGCATGTGCGTCATCCTTTTCAAAGGTCCAATACAGTTAGCACTGCTCCGTTCCAGTTAGTTCATTGTGATGTCTGGACGTCTCCTGTGGTCAGCAACTCCGGTTATAAATTTTATTTGATTATGGTTGATGATTACTCTCATTACATTTGGACCTTCCCACTGCGCCAAAAATCCGATGTTCATGATATTTTACTCGTTTTTGCTGCCTATGCTAAGAATCAGTTTAATCTTCCCATTGGTTGCTTTCAGGCCGACAATGGTCGCGAGTTTGTTAATCATGCCAATGTCGACTTCTTTAGGCGTCACGGCATTTTTCTCCGCCTCTCATGTCCCTACACATCCCCACAAAATGGTAAAGCCGAACGTGCTATCCGCTCCACTAATGATGTCGTTCGTACTTTACTGTTTCAGGCGCATATGCCATCCTCGTACTGGGCCGAGGCTCTCGCGGCTGCTACCTTCCTTCTCAATCGACGCCCCACTGCAGCGCTTCGCTTCGCCACTCCATACGCTCGCCTGTTTGGTCACGACCCTGACCTTACTCAGTTCCGTGTTTTTGGCTGCTTATGTTACCCAAATATTTCAGCTACCGCTGCTCACAAGCTTGCGCCCCGCTCAGTGGCTTGCGTCTTTATCGGGTACCCTCTTGAGCACAAGGGATATCGCTGTCTCGATCCTTCCACTCGCCGTGTCATTGTGTCACGCCATGTTGTGTTTGACGAGTCCAATTTTCCCTTTGCCTCCACTACACAAACTCCCGAGTCTTTCAACCTGGACTTTCTTCTCACTCCCGAGTCTCCAACTAACAAGTCCATACGGACTAGTTTGTCATCTCGTGCAGGTACTCTCTCAGCTGGGCCATCGGCTCCTCTCTGGACCACGGCGCCACGCTCTCACCGGACCACGCGCCCAGCTCGCCCTGGGTCGTGTGTTCCTCCGGTGCTCCCGCCGTCGCCCGACGCATCTCACGTGTCCGAGGTGCCAGTGTCACGCGCGCCTCCCGGCTCGATGCCACGCGCGGCCCCGGAACATGACGCGCAACGCGCGGCTGTGCCTCCCAACCCCGCGCCACGCGCGGCCGCGGACTCTACGCCACGCGCGGCACCGGACGCTGCGCCACGCGCGGCCACGGCTCCGACGCCCTCGACGCCCACTGCTGCGCCATCTCCCGTGGTCGTCGACGCCGAGTCTCCGCTGCCGGCTGCCTTGCGCAGTCCCTCTCCGGTGGCTTCTCCACCAGCTCCTCCGCCGCCGCCGCCGCGGCGTCCCCCGCTCAGTCCTCAAATGACTACGCGGGCAAAGCACGGCATTTACAAGCCACGTGAGCGGATGAATCTCTCGGCCACAACCTCCGAGGTTTCACCACTCCCGAAGACTTACCGTGCGGCTCTCGCGGACCCCCATTGGCGTGAGGCGATGTCTGCAGAATACAAAGCTCTTGTCGACAATGGTACTTGGACGCTCGTCCCTCGACCGCCCGGTGCCAACGTCGTGACTGGCAAATGGATTTTTAAGCACAAGCATAATTCTGACGGCTCCTTGTCTCGCTACAAGGCGCGCTGGGTTGTGCGAGGCTATTTCCAGCGGCCAGGCATAGACTTTGACGAGACATTCAGTCCGGTCGTCAAACCTGCTACCATCCGGGCTGTGCTGAGTATTGCAGTTTCTCGCTCTTGGGCCATTCATCAACTCGACGTCAAAAATGCTTTTCTCCATGGCAACTTGGATGAGACCGTGTATTGTCAGCAGCCCTTAGGATTCGTTGATCAGCAGCATCCTGACCATGTATGTCGCCTGTTGAGGTCTCTATACGGATTGAAGCAAGCTCCTCGTGCGTGGTACCAGCGTTTCGCCACTTATATTCGCACCATTGGTTTCAGTGCTTCGGTTTCAGATACTTCACTATTCATTCTTCGCCGTGGTGCTGATATTGCTTACATTCTCCTTTATGTTGACGACATTATTCTCACGGCTTCATCATCATCACTGCTGCAGCACATTACTGAGCTTCTACGTAATGAGTTTGCCATGACAGATTTGGGAGATCTTCACTTCTTCTTGGGCATTGACGTCACCCGGTCTTCTACTGGTCTTCTGTTGTCTCAACGCCAATATGCCATTGAGCTCTTGCAGCGTGCGGGTATGTCGGAGTGTCATCCTACAGCCACACCGGTTGATACTAAAGCGAAGCTCTCCGCCACGGATGGGAGTCCTGTGGCCGATCCTAAGGAGTATCGCAGCCTCGCCAGTGCCTTGCAGTATTTGACTCTCACTCGCCCAGACCTTGCCTATGCCGTTCAACAAGTATGCCTTTATATGCATGACCCACGAGAGCCTAATCTCAACATGATCAAACGCATCCTTCGGTATGTTCATGGTTCATTGGATTATGGTCTTCACTTGTCGGCATCCTCTTCTTGCACCTCTCTCACCGCATACTCCGACGCGGATTGGGCGGGGTGTCCTGATTCTCGGTGCTCCACTTCTGGTTATTGTGTGTATCTTGGCGACAACCTCATCTCATGGTCCTCCAAGCGCCAGACGACGGTGTCTCGTTCTAGTGCGGAGGCCGAATATAGGGCAGTGGCTCATGCTGTTGCTGAATGTTGCTGGGTTCGGCAGTTACTCCAAGAGCTCCACCAACCTCTCCACACCGCCACTGTTGTCTATTGTGACAATGTTAGTGCGGTGTATATGGCGTCCAACCCGGTGCATCATCGTCGCACGAAGCATATTGAGATAGATATTCACTTTGTGCGCGAGAAGGTTGCCATTGGACAAGTTCGTGTACTTCACGTGCCCTCCAGTCATCAATTTGCAGATATCATGACCAAAGGCCTCCCGGTTCAGCTGTTCCAGGAATTCAGGTCCAGTCTTTGCGTTGAGAAGCCACACGCTTCGACTGCGGGGGGGCGTTAACGTGTATTCATTGTACATTAGTTTTGGGCGATACGGCTTGGTAGTTTGGATAGCTTCTACCAGCCTAATCTCCTCCCATGTAATCGGGATTGTATCCCTTGTAACCGACTGTATATGGCTATATAAGAAAACCACGACGGCCGCCACGAACGTGTGCTGAGCCTTCCCCAATCCCGTATTCTGTTCGTCTTCAGCACTGGACTCGGTTGCGTCCAAGAGAGGATGAGCATCCATTTTCTGACTTCCGGGGATCCAAGAATACTTTGTCCAAGAATAGGATCAAAAGTGGCTTGGACCTTGGCTTAAGCACTCATAACGAGAACCCAGGCGCAGAAGCTTTTCAATCTCCTGCTGAACGATCCCGATGCCACCCTTTCCGAGAAGGGTATTTCAACGACTTGCATTTGCCATGTGAGACCAGATATCTTGCGATGATGTTTTATTTCCTATGTACTCGGATGCCTACAATTTGGTGTGAAAAGTAAGACATCCATCATCGGGATGCCTACAATTTATATACCTCCAACAGTTTGGTGTGTTGATGTCACGAAGTAGATAGATTTTAGTGCTGATACATTGCACGCATTTACTTGTCCTATCACAAGTAGCTTAATTATCAACGGGCGGGCTATAAACCTATAACATATACAGATATTCGCAATCACACACTACTGCAATCACATCTATCAATAAGTTGAAACATAGACTAAAGAACAGTGTAAACCCTTTAGATATGACTTGAAATGGAACAAAAACTAAACTAGAAGCAAACAGACACGAGCCAAAAGTATTGATAAATTAAATCCGAAGTTACTACCAAGAACAGTATACCATGATTTGCGCACTGAAA
The DNA here is from genome assembly GCA_007726485.1 of Eragrostis curvula. NCBI lineage: Eukaryota > Viridiplantae > Streptophyta > Magnoliopsida > Poales > Poaceae > Eragrostis > Eragrostis curvula. The sequence continues at coordinate 2,992,541 of RWGY01000031.1, read as the reverse complement.
ACTACAAGATGAATGTTCGATAATTCTGCATTCCATGATTTATACAATTTATTTAGCATACATATAGCCATTATCTTTGTGGCAGAGAGGTCCCTTGCATAAACCTGACGCAGCTTCCACATATGATTGGTCTACATAAACATGTGGAACAGTGGTGAGTTAACTTGTTGCATGTACATTTTGCCATTTGACTACTGTAGGTCAGAATCATCTTGCAACTTCTATGCTCATCACAGCTTTCTTCCTGAGGCTGTAATAATCAGTTGTTTCTCCCCCAGAATAATACTCTGCTGTATTGGTTATCGACCTTCCTGGCACTATGATTGGTCTATCACTGTGAGATAGTGCTCCTGGCCTCTGTTGTATCACACCGTCCAGTAGCCGGAGTTCCTTTGCCACCTCCTTCATAGTTGGCCTGTGCTCACCAGCCATAATCAAGCATCGACCAGCCAACTCTGCTAGTTGATGCACAACGTCCATGTTTTCTTGGTCATCCATGATCTCAGAGTCCACAAGCTCATAAAGCTTTCCCTTCTTCACAGCCTCCTGGAAAACCGAGGCAAGGGATTCCTTCTCCTTGGATATAGCCTTCTTGCGTGTTAAGAGCTCTAGGAGAACGACACCAAAGCTGTACACATCACTCTTATCAGTAAGCTCGAAGTTCAGTAAGTACTCTGGATCTAAGTAGCCCAGTGTGCCCTTCACCACTGGAACATTTTCATCCGTTGATCCAATCATGGAGCACCCAAAATCAGAGACCTTCGCGGAAAGATCAGGACCAAGAAGAATATTGGCAGACTTCACATCGCCATGCAAGATTGGATGGTTAAGTGAATGCAGGTATGCAAGTGCTTGAGCGGACTTGGTAGCAATCTTCAGGCGGATATCTAGTGTCCGGGTGTAGTTGTTATCTTGGGAATGGATTAGACACTGTAGTGTTTTGTTTGGCACATACTCATAGACAAGGACTGGAACATCAAACTGCAGACTGCAACCAAGAAGCTTGACAATGTTGTCATGGTTGACTCGAGAAAGTATGAGAAGCTCTTTCACAAAATCCACTCGCCTACTCTCATCAATGCCCTTGCATCTTTTGACTGCAACGAGATTGTTATCTGGATCCAGATTGTGCCCTCTGTAAACAATTCCCTGCCCACCTTGTCCAATGATTTCACTGTCATTAAAGTTATTTGTAGCCAGTTTGATTTCTTCACGGCTATACAATTTGAATGAAATATTACATTCCACTTTCATCATTTCTAATAACAGTTGGCCGCCATTTAGCTCGAAACATTTGTTTATCTTCCTCATATGATCTTGCCTTGCAATACGTCGTTTGTGCTTGATCCATTCTGTCCCCAGGAAAAGAATAAGGCCAACCAAAACTGAAACGCTTATACCTGGATGGGAGTGCATGAAAAAAGTTTGTTAATTGGTAAGCAGTTGATGAGAAACAATTGAGCATCAGCTGATATATGCTGACTTTTCATATATGTATCCGCGTAAAATGTTTCTGTATGAGCCATTGCATTCTTGTTGACGAGAAAGCTTACATTCTTTTTGGATCCAAGTTTGAGAAATTACTAAAACTAGCATCCACTGACAAAAAAAAATTACACCATAACATTCAGAAAAAAATAACTACTTTATGCCCTCTTCTCATTCAAACAATGGATTTGAAGAAAAAAAATTCCTAAATGACTTTATAAAATATATGTATACTGAGTTAATGCAAGTACATAACTCTAAAATATAAATGATAACGAAAATAGGAGGTGTTTGAAAATGGTTGTAAGGTAGTCTGTTTTTGTAAATTTATATGAGTCTTGCTATTTATTATTGTTCGTGAACGTCCATGAGTTATTGAAACATATAAAGTCAGCTTTCGAATTGAATAAGTTAACAAGAAAGATAGCTTATGTATGGCGTGGGTGTGGGGTGCCAGTGGTTGAGCGTAATTATATGGATAAGTCATAGCATTTCAGTTGTACGTGTTAACAAAGCAATAAAGAAAAGGAAGGTGCCACTGTAGGCGCCTATGGAGAAGTCCATAAAAAAACAAAACTATGTTTGGCATCAGTTTGCAATTTGTAATGTTACCACCCGATACAACTGATCCCAATTTTTTGTTTTGAAACTTATGACAATTCTGTGCCAGTAGAGATGTAAAGGTTATCAAGCAACAAAACTAGCCCCTCCGCTTTTCATATATGAAATGACAAGTGTCATAAATTAAAAGGGGAGGGAGTAAACTGTAACAAAACAGTGACTTGAAACGAGTAGCGAGAAGTACCAATGGCAATTTTAGCTTTCGAGGAAAGAGCTTGATCCCGCTGGCATGTTCCATTACTGGGACTGCCAATGGGATATTGCGGAGGGCAAACACATTCGAATCCGCCGGGAGTGTTGATGCAATTTGCATTAACAGAGCAGGTACTGTTTGTTTGATCCTTACATTCATCAATATCTGCAATGAAATACCACCCTTAGCAAAAGTTCTTACGTACAAGGAATATATTTGTATAAAACTGAATATAAATTGTTTTATGAAATTAATCGACAGATGATCAAGCTAGTACAAAGCTACAAGACCAACCGAATGGCAACGTATTGCCTTGCTAACTCGAGACGTGGGATTGGGCAGGTTTATTACCTTTGCATCCATCTTGAAGGTAAGGATTGCCTTCGTACCCCCTGGAGCAGTTGCAGATGTAGCCTTTTCCACTTGGCAAGTCGAAGCAGTCGCTATTGCTGCTGACGCATGCATAAGTGTCTGGATCCGTCCGTGCATCCTTGCAGGTCTTGTGTCCAATGGCCCAGTCCACAACCAGCGGAGCACGGCCGTGGTTGGTGTTGTTGAATTCCGGCGACGTAGCATAGCTCTGCACAAAGGTGAAATTTGACGAGTCCATCAGCACAGCGTAGCTGCACTGGCTGCCGCTGTAGATATCCGCCTTGTTGAAGTTCTTGTCAAACCAGACTCGGTAGTACTGAAGCCCCTTGGGGATGGCCGTCTCGCAGCAGCCGATCCCGGAGCAGGAGCCGTTGGTCAGAGTCGTCACGTCACCACGTCGGCACATGGCCACGCACCCACTCATATATTTGCCGGTGTTGTATTCGTCGGCGATGTACGCCAGTGCTTGGCATCCGATGACCGTGAACTTGTTATCGGTGTCGGAGAATCTGTAGGGTGTCTTGATGAAGTTCAAGTGCCAGTCAGTGTCGTCCATCTTCATTGTTGTTGTGTTGTAGCAGCTAGAGGAGATGTAATTCAACATCCGGGCCTGGCCTTTCAGGAGCGAGATGTTCAGCACCTCCACATTTGTATGGAACGGCCTGGAGACACCTTTATCAGTATACTTGCAGGAGAGATAGAACCCATCCGCCATAGCGCAATTGTCGTCTTGTCGGCTAGAGCTAGACCGGATGCCAAACGGGTAAGGGATCTCTACGTCACCACATTTCCTCTGGCACTTGCTGCTAGGCTGCGGCAGCGGCGACGGCGGTGGCAGTGCTCCAGCGGCTATGGACACAGCCGCGAGCACTGCACAGATCCATATCAGGGTTGCTAATCTATGTAACAGCATGGATGGCCAAGGAGGGTTAGGTAGTTGTTTGTCCTTCATTTCTAGCGAGCAGAGCATGGCATCTGCTCCCCTGTGGTTGAAGGAGCGGTTATATATAGGCACGCGCTCGCCATAGCTTGCAACGATTGAGGAGTGTGTTCCGTCTAGACTACGGGTCCAGCGCCCAGTCAACACTCCAGCTATCCGACAACTTGAAGACCCTGTTGCAAGTCTTCGTGAGAACGACTGATCAGCATCAACAATCAACACGTAAAGGGCCGGACTACGGGAAAACGAAAGTTTGCCGTGAGCCAACCACTTTGCCGTGTGCAAACCGTCGGGCACACGGCAAGCATCCTATTTTGCCGTGTGTTTTCAGACGCGCACACGGCAAAGCATTAGCACACGGCAACGTATAGCTTCACCGTGTGCCCGGTGCGCGGCACACGGCAAAGATGGTATTTACCGTGTGCCAACAGACATGCGCACGGTGAAGACATTCCGTTAAGGTTTCGCGGTCCGCCACTTAACGGGCGTTAGTGGAAAACCCGTGTGCCAGGGTTTGGGCACACGGCAAAATCCCCTCTTTGCCAGTAGTTGAAATCAAATTTAAAAGTCGTATTCATGAAATTTCGCCTCGAACGTGGGGTCAAATAGTATTTAAATTCTAAAAAAAACAAACAAAGTGACGGTCAGACCGTGGGAAGTGGCGGTCAGACCGTGGGATGCCCAGAGGCACATCTGCTCTCTGAACATCTGATGGTCGCACCGTGAGTGCTGAAAGTCAGACCGTGACCTTGTGGCGGTCAGACCGCTGACTTGTTCAGAGGCTCATCTGCTCTCTGGACTGCTTGCGGTCAGACCGCGGTCATATATCACCAATATGTCACATATATCATCCATATCACCATATGTCACATAAGTTCAAATACATCACAAGTCCACATAAGCAAATCCATAGAAATAAAAGGGTACATAAGTTCAAATACATCACAAGTTCACAACATTGACAACTGAAGTTCACATCTCAAGTTCACAATGTTGACAACATAAGTTCACAACAGAAGTTCACAACAATAGTTCAGAACCAAGCTCGCGGCGTCTCCGGTGTACTTTTCTTGAGTACTTGCCCCCTAGCACATTTTAATTATCTCGGTGGAACTGTCATGGCTGCAGGGACTATCGGCAGACGATATTATCTCGGTGGAACCTTCGTTTGATGGTGACGTCTCCGGTACGACGGTCGAATCATCGCTTGTCTCCGGGCAAAGGATCGAACCATCGCTTGATGAATCGGGTCCTTCAATATAGTAACCTGATGCATGAGGATCCGCATAAGGTAGTGCAGTTGTTGGACTGCCTAGGTGCTCAAGTTTGTAGTTAGGGGGTGATATGTAGACTGGTTGTAGCATACCTGCTTGGTGACAACCTGGTCCAAGTGCAGCTCCTGTATTGGAAGGCCCCGCACCCCCGTCACCCTTTGGTCGCGGAAATAGTGTGTAGCGGATGCGTGGCGGGTTGGTTTCTGCAGTAAGAGTGACAATTGTTAGAGGAAACAATGTAACATTATCGGAGCAAGGTTATGATGTAACTGCAGTTACCGTTGGCTGGAAGTGTCTGATGACCCGGTGGAGCTGGTGATCCATATGTTCATTTTGGTACCACGCCTTGTGCGGATGCCAATATGGGCAATCCTAGGTATAGTCGATGGGCGTGCATATGTCTTCATGCCGAATGAGAGATCACTTCGCCTCAAACCGACGTCGGTAACTGTACATATATTGTTGAAGATTCTATGTACTACCGAGAGCTCGTTCCAAAAGATTGGTGGCATGCCAGTTACGACAATTTGGAGTTTTTGCAAATTTTCAGAAATTTGGGGGGATGTAGATTGCATCTGGACATTGGGAAGTTTGGGATCAATGAGTACTTCAATGGAACCATGTGCGGGCGTCAGTGGTAACATCGAAAAGTCCTGTCCCTTTGCCGTGTGCCAGGGAGAGGGCACACGGCGAAGTGACCATTTGTTTGCCGTGTGCAGGGACAGGGCACACGACGAACTGGCTTACGCCGTTTCCGCCGACGCCCTCACACGCCGTCACTGGCATAGTGTCGCCGTGTGCCGGCTCAGGCCCACGGCAAACTTCTTTGCCGTGTGCGCCACGTTGGGCTCACGGCGAAACGGCCTTCGCCGTCGGGCCTGTTCGCCGTCAGGCCTTCGCCGTGGGCTGCCTACGGCGAAAAGGTTCGCCGTGTGCTATTTCTTCTTTACCGTGTGGCGCTGGCGCACGGCGAACTTCCGTTTTGCCGTAGTGCGGGCAAGGAATCCATATGCAAAAAATTATCATTACATTTCTATCGCCTTCTCTGCCTCCGATTCAATTAGATCAAATCAACAATTTGAGATGAATTTTCAACGCTTTGCAATATGTGAAGAAGCGTGTGCTATAGGCAGTGAAATGAGAAAGGGAGGCTGAATCTTAATGATGTCTCGTGTCCTGTAGTTGGGTGAGAAAATGCCACCGTTTTCAGTTCTTAGCAGTCACGCTCAGTCTTAAGTGCATCAAGACGTCAACTAACTTCGTGAGCCAAGGCATGGCAATCCAACAAAAAGAGGTTCTATGCATCCAGTCCAATTAGAAGTTGTTCTTTGGCGATACGTTTTTTTTTTTTTTTTTGAGAACGTGCGGAGCACGTTTTTCATTAAGAAAAGGAGAAAAGCTCGCAACGTGGCCGAAACCAAATTCCCTAAGGAACTTGGAAAAACCCCGACCACGAAGTAGTGTTAGGTTACAAGTACAAGTACAAACCCACTTAGGTGAAAAGGAAGAACAACGCTAGACAAGAAGAATGGAAACACACTCCCAAACAAAACGACTAGAAAAACTAAGTCCTCCTACGGGCTAGCAAATTCATAATCTTGGCGAAACCCGCAGCAACCTAAAGATAAGCTTCATCGATGATCTTGTGCGACAAAGCGACCGGTTGGAGTGCTTGAAATTAGAAGACCCTGTTATCCCGCTTTTTCCAAATTCTCCATACGACCAAGATTAGTAGGAGATCTTGAAGCCATGCCGAGCCCATTGCAACCACGACCACGACCGGGTGGAGAACAATCACCCACGACCTGTAACGACCAAAACACTGCGACCATGACCACGACCGAAAATCAACAAACATAGGATGGAGAAAGGAGAGGGGAGGCGAGCCAAGCACGCCAATTTTGCCAGCGGAGAGGTGGTCGGGGCATCACAACCATGAGAGAGAAGGTAGAGGGGAGGCAAGGAATGGCCGAGGCGATTCCGACAGCGACCATGACCAGGCGACAGCGACCACGACCAAGGCGACATCGGCCATGACCAAGCGGCAGCGACCACGAGTTCTACGTCCAGGCGGTGGCGACCACGACCAAGCCATAGCGAGTATGGTCACGAGTTCCGCGTCCATACGACGACAACAACGATCATGCGACGGCGACAACGATCAAAGCGACCACAAGTTTGTTGTCCACGCGGCAACGACCATGACCAAGCGACCACGACCACAGGACAACGATCACAACCACGACCAGAGGACGACGACCACAACCACGACCAAGCGATCACGATCAAGAGACGACGACCATAGCGCCGACCAAGCGACCACGACCATAGGACAACGACCACAACCACAACCACGGCCAGAGGATGGCGACCACAACCATGACCACAATCCTGACCAAGCGACGGCGACCACAACGACGATCAGGCGACCACGACCAGAGGACGGCGACCATAGCCCTAACCACAATGACAACAAGCCATGACCCAGCAGCCACGTGCATGACCAGGCAATGACGATCACGACCAGAGGACGGCGACCACAATCACGACCAGGGGAAAGCGACCATAGCCCCGACCAAGTGACCACGACTAGGGGACGACGACCACAACCAAGCGACCATGACCATAGCCAGGCGACGATGACCACGAGATTCCTCATCCAGGCAGCGACGACCATGACCACGAGATCCGACGCTCCACCCCAACGACACTCTCCGGCCCCTCCATCCCGCGCCACCTCCTACAGCCCTTCACCAACCATGCCGTCGATGTAGTTGTATCACAGCTGACATAGTCCACCAGCGCAGCACGCCACATCGTCCCCACAGCCCACCATGCGACCACGACCACCGTTAGCTACCACCGACGTCGGATTCAACCACAGCGACCAAGAAACGACTACGGGCCACCAAGCCAACTTCATAGCCGACGGATCCAAGCTCTCGACTTCACAACTGTCAGATCCGAGCTCACCGATGGGCTGATGGGTGGCTCGCCTTCTGCACGCCATGGCTGGCAGCGAGGGCGGCGCGGAGGGGGTTGGCGCATGTCCACCATGAGCGTTCTTGGCCTGTTGCCCCACGACGAAGTGCACGGGCGTGGCGAGGGCAACTATGAGACAGGCGAGAGCGACCAAAAAGCGACCTTTTTTTTCCCCCCTGATTCGCCGTGACTAACCATGCGCGACCACTACCACGGTGAGGGAGGAAGCACGGGAGCCGTATGGCCCCGGCAACCATCAGTAGAGGCCGGTTGGGAGAACACAAGAGTATGACCGGAAAGACACTACCACGACCACAACAGTAGCAAGCAGAGAAAAGAGGAGCGCAGCAACAGCCAGCTCCGCCGTTTTATACACAGCCACGACCACGGTGTAGCAAGGAGGAGCTCAACCACTACATCCACCAAGTTTTTGTCTTGCCGGTGAAGAACGGACCACCCATGGCCATCACCGAGCAACCACCATGGCCGCAACCACTCAGTACAACAACAACCACTTTAAAACTTGTACAATTATGACCACAAGGGAGCTTTAAGGAGCCGCCGCACTGATCTGATCCCAGAGCGAGGAGATTGGTTGTGATGGATGAGGGGGAGGGAGGGGAGGAGCTGGCAGGAGCGAGAGGGAGAAACCCCGCGTCTTCGTCCTCAACCCTCAACCTGGAGCCCCAAAGCACCCGCACAACAACCCTGCCGTGCGCTCCTGCAGCCCAAAGCTGACTTCAGTGACCTCCACCTTCACCAAACGACCACACTCCGCTGCACGTCGCCGGCGCGACCAAGAGGCGACCATGGCCTGAGATTCAACCGCGCGTGTTGTGGATCCAGCGACCAAGGACACCGACGCGTCGAGCTGCGGAGGGCCCCATCACGTTGAGCTGCGGAGGGACGCGGCCGCGTGGGGCCACCGAGAGCGCCGGGCAACGGAGGAACGACCCCGCGTGCAAGGGTGCCGCCAGACCTGACCGGCAGCGAACTCCACAAACAGAGAAGGCGGCGCGTGCCCGCGTCCGAGCCCGAGCCCGCGCCCGCACCAGCTCCGCCAGATCCAGAATGCTAGCACTGTTCCTCGCGTCGCCCGGCCTCATCCTCGCGGCCGCGCGCTCCCGCGGCGGTGAGGAGGGTGCGAGAAGAGGAGGGTAGCGGCGGCGGGAGACATCGCGTCCACGAGAGCCGCCGGCGGCGAGAAGGATGGGGGGAAAGGGAGGGCGGGGGCGAGGGAGGGAGATGGGCGCCGCCGCGTGCCGGCTCGGCGAGCACTGCCCCAGCACCACCCCATCCCGGCGGGCTTCGCCGCAAGCGAGGTGAGGAGCGTCGTGACGAGAGGGAGGGAGAGGACGTCGTCGCGCGGTTGCTCGGCGAGATCCACCCTCGCGCCGCCCAGCCCCGGCGAGATCTGCCCCGTCCTGTGCGAGGCGAGGTGCGCCGCTGGGAGGGAGGGAGGGAGAGCAGCGCCGCCGCACGTCGCAAGGAGGAAGAGGCGCGCCTTCAACGCGTCCTCGCCATGCTCCGCCCGGCCACGGCCGTGCCCTGCCGGATGTGGATAGAAGGATCTTTGGCGATACGTTTCTCTGTTTTTTTTCCCTCATGCAGTTGCTTCTAGAAGGCGGACCCAGTTTTAATTAAACACAAATCTTCAACAAAATACACAAGCGGCAATTCCTTCCATGAACGTATATTACTCATTGTAATGTTATCCAGCAGAGTAAAGAGGTTCATATCAGGGAAGTAAATTGTACAACGACATCAAGAGCAAGCTATAAAGTAAATATCTGAACAAGGGATTATAACGGATGCCAGATAGTAGGTGATAAAACATGCCAATAGCAAATTTAGAACCTCCGAAACTTCATGTTAGCAGTGTATATATCATGGCATTTTCACCCATCACAATAACAATGAAAACCAATAATCTAGTCAATTAAAACTTAAAATTTAGGAGCATATTATGTATTTACAGCTACTGCCAGACTTTTCCGCACGGTTTATTTGCAAACAACCAATATGGGTTATAATATTTTCGTAAGTATGAACCATTTTTTTTTCAAACGTCTTCTCTTGATCTTTAGCTTTTCATGGTTCAATTATGCAATGCTGTGTCGATAATATTTGTTACAACTCCTATGGCAAATGGCTAGCTAGCCCCAGTCCCTGGCATTGAAAAACACATGTTTTAAACACAAATTTGCGAATATGATCTCTATTTTTTCAAAAAAAGGAACATTTCAAAATTATTTCAAAAGCAAAAGAAAAAGTATGTACTATCAAACATAATAAGACTATAAATAATGCATAATGATGTTGTGACGCGCGCCACACGCCTTAAGTGAACTCATCAAGCAAATGGAGACCATTTTTTTTTTTTTTTTGAAAATGGTAGCATTATCATACACTCCTCCGTATAAGTCACATCAATTATGATTTGATGCAGCAGTGATTTTTCAATGCAAGCTAGCTTGATGTGCCATTGATCATCAGTACCGTTCACGAGGGAAGACCTGGTAGTCCATTACCAAGTCGTCATATTATCTGTCGGTGTAGCTAGCAACGTGACAGGACTTGGAACTGCATTATGAGATCTTGAAAAAATCTCCGTGCTGAACGCGGTTGCGGACCAAAAAACTGATCAAGGAGGGAGGTACCAGCATTCAAGAGAAATATCCATTGTTCCTTGACGGACTTGACTATGAGTCCACGTGAGAGTGGGTGGTACTCTAAAGACCTGCCGCATGCGAGAGGTCTCCTTTAATTAGTTGGTTGGAAGATGGAAGATGAACCCATAGTATTTTTCAAATTATCCTGCTTATGTCCATTTCCGTTGGTACTTATGCTGCACTTTTGATCGATTGCTACTACTCGGTCCAGTATTTTGTAGTGTTTCCTTCTGACATGTTGAAAATGGTTGAGATCACTTGGCCATATGAAAATTAAATCCTGCTTATAGAAGACTTGTAAAGGACCAATAATGTATAGCTAGTGCGGAACTGTGTAACTAATAATTGACAAAAGATAAAGCCACCCAAGTACAGATCTGGATTGAATGCAGATGAAACGATTCAGCTCTCAACAAGCATGCAGGACACTGCCTATAAGGAGTTCACCGGGTCTTTCTTAGCACGTTCAACGATCCACATGATGATTTGCCCTTAGAATCCTTCCACCTTAAACTAGAATAAATAGCTAGACTAAATCTATCAAACGATATGACCATCAATATTTTCCTCTGTTTAATTTTATTTTTAACGTTGACAACTTTTCAACGTAAACATAAATATAAAAGTTGTTCTCACGTGTCCATGTAAAAACTAGGAGCTTTGTTATGGTAGACCGTGACACCGACGGGCAACAAGTATCAAGGATGAAATCTAACCGTTCAACTAGGCCTCATATTTTGCCTCTAGTTTATGTAATTTTTTCTGTCATACCTACATGATACTCATGATACCTCACAATGATACTTATGATAACGGCAGATCAACATGTATCATAATGAAGATATGGACCATCGAATGGTGAAAATAGATGGTGTGCATCTATTTGAGTCTATTGTGAAAGTGATCAAAACTGGAGTGAGTACAAGCTAGTACTCCAGGCACAATCATCAAAGAGACGTAAATCTCGTCTTGATATATGCTTGTTGCCCACTGGTTGGGTAGTGAGAAAACTTCAGGAAAAGTCGTTCATTTTAGCACTTTAGCTTTCAGTATATGTTCTGAGATTCAGTACCAATAAGCTATCACTGATTGGCGACAGCTTGGTCCGGCAAGGACGGCAAGCTTGGCCGTGATGTGTGCGGCACTATTGCCAAGTACAGTGCAGGAGCTCGTTACTAGGTGATGCATGAGTCCATGAATGCGAGCCTCAGCCTGGCGTTACTCGATCAGTTCAGTACTGTTCACGCGAAGACAACGAGGGGAGACCTGGCCGTCAACTAAGTAGGGACCCGGCGCTTCTTGGATCTTGAAAATGCATGCTCCTTGCCGAACAGAATGGCGGACCAGGAACCTGATCAAGGAGGTGCCAACCGTCCGGACAAATCACCATCAGGAGAAATCTGCGTACTCACCTTCCTGACCTTAAGTCAACGTTGCTTGCCAGACTTGACCCCGAGTCTGATGGTGGACGCGTGCATGGAAACTCTTCGGTAGCCTCATCATGCCTCTGTTCTTTTTATTCGTGTAGTCACCATATTAATATGTTAAGAACTGAAAAAACAAATAGACTTGTTTCAGTTATATCTACATATCTATCTAATGTTAGGTTGCATGTGCAGAAAAAGAACCAATAATATGGCCATAAACTGTTTAGCTGATAACATTGCGAACAAGAACCAATAATATGGCCACAAACTGTTTAGCTGATAACATTGCTTTTTCAAACCTCTTCCCTTGACCTTACGCTTTCTGTGGTTCAATTATGCCATGCTGTTTCGATGATGGTATTTGATGAAACTCCTATATATGATATTTGCCCGTAGCAGTTGTAAATGGCAAATGGGGTGCGGAGTGAGTGCTAGCCACATCTGTTCCCCTGCATTTTAGACAACGACATAGTTTTTTTTTAAAAATATAAATGCGACAACTATTTTCAGTACTGAGACATGAAAGGACTAGTGACAGTATTCATGCTTAACTAAGACATGAAAGCACTTTTTAAACAAAAACTTGCGAATATGGTCTCTGTATTCTAAAAAAGGAACATCTCAAAAATTATCTTTAGTTAAAAAATTTCAAAAGTAAAACTCAAGTATCACCTATATATATACAATGCATAACGTTGTAGTGACGCCATACGCCTCAGGTCAACTCATAAAACAAAAGGAGATAAATAAATAAAATGTCAGCATTATCACGCACGCCTCAGTTGAAGTCACATCACGCATGATTTGATGCAGCATGCAGCAGGGGATTTTTAATGCAAGCTACCTTGAAGTGTCATTGATCATCATTGCCGTACACGAGGGAAGACCTGGTAGTCAACTTCCAAGCCATTAGAGCAGGCTCAATAATCATCGATTCGACCAACACGTCAGCAGAAAAATGAGCTGGAAGAGAGAGGAAGGAAAGCTTGTCGCGTCTTCCGTCGACCGTATGAACGTAGCATGGTGGGGTCCATTTCTCCTCTCGCAGCCTCAACTGGCCTATGCTCTTCCCCCAATGCAAAATAAAATACTATTTTTAACAACGATGCTTCAGACAACTTATTGTGGGTGTTGGTCGCTGAGATTGTCTCACGCTGTCATCAGACAAGCCCTTATTGACCTTGCTCTTATATATTATCTGCAGGTGTATAACTAGCACGTGACAACCTAGAACTGTATTATTAGAACTTGATTAAAGAGGCTGGAGGGAGGAACCAACATTCAAGAGAAACGTTCAATGTTTCCTTGACGGACTTGACTATGAGTCAACTTGAGAGTGGGGGATACTTTAAAGACCTGCCGCTTGCGAGGTCACTGTTGGGTGGGAGATGGAAGACGAAGCCATAGTTTTTTTTTTCTTTTTCGCAGTGTCCAAATTATGTTCATTGCGGTTGGTGCTTACGTTGCATTGCTATTACCTGGTCCATAATTTTGTATTTTTTCCTTTTAATAGGTTGAAAACGGTTGAGATCAATTGGCCATATATATGAAAATTAAATCACTAGATCTATCTTTTTTTAGAAACATTCTTATGCGTAACAGATCATTAATGTAGGCAGTGCGGGATTCTTATATATGCTCAATGGAAAATTAGCTAAATGATATATAGTCATTCAATGCTAATGCGACGAATCCAGCAGTGTCAACATGGATGCAGGGTCTTGCGTCGCGTTCAATGTATCACATGATGATTTGACCTTATATAATAGGTCATACTTATCGTTCAAAAGCATAAAAAGTTGAGTAAATTTCACAAAACTACGATTATTTGCACCTAAGTAACACAAAACTACGACTTTTGAGTTTAATTTCAGAAAACTATGACTATTTGTACCTTTTATAACGCAAAGCTACGACTTTTAGGATTGGCCCTACCCGTAAGTGACACATTTCCATTTGATACATTGTGTGGCTGACATGTGGGTCCGGAGTCAAAAGTCGTAATTTTCTGTTACAAAGGGTGCAAATAGTCGTAGTTTTCTGAAATTGATTCCAAAAGTCGTAGTTTTGTGTTACTCGGGTGCAAGTAGTCGTAGATTTGTGAAATTTACTCTAAAAAGTTAGATTGATGACTTTACAACTTAAATAAAATTTAATTACGTTTCATTTAAAAATCCGAGTGATAACTAGTGCAAAAACCTCCATTTTGATGTGGTTTGTGCTCGTTGATTGCAGACTTCAGAACAAGTCGTTCCGTTGTAAAGAGGTTGCTCAAGGGCCAAGTTGCTAGCCAAGGGTGATTTCAGTCAAACCACCAGGGTTAGAATCTTGGTAACCTTTATTTGCTTTCAATAGAGGCCGGGGCAGTTGCTAAAGTCGTACATTAAATTTTGAGATTTACTAGTGCTGATTAGCACTGATAGCTTGGTCCGGTGAGGACGGCAAGCTTGGCCGTGATGCCAACGGCACCTACGCAGCACGAATACGGATATGTCTATAAATATCCGGCGGATACGGATACGGCAATACACCGTTTCCTCAAAAAACCCGATACACGGATACTTTTGATATATTTTTTTAAAAAAATAAAAATAGTGAATATGCAAAATAATAATGGCTTAGCAGCCAACAACTGGTCAAATTGTCACAGAACAGCACAAATACTTAAAGGATTACAAGCTACTGGTCCAGAACTAAAAGAGACTACTACAAGGTCCATACAGATACAAGCATAATTTAGGAAATGAAACAAAAGATACATGCTGCTGCTCATGCAGCAGCCCTACTCATCCTCAATGAACAGAGGTTCACTCGTCCTCTATGACTTCAACTGAACTCGCCACCTCTGCATCTCCAAAAGAAACAGCTTGCAGTTCGGGCTCATCAAGAGAAAGGTTAGCAACTTCAAGAATCCCTACACCACTTAAAGACTCAAAAGAATCTCCACCCCCCCCCCCCCCCCCCCCATCCCACATCCTTGTTTCTCCTTGCTTGTATGCGTCACTACTCCTCCTTGAAAGATGTCTCAGGTTTGAGTGAACAAAGACCAAATCTTCAGCACGCTCTGGAGTTAAGGAATTCCTTTTGACACTATGAACAAAACTGTAGGTGCTCCAGGTTTCTTTCACAGCAAGAAGAAGAGGCTGGTTGGTTAAGCAATTTATTGGCCAAATTCATCAATAGAGGAGCATCCTGGCCGAAGCTTGACCACCATGCCCATGGAGAAACAGAGTACCGATCATTGATAGCATCCTGACTACTGAATTCATCGGAACAACTTGAGAACTTTGTATACTCTTCTTTGACTTGAGCCAATTCTTGTGGTATGCGAAAGAACTTCTTGAAGCATGTCATCCTCATTCTTGAAACCTCTCTATCCTTGTGTGGGTTTTCACTTCTCCTTCACAATTGTCAGCCCTTAAGAACATAGCAGAATTTCCAGAGATAGCAACAAAATTTATCAGTGGCCTCCTTTGAGGATCAGTCCATCCATCAGCACAGATGGTCACACCTTTCTGATCCCATGTGCTCTTTGTACTAGACAATAGCCTGCCAATGTGAGCCCTTTCTTCTTTCAGCTGCACCTCTCTAAGCTTGTTGTACCCAGGCATTTGATAGCCCGGCAGATTTGTGCTTGCAGCAAAGGTAAATGCTTCTCTCAAGTATGGGTTTCTTGCAAAGTTGAAAGGAACTCCTGCAAGTGATAACAAAACAGAATGAGCAACCTGAAGTTGAAAGGAATTCTTCTAAATCATGATTGAAATGATGTAGCAAAGGCATACCTCCAGAATAGAATGATCTAGATATTAAAGCATCCAAATGCTTCCGGCCTTGTAGTGCCCAGGATTTCTCCAATGCGCTGACTGGTCCCCTCTTATTCTTCTTTGTGAATCGATAATAATGTTGGTCCCAACACAGAGCTTTCTTTTCACTAATAACATTTTGTTGTTATAGCCTTTGAGCCTAATAATGTCATGAGCACGTAGTGTCACCATGTTGCATTCAGTAATGCAGGGTCTGTGCAACTACTCTCCTCACAGCGCCCTGCACTTTGTATGCTAGATGTCTCAACGGTGTGCTGATAGATATGTGCTCTGCCTCTGCATCAGTTTTCGTCTGTAGTCTGTACGCATATGCATATGTCCCTAAAAAGTTCTGATCCGTGAGATGGAGCTACCATGGACAAATCATGACCATAGATCAATGGCCAAACGAATCTCCACGTTATATACAATCTACATACAAATCCGTAAAGCCTATTGACTTTTCATGATTTTCTTTCCTTTGCCGTACGCTAGCTAGATTCCTATCTGCAACAAACATTACCTAGCCAAACTCCAATACCGTAAGCAATCTGTACTTTTTCCAAATCCAATAGGTGTTTTCGTCTTCTACTATTCCTGTGCTGCCATTATTCATAGTATACGGGCGAGGCCTCTCCGGCGGCAACCTGACCACTCCTGCGCCGCCATTATTCACAGTCCACAGGCGAAGCCTCGCCGGCATTAACCCACCACTCCTGTCCTTTTGCTGCGATCATGGGCTTCTTGAGCTTTTCAGACATAACTTGACCAGATCCTGGTATGCCATATTTTCTCTTCTTGCTGGAGCTTTTATTGGCATCTCTTGGTTGCAGTAGCTTTGTGAGATCGTTGATCTCTTCATTGATCTTCTTCACTGACTCTTTCATGTTACTTAACCTTTCAAGTATACTTGCGATGACAGGAGGTGACAGGTACGTGCCATCCATGTCATTCCGATCTTCTTGCTCTTGACGTTCTTATTGTACTGCAGGTTGAATCTGTGCAGGCGGTGCTGGGACTTGAGATACTTCATTCTCTATGTGGGTAACCGTAGCTCTTGCTTCATTGAATTCACGGTAGGGGCAATTGACAATCTTGTGTCCAGGGTTACGGCAATAGAAGCATGTCCTCGGTGGTCTGGTGCCCCTAGTAGCATTGACCTTGCTCTTCTGCCTGGGAACCATATCCGGTGCACGGTAAACCCGGTATAAGCTGCCTTCCACTTCTACGGTCGCATAGTCCTGATTCTCCATTGGGTTGATCTTTCCTGTTCACAGATGTTTCCAGATCAGATGCTTCTTGATGTTGGAGAGGAGGAAGCAAAGGGTTTTAAACAAGAGGGGAAGAGTTACGATGAAAAGGTTTTGATCCTAGTTTTGAAAATAGTCGTTTTCGAGCGTAACAAATCCTAGGTTTTCGTTTTACAGTCAAGTATTGCTCTGATACCACTCTGTCATACCCCATTTCTGGAATATGTTGTGCGTCCTGTATCAGTCCCTGGATCAGTAGCTGATACACACAAGAACACAGATATGATAATCAAAAGCATACTTCGAATAGGTAAATAAGTATAATACCTGAGATATAGGACCCTTAGTAGCGGTACGACAAGGACTTATAACTGTCCAAGTCCATCCAACCGACTAAAGGTTAAGCAGACAGCGGAAACCTTGGCCCCAAGCCACAAGCAAACTTGAGGAGCAGAACGGAAAACCCAACCGTCGTCGTCTTCTACGAAGTCTTCTCCTACTAAACCAACAATCGCAAACGCGTGAGTACATAAGGTACTCAGCAAGCCCTACACTACACAAGGGTATATATACATGCATACTTGGTCTTAGCAAGGAGGAGGCTATATGGTTTATTTGCAGCAAAGCAAACTTTATGCAGGGTTCACTAAAGCAAGACAAGGATTCATAGATAAAACAGGGAATTGATTGTCAATATTTTAGTTGGTTAGCCCTGGGGGAGTATGGGCATTCCCGCCAGTTCTCAAGTTTTAGTTGGGCCTTCTGACCTCAAGGATCATACCGACCCGGCACGCTTGCCATCACTTCCAAAACACAGGCTGACTACAACCCACTCACACGTCAAGGAAGAGAGAGGTGGCTAATCCATACGTGCGTAACAATAATGTGTCATATGCCGTGACAACGTCCATCCGGATGAATTTTACACTCTGCAGAGGTTGTACATCTTTTCCCACGGGCCATGCACTCTTGTACGGAGAGTAACATAACGCCTAGTCCATCTCCTCCGAGTAGTCTCACAATTCCACCACGAAATCACACCCAGGGGCTTGTGACATGAAAGGTCACACACTGGCACCGTACACCTGTAAAAGGGTACGTCGCGCTCCTGTAACACATAGCAGGATCCTGTAACACATAACATGACATGCGGCACTCCCGTAACTGATAGCGGGTTCCGCGAGCCGGATCACGGGTACGTTTCCCGTGTCTTTTCCTGGGCTTTCGTTGTCTCGACTGGCCTCCGGATGGTATTTGCAAGAGTACCAAGAAGGTAGGGTAGGTCCTTCCCATAGGGGTTCCGTGGTTGTACGAGAATCATTATGTTTACGGGCGTCAGAACCGGTCTTTATATGGCCAGGCAAGCACCATATCCCATACTAGGGGTCTATAACACCAACATCAATCCACTAGTGGCCTTGCCCGCAATCCAACCATCCCATCATCACTGTCACCATCAACATCATCACTTAACACAGTTGTGCTACTCCCAATCCCAAAATATATCACACACACCACCAAACTCATTTAACACAGTTGTAAATCATGTATGTGAGACGGTGTGGCAATGTAGAAACATTGCGAGATCCTAAGCATATCTAGTATCAAGGTAAAAGTGCCATCATAGAAATGATGGAACTATCCTAGGATTATCAAGGTGACAGGTAAACAAGGATAAACAAGGATTTAGATATTAACGTCTAAGTAACAGACATCAATATCAATAATCAAGTAGGACCATAGCTACACAAGCAGTAAAATAACAAGTAATGCATAATACTAGAGTAGGCTATATAGGTGCATTGCGAAAACAGTAGGTTTAATCATGATCAAGGAGATGTAGAGCTTGCCTTCACTAAAGTCTTCTTCTTCACGTTCTCGTAATCCGGGTCCTCAGATTCTTCCTAGAAGCTTGTATCTTCTGACTCTTATGTCGAGGTCAATGTGTTCAGTCCTTCGTCGAAGCTCGTCCTTGAAGCTTGGGTCTTCTGAATCTTCTTTGAATTCCTCTAGCTCTTCCTCGAATCTCACGTAAGCTAGAGCATAGAATATACCGTATAAATAAACTACCGCAAAATAAAGTAAGATCGAGAAGAAGCGAATAAGATCCAATTAACTCCAATAAGAACAGCTAGAACACCGAAGAAAGACAAAAGATATAAATCATACATGATGCATTAAGTTTTTACTTTAAAAGGGTTCTATTATATTAAAAGGACTATTAGGGGTAATGCATCGAGCACTAGGGCTTTTGATGTGCATGAGGGATGCTAAACCATGATAAGTGCATGCGTGCATGTGCAGGTAGAACGGCGTGTGTATGTGTTTTTCGTACACTTGCAACACTAAGTCTTCATATAGGTCGTAACCTATATAAAGGCTCATGCAACAAGCACACCAGTGCAAGGTGTGTCACTTTAATTGAAATAACAATGAACAATAAATCCAATAAGCTCCAATGAAGGACCACAGAAATACGAGAATAATAATAAATAACAGAGCTTGGTAAGGATCGGTGGTAAT
The DNA here is from genome assembly GCA_007726485.1 of Eragrostis curvula. NCBI lineage: Eukaryota > Viridiplantae > Streptophyta > Magnoliopsida > Poales > Poaceae > Eragrostis > Eragrostis curvula. Next base: position 2,972,996 of record RWGY01000031.1, on the reverse strand, counting down.
CGATAGATTAAGGTTGATTGAGCGATGGTTGAGATAGGTTAGACTTGTAGCTAAGTTGCGATAAAAAGATACTAGGTTTTGGTGTGAAATGATACAACAAGATTGGTTAGACTCACGCTAGGAGGTGAATGAGCATTGGCGACAAGCGATATCGACGCCACATGATTCGCTGTCATGGTAAATAGGATACTAGATTTCGAAGCGATACATCACGAAAGATTGGGTAGGTTTATTGTTAGCGAGTGAGGGTGTACGTGTGACATACAAGGTTAAGGCGGAATGATGTATTGCGATGAGGAGGGTACTAGGATGTGAGGCAAAGAGATATTGCATGATTGGTTAGGTTCAATGCTAAACGGTAAAGCGGGTAGCTACAATATGCAAGATTGACGTTGCATAAATTGACGATATTGAAGAACATCAAAAGAGGGAAGATTATATGGTATTGGCGGCTTGCTGGTCTATTCTAGAGCTCCAAGAGTAGTACCAAAGGGTACTACACGTTTCTACGAACGCGTGGGCGCAAGAATCGCCCAAAACGGAGCTACGGTGATGAAGTTATAGCTATTCGAAGATTTTAGGGGCTTACTTGCAATTACAGAAATATACCGAGGGCATATCTATAATTACAGAAAGGTTTTAGGACTGAAATGTAAATACAGAAAGATTAGGGGCCTCGGTGTAAAAAGACAGGGGCTAAAAGATAATTACAAAAAAGTATAAGGTTGTTTCTGTAAAAAGACAGGACCTAAACATAATAATTCTAAAGATCATGGGCTTATCTGTAAGATTACAGGGGCTGGGGATTTTTTTTGGAAAATCATGGACTGAGTGCACAGGATCTGTGGACCGAGTCCAGGCTCGTAGACCACGGTGGACCGAACAGATCTGGAGCGTTGGATATGAAATGAATAGCTGAGATTTAATGAAATTGAAAGGGTACGCAACTTCTAATCTCAGCCGTTGAGTTAGGAATGGACGGCCAGGGGCGGCGCACGGCTTGGCACGGCGGCCGGCGGCGTCGGGCGCGGCGGCGCCATGGCCAGACCTCACCGGAGTTGGCTCCCCGGCGTTCTCGTGGGCCTAACTCGACGGGAAAAGGACCGAGGGAGAGAGGAGACTGAGTGGTGCTCACCAAGGGGGCTTGTCGACGTCGCGCGTGGGCGGGGAAGCGTCGGCGATGTCGGGCCGCGGAGCTTGGCGGCTGCGCTCGGTGGCTACGGTGAAGAAGAGCACCGAGTCGTCTTTGCGTGGGCTGGGGACGAGCGCGGAGACGCGGTGAAGACAGCGCGTGCGCAAGGCGGACGAGGAGAGGCCGGGAGGGTCGCCGGCGTCGAGCGCGCGCGATGGTGTACGGCGGCGCTTGGCGGGGACCGCGCTCCCGTTCTTCCCGAGCTGCGCTGAGGGTCGCGGGCGGGGCAGGGGGTGTACGCGAAGCTAGCGCGCGAGCGAGGAGGGTGAGGAAGAGCTTCACGCTGACGAATCGAACGGTGGCCGGCGGTGGAGAAGAAAAGGGGAAAAGAAGAAATTGCCGAGCTATGGAGCTCGGGGAGGGAAGAGGCGAGTGGGGAAAGGAAGAGAGGAGTGCTGCGCACTCGGATTTATAGGCGGGAGGAAGAAATGGAGGCCGAGAGGGGCGGTCAAGGTCGTCGGTCGTTGGTCGTTGGTCGTTGAGCGGTTGGCGACTCGTCAGCGTGGCAGGAGATGGGCGGCCATGCTGGTGACGATGGTTCGGGATGGCTACAGCGGTGTCGATGGGATGGAACGGGGCGAGGCTCTCGTGGCGGTGACGTCGAGCCGACGAGCTTCACATGGCGACGGCATGGGCGCCCCTGCGCTGGCTGGAGGAGGGAGAAGAGGCTGACGGACGGGGCCCGCTCGTCAGTGAGACCAGGGGGAGAGGAGGTGGAGGAGGCTGGGCTGGACTGGGTTGCTGTTGGGCCTATGGTGGGCTGGCGTGGGAGAGGAAAAGAAAGGAGGAGAGGGATGAGTGGACTGGGCCGGGGAATGGTTTCGGCCCGGATGGTTTTAGGGAAGGGAAAAAGATTTATTCTTTTTCTAGGAATTTCAAATTTGAATGCATTTCAAATTTGAAAGAGGATAAAATTCGACCAACACTTTGAAACGCTAGAAATCTCAAAAATGCATATGATGGATTTTCATGCAGGTTTAAATCAAAATTTTTGAAAGTTGGCTTGGGATTTAATCTACTTTAATTATGTTTGTTGTAAATTTAGAAATGTTCAAACTTTTAGTGAATTTTAAAATGACAGCACCCACTTGAGCACTGGTTTTAATATTTAGAAAATTTCATATTCTAACTAGGTTTTAATTTATTTAGTGTATTTTGTTTGTAAAAACTCGTGGTAAGGTAAGAGTTGGACAAAAATTTAAATTTAGAGTGATTTTTATTCCTTTTAATTTGCTTTGAAATTTTGGGGTGTTACATTTTGGGTTCAATACAACAGGAAATCTTGAGAAAGTGCTATCGAGAAACTTTTTGGTTCATTCATTTCTCATTAGAATGGTATCAAGGGGGAGCAGATATTTTCAGTATTGTTGCGGCTAGTAGTAATGAAAACGTAGTGAGTAATGGTTTTTAACATCAAATCTATCTCTTAAACCATCTATATAATTTTATTCATTTGCTTTGCCAGTACACATCTATCTTACTTTCATAAAGTTAAAGAACAGAGCAAGTATGTTTGTCCTTTTTTATGGAACACATGTAAAACACATACCCTACGCAACACAGTACACACATATGTATTGTGCCACGATCTGCCGTCGTCCCCAACCTGATCTATGTCTCCACGGAAGCCTAGGCAGCCTGCTATCGAGATCCATTGCGCCTCCATCCTGCCGAAGCCTTGCTGGGCACCATCCTCCCCCTACCCATCTCAAGCCCCGAGACCCGGCCGGTGTGAAGTCAGTACTGCAGTTCTTGCCGCCAAAGATGGGTAGCACCATGGAAGCCACCAGTCGACCTCAGGTGCATGTGATTTGATCGTCCGTTGTTTTGTGCTCCATGCCTACTAGGTGTACAATTTACCCACGTGTGCTTGCATTGGGTCAAATACCTAATGCTCTGGATTAATCATGTTTGTTCTTTAGGTGCTCCAGTTGTTCATTTATGGAAAAAACAGTGAAACTGGCTGCAGTGAACTAATGGTGAAAGCATAGGAGCAGAAAAATTCTATACAATCTGCACATTGGTCTTATGCTTCCTGAGGTAATGATCTCTCCTCTCTCTATCCCTTTCTTTACCTTATTTGCATCATTTGAAAAAATTGTGTGTTCTTTCACTTTTTATCTTGCCAAATTCAACAGGATTGAGTGAATAGTTCGTCTAACTTGAAGCATTGTCGACTAATCTGGAACATTTGCTATCATGTGCTCATCTGTGTGCAGCATATTAAGTGGTTTATCTTCTGTCCATCTGCTTCTCGAATTTTATTTGCATATAACGCAATGAATAGCAGCTATTGTACATATGTCTGTAACAAAATATTATGTTTGGCATTCACAGCTGGGGTGTTTGTAACGAAATATTGACATACTGGTTGAGTACAGTTTTATTTTGACCAAAATTGGAACAATTCATATTTATTTGGAAAGTACAAAACAATCCTTTTTTCATTGTTGAACTTAATTTTAAAATTGTTTTTTCTCAAGAATTCAAATATCATTCCACACTACATACGTGAGCAGCATCATTCTTTTGGAACAATCATCCGAAAAAAGATAGCAAACAATTGCATGAGATGAAAGTATGACGGTAAGCTGTCATTGATAATGATTTCTAATTCAGTTGTTATACATGATGGTATGACTCATCTGGATTTTTTTTTTGGAAGGGGGGGAATGACTCATCTGGATTAATTGGCACTGTCTTATATACTACTAATTAATCACCAGTCATTTATGTAGTAGAGGAATGTATCTCCCAGACCTGTTTCGATTATTTAGCTTCCTGGCATAAGTACCATGGTCTCGCCCCCCCCCCCCCCCCCCCCCCCCCCCCCGCCACAAATTTGAAGCATGAGCTTCATTTAAGTGGGTGGGTCTACCTGCCTTGCCTGAGGTATTTTTCTTGCAACATGTAGATCCAACATATATTTATTCGAATTTAAAACCACAATAGAGTATGGGGGGTACAAGAGCAGCTAGCGATAGCAAACTTATAATGGGATGACTTAAAAAAATAAATCAATATTGGTTCTAACGGAAAATTTGTAAATCGAAGGGCATGACCATGTGGATGTCAAAGAGCCCTGCATTGCTAAAATGAAAAATATAACTGATGAATGAACTGATTAGAGTCGATGACAAATACCAGGGTTAGGTGCTAGGACAAAACGAGCATGCTCTGGATTCTAACTGGGCTGGCAGTTTATGTTCAATCAATAGGCTTACAAAAAAGAAAGATTATCAGCTAAAAGTTTTGGACTTATACATACATGGTACTATACAGATTTGTGTTAAATAATGGAGTAATTCTAAAAGTACTTTCATTGTGTTCCCTGACAATTTTTGTTTCTAGACCCCTAAAATTGATATTGTTATTGGCCTCTGATCATATAGTATCACGGTAGAGTAATCTTTAGTTGCTTGAATACTTTTTTGCTGTAATTAATATAATGTTGTCTACAAAGAGATTTTCAGTTATCTACCTCAAAGATAACATATAATACCATCAAAATAGAATTTCATGACCTCTTACTTCGAAGTTATCTAGCTCAAAGAGAATTCTCCCTTACTGAGCCGTATTTATTCTCTTATCATTATTATTATGCAGCGCACTAAAATAACTTTACAATGGTTTTTGCAGCGTGCTATGGACCCCTGCAAGTTAAAGGCTGAAGAACATTATCCTCATATCTTTTGCGCATGGCATGTTTTGGGCTTATCTCCTTATGTTTTATCAAGGTGTGCATCACATGAGTAGCAATATATGTTGCTCTTCTCACTTGGTCCCTGATTGTTGATTGTTTGTTCATCTAGAGACACTGTACTACGTTCCTATTGCAAAATTGTATTTGAAGAGTTTTACCTTTGTACTGAATTCTAAAAATCATTTCCCTGTCATACGTGCTTTAGGTGGCTACTTGGTGCAGCATTTGTGAAAACGAGTACCTAAGATGGAATCATGTAGGTAGCCAGCATGGTAAAAAACCTTGAAATCACTCATAGTTTTTGTATGGTGGTAGTTTTCCGATCTCGGAACCAGCATGCTAGAAACAATGTAAAAATGTCTCTCAAGCAGATTCTACGTGTATCCAACCTGATCACTTTGCAAAAATTACGTTCATATGACATTGTGCTATTTTAGTTTCTTTGGCAAAAAGAACAATGAATGATGTGAGTTCTTATATGTGTCGTGTAGACAGTGCACTGTAACTATTGATTATAGTATCATTTGGGGTTCATTCACCTTTTTTCTAGGTCGTTAGTAACATTATGTTTATTTTATAGATGATATTTTTTGTACTTTTTAAACCAGTTACCAAGAAGATGGAGGAACTCTTTTATTGTTTCATGAAAATATGCATTCTCGAGGAGTCCATATGATCTCTCTCCACTCTGAAACAACATGCAGTTTTTCCCCTTAGAAGACCAGACTGTCATGCATTGGAAGAAGCGACTGCATCCAATTCTAAGTTGTATGTGTATGATGAGGATGTGTAACTCTTAGAACCACAAGCATTGCATGATGTTTAACTTTTAGTGGCCTCGTCATTTATGTTTTTCAGAAGAGATAGCCCACTATGATATCTCCATGTCGAGACTATTTTTGTATGTTTAATTCGACAGAAAATAACAATTACATTGACATATCCTTTACATGCTCCCTGTGATAGAATATGTAGGCGGCACCGTCATTATCTGCTCAAACTTATTTCTCAATTTTTCTATAGCTGAGTTTATACTGGATAGAAGAATGTGCCACGGGTAATGTTGCAAATAATGTTTAATTTCATGTTTGATCTTTCTTACATGGCTATATGACATCAACAAACAATGCCCGCGGCAACGCGCGGGGCTCTCACCTAGTATAACTTGGGTCAAGGGGCATAACACGTAGTGGAGCTGTCCTGTTTTTCAATTCAAAACTTGGTGACACTAAAAAATATAGTTTGATCAAGGATTAGTTCAGATTGGTTTGACAAACAAGCACTACGAGATGTAATTAATTAGGAATAACTTTTAGTGAAGCTGATGGGCCAATGGATGGGTTGGGATGGGATGAGCACGTTGGAGTACGCATATAGAGGTTCGGCCTTTGGCGTCATCAGCACCTCGTAAATTTATTTGATTTTGATCACAACTATATCAAAGGTGTAAATAAAATCTTTGGAATGTGCTATCAAGAAGCATTTGGCTCGGCCAGTTTCCCTTAAAATGGTAGAAGCTGTCAGTTTATCTTGTAACCCTAATACTAATAAAAAGTAAAGATCTTACTGTTAAATCCATCTATAAAAACCAGCTGCTTTTTATTTAGAATCATGTTTTCCATTACCACTGTATTGGATAGCATGGATGTTAATAAAATTTGAGAAATTCACTGGTGACAAAGGGTTCCTGCACCCCTACTGTTGAAATTTTGGTAAATTAACTTGGTTTACCGTTTTAAAAAATCACTAAAAAATCATATATGTAGACACATAGAGGTCAAAGTTTTAAATCTCCCGCTATAGCTGCCGCTAAAGCCCGCTATAGCCTTTTGAGGCAGTGTACCGCTATTTGTGTTCATGTATAAATTAACCGCTATCTCCCGCTATAGCCCGATTTAGCTCCGCTATTAGTTGTTTTAGAGGCATGCCGCTAAACCCCTTAGCCCGCTATTTAAAACATTGATAGAGGTACACAAAGTATACAAAACATGATTTTCAAAAGAATATTCATCCCCCGATCCAAAAGGCACAAGCGGCACTACTTCTACATGATAAATAGTGCCAGATCCATTATTTTGTCATTTTTTTGACGCAATCATTATTTTGTCATTTTGTTTCTGGACCTAAGATGAATACTATGTTGAAATTTAATAGACCTACTTAGGTTCACACACATGAATTTTGAAACTTTTGGGAATATTGCAACATGAAAAAAATCTCTTACAAGGACAGGGAAACTATTGACACACATCCACATTCTGTTATTTGGAGACATTTCAAAAAATTTAACAAAGGTGTTAGAACACAGTCATGTCCAGATTGTTTACGCTTGAGCTCTTCACTGTTGGCCAGACGGTGGAAATGAAAAATTATTGATCAAGCTTGAGTTTTTCTTCCTCACTTTCTTCAGAAAATTCTTTATCTTATCTCTTTCAATGAGATAACCATGGCAAGTTCTTTCTTAACTAATACAACGAAATGGAAATAAGATGAAAGGCTGAAATTTTCATTTCAGAGACTACCTAGAAGAGCAAAGAAATCACCACCCGCCCCGCGCACACACCATAAAACCTATGGCTTTGATTTCTGGTGCTTCTCCCTTTCTGAGAAAAATGGTTACTATGCTCCGTCAATAACCCAAATAGTATCTCTTTGAAATATCTTCCATTCTTAGCCCTCAGCAATTGCAAGACATTGTGTGATGCTTGTCGTTGGATCCTATTTTTGAAACTGAAAAATAGTTCGACCATAAAAGTTCACCAACCATTTAGCTGTTTTCATATACGGGTGTACCGTCACACCCCAAAATTTCAAATTTTGGATTATGACTCAAATTTCACTAAATATTAAAGCTTTTTGAAATAGATTAAAATTTAATTAGATTTATTTAGGTTCTTAACATTTATTTTAGGCAAAAGAGCTATTTTCTAAATTAAATTAATTAATATAGGTTCTATATAATTTCTTTGTTGCATTAATGCTGGATTAGATGCAATAGGATTTTATTTGAGTGAAAAATGCATTTAAAATTTCGAGTAGAAATTGTTTTCTTTTATCCAGGAAATAGAATAGGTTTATCGAATTAGAAAAAAAAAATGAAATCCTCAGCCGAGCTTGGGCCCAATCCTTGTCCGGCCGAATTCCTCTTTCCCTTTTGTTTTTCCTTTTTCTTCCTCTCGGGCCGCTTTCCCTTTCTCCTCTCCACGCAGCCCAGCTGCCCTGCTTGCAGCCCACCCGGCCCATGTCCGCGCCAGCCCGAGCCGCACCGCCGCCCGTACGCCTTCACCACCACCGCCGTCGATCCTCGGCGTGCGCGCCTAACCCTATGGCGTTGTGCCCTATAAAAAGGGGACCCCGCCTCCGCGTGCCTCCTTTTGCCTCACCTCTGCCGCCGCCTCCCGTCTCTGCATCGTGCCGCCGCCGCCGTCGCCATTGTCGCCGTCTCTGGAGCTCGAGAAAACGCACGAGGAACAGCCCCGCGATGACGACAACCAGACGCCGAGGACCGCCATGATGCACCGCCCCTCCGACGCCATTCTACGACGAGCACCGACGCCCGGAAGCCACTCCTCGACGTCGTCGAACCCTCGCCGCCGAACCTCACCGTCAACCGCCTCTCTCCGGCCACCTACAGACTTGCGCGACCCAAGGGTGAGGATCCTCTCACTCTCCTCTCGCTCCTGTGTGATTCGTGTTGAGAACCGAGGACCACAACCCGATTTGGTGAACTCCGGCGATCCGCTGCCCTTCTCCGGCCAGACGGTCCACCATAGACCCATGGACAGAGTTCCTCAGCCGGTCCATAGAACCATAGACCCAGCTCACGGTTTTTATCCTTTTTCTATAATTCCAGTAATTCGATAGTTTTGCAGAATAAGACCCTCTTACTTCAAAAGCTTATATCTTTTTGCTCGTAAATCCGTTTTCAGCGATTCTTGCGCTCACGCGATCGTAGCGACGAGTACTTTCTGTTAGTACAGTTTTGTAGTCTGTTGATACTATATGGTGTACTGTTTCTTATTGTTTCTTATTGTTTGTGTATGTGTGCTTGTATAGAGCGTGAAATCCGAGAATCACGAAGATGAAGATCAGGAACCTGAAGAATCTGAGCAGCAGCAATGGTGTTAAGGCAAGTGTCCTTGACGCATTTTGATTCTATTTCTTTCTCCCTCTAGTTTAGTCATTCATTGCGTTAAATTTCAATCCTATGTGTCATTACCTTGTTCCTTATTATTTCTTGTTGTCAGTTGGGTAGTGTCTATATGTTCTGGGTAGATGATGCTTAGCCTTGCTGTATGTGTTTGGGTGGGAAGTGTCCTTAATTTTGACTAAGGATGTATGCAGCATAATTGGGAATGGTAATGGTTAGAAATATGGAGCTTAGGAATCTAGGCAGGACGGTTGGTTTGATATGGTGCCGGCGTGCACGAGAGTATGGTTTGTGCTAGTTTCCTGCTTTAGATTATAAGGACCGGTTCATGGAGCATGTAACCTGGCATATCCGTGCCATCACAAGACTGCTATGGAACAGCTTGGTCAATTAATTAGATGCTTTTTTTTATTCTGTGTGCACCATCCGGTGGTTTTGTGACGCAAGAGGGGCTTCTGCAGCGGAGGTAAAATGGACTCCAATGTGCTGTTAGCGGTGGAACCTTAGCGGGTGCATACAGGATTTGGAAGTGCTTTGTAAAGGCCTCGTAGTGATCTCCTGGACGCACACTATAGGAAGTGTGCAGTGGCATAATGGAGGTTTTAGTCATCGACGGGTGATGAAATCACGACTTGTGTGTAAAGTGGTGCAACTTCTGCAGAGTGTAAAACTGTCTTGACAGCCGTGCTCACGGTCATGAGCAAGTCTGGACTTATTCATGATTAGTTGGTGGTGGTTTCTGGTTGGTTGGTAATCGGGTGGTGGGATCCCAATGAGTTGGTAGCCAGGTGGTGGGAATCTGGTTAGCGGTTGTATGTTGGTCTTGAGGGCTGTCATCACACTTAGTAATATAGGTGCTCTATGTCATAGTTGTAGGTTGCTTTCTGCTTTTAACTATATGTTAGCCTTTCTTTCATATAAGTCTTGCATGTCATACTTTCCTACACTTGCGGAGTACGACATGTACTCACGCTTTGTTTTTCCTCCACAATTATTAATTGCTGCTCAGAGAGTGAAGATGGACCACTTCGAAGATGACGGTGACGACTAAGCTTGTGGAGCCCCCGGTCGACTGCCTGTGGTGTTATGGAGACTTCCGCTGATGTTTGTATATTTTTAGTCTTTTCAGACATTTATTGTAATATTGTACGATTTATTTATGATATGGTTATCTATTTTACTTTACTTTGTTTTATATGTGTGAAATTTAATCCTGGGCACACATATAGATGAGTATTCGGTTTTGTCCTTAAAACCAGGTGTGACATGTACTACCTTTAAATATAATCAAATATAATAACACAGATGTTTTCATATACGGGTGTACTACATTGTTCTTTAAACAAATTAAATACTATAGCACAAGCGGCAGCAGGAACCTCAGGTCCTCGCTCCTTCCCCTAGGACAGCATCTCGGTGGAATGGTTTTTCTTTGAGAACATGTCAAGAACAATGTAGTGAAGTTCGCAAAGTTTGGAGCAACGTCAACAACTCAGACATAGTTTCTCATACTTTCCTTGAACATGGACCACGTGCCCGTGCTCGTGGTGGTTATGATGTAGTTGTATGGGATCATGTAGTCGAGGGGCTGTCACCGCTGGGGTCATGCAAGTTGCGGTGATGGTTCCCGGGCCTGGCAATTGCCAGGAGAAGTCACTGTGACCAAGGTTATCGTTTGGATGTGGGTGCGTATTAAGATTATTCCTAACCTTTCATTTTTCTCTTCAATATCAAACAGAAACTGACGTATGAATAGTTCATTCTTGAAAAAATTGCGTTTTTATCATCATTCTGAGTGCCAATTGCGATTTTAACCTTGAATCTGTGTTTTTGCATTTTTACCATTATTTTTTCAAACGGAAGGTGCCGTTTACCATCACTTCCGTTCTCCTGTAAGATCGATCAAATTGGACGATTAAAAATAAAAGAAAAAACACAGGAAGACGAAAGTAGCGCTGCAAGCGGGGCGGGATGCGGGTGCCCGCGCCGCATGCCGCATCAGCCGCAACGGCCGAAGCGGGCTGATGAGGCGGCCCGCATGGCGCCGCTTGCTGTTGGCGGGCTGCCGCATCCCGCCGCAAGCCGCGCCGCAATTGCGCGTCGTTCCTCATCAGGCGTTCGCTTCATCTGTTGCTCGTTGAGTTTCTGATTTCATCCGCGCGACGAGGCGCTCCTGCCTTCTGGTCTGCTGTTACTGCTACTCCGCCTCCTCGTCGACGGCAGAGGCCGCAACGACGACATCACGGTGCTACGGCTCGCCGTCGCCATCGCCGGGACCCGCAGCACGCGGGAGGAAAGTTTGCGGCGTTTGCGGCGCCGCCGAGTCCCGCAAGCCGCGCCGCATCGACCGCTCTAGTCAAGCGGGCTGATAAACGGTCCATGTTGCGGGTTGCGGCCCTGGCCGGCCCAGCGGCGTTGCGGCGCGGCCCGCCCCGCTTGCAGCGCTAGACGAAAGTATCCCCGCCCAACTCAACTCAACTCAACTCACTCGTTCGTTCTCCTCTGCCGAAACGCTCTGTTCCCCATCGATAACTCTCATCCTCTCCCCTCCTGTGTCCTCCAAAACCCTAACCCTACGCGGCGGCGGCGGCTGGAGGCGGGCGGGCGCGCGACGCAGGGGTGCGGTGTGCGCGCGCTCGCGGCGTGCATCTCCGACATCCATGGCGGTGGCAGCAACTCCAGGTTCAGCCCGCCGACAGGGGCGTCATCGCTGGAGACGCAGCTCAAGTCGCCTTCATCGTGCATCTCCGACAGCCGCGGCGGTGGCAACGGCTCCAGGTTCAGCTTGACGACGCGGGCGTCCCCGCTGGAGAGGCGTCCCAGCTCGCCCTCATGGTGCGTCATCTTTGTGGAGCTCGAGGTCAAGCAGAGCAAGCAGACCTCACCGCCAAAGCTAGTGCAGAGTCTGCAGACTGAAGCAGCATTCGGGTGCGCACCAAAGAGCATCTCCATCCGTTGGAAGGGTTTCCTGTCACCACACCAGCTCAATACCCGCAATTTCACTCTGCATATAACCTTGCCTGTTTATCTGGTTGGAAATTTGCACTTATTACTGATTCCTGCCATTGGTAATGATCGTGAAACAAATCTGGTTTGCGATTGGATTACAATAAGTTGTGAAATGATCAACCTGCTTGCAAAATCATACCAGGTCTGGTAGTACTTTTTTTGCTGTCGTTGCCTCATTGTCTACCAAAACGATGTCAAAATTTGTGTCCAATTTCTGTCCAAAATCTACCAAATTTTGTCAAATTTTGTGTCAAATTTCTGTCCAAATCTGTCTAAAATTTGTCAAAACTTAAAATTCGTGGAAATATATCCAAATCTGTCCAAATTTTTGTCAAATTCTGTTCTATATGAGTTCATGTCAAAAGTGATGGTAAAATCACAAAAGGGTAATTTGGACTTTTCCTTCACCACTTAACACCGTCAAAGAGCAACTAACAGACTTATAGTAGAATCTTTGCTCAGTTCAAAAAAGTGATGGTAAAAACACAAAATTGCAGATTCTGGGGTAAAATCACAATGACACAATAAAGTGATGGTAAAAACGCAATTGCCCCTTCATTCTTCGATACGAGCCAAACTGGTCAGGTTAATTAAATGATTAATAAATCCTCAGTCACGTCCATATTCGCTAGGCAGATACGTACAACCACTAACATACAGAAGGTCAACGAAAATCACACTAACATAGTGCACGGTTGTTGGTGGCGCGTGAGAAACATACCGACGAGGAGCTTTGTGGAGCTATCCTATTTAGTTATCGTAACTTTGTATGGTGTGACGTGTGAACATAGAGTTTGACCAAGGATTGTTCGTATTAGTTTGACAGACTAACACCGGTAGATGTAACTTAGGAACCTTTAATATTTGTTTTCCTTGAGACCCGAATGGATTGGTTGGGATGAAATGAGGACAATGTCGTTGGTTTATAGAAGTTCGGCCTTTGGCGTCATTAGCACCACGTATTTGACTTTGATCACAGCATCTGGATCAGAGATGTAACGAAAATCATGGGAAAGTTCTATCAAGGAAAAATTGGTTCGTTCGTTTTTTGAAGAATGGTACGAAGGTGGGTACTTGTCATTGTAATAAAAATTAAAGTGTAGTCAAATTGGAGCACACGATTTCCATCAGCCGCGGGATAGCACGCATGTAGACATATTTTGAGGAGTTTTATCATGAAAAATACAATCGCTATATATTGGTGACCAAATTTATTGATGAAATCTAATTTTTGTCACAAAACGACATTTATCCTAGAAGGTGCTCCATAAATAAACATGCGATTGTGACAAAAATTAGATTTCATCAATAAATTTGGTAATAAACATGTCACTATATTGTGACGAAAGAATAATATCTAAATCAATTAGCTTCATAAAATTTATGACAAATGTGAATTGTCATTAAGTATTTTTATTCTATATTATCCCCGCTGATATACATGGGCACCTGTTATGATTGGTTGCACAACAACGTGAAGTGCGGCACATATATCTTTTTTTTTAAAAAAAATGTAATTTATGATAAGTTTGAGTTGTCAATAAATATCTTTTTTTTCTAAATCAGTTAACTTCATAAATATATGACAAATGTAAATTGTCATAAACTAGAATTGTTGTAGTGTTTATCTCATCGTTCAATGATCTATTTTTCAATGTACTGAATTAAAAATAAGATGAAGAAAAAACTGAAATATTCAATTCACACGGTTCCCAGAGGAGCAAAGGAAACTTATCAGGCTCTACAAACATCATGATCTTTAGCATTTTCTAAAAACCACATCGATATCACCCCCAATACCTATCTGTATAGTCTTATTGTGAAATATAAAATAAAGTAATTCCACAGGGCTGCATCAACCTTGAACGACGCTGGCCTGAGCAAACTGAGCTGGATCGTCCGTGTTGCTACATGTATTTCATTGCATCGTTTTTCATGATTTCTCGAAGAAGCTTTATTTGTGCGGTGTTCCTGTTGTTGTGCGGAGAAGGACCTAGGTTTCCTATTAGAGCACGCTGGTGATGCGGTATTTGTTGAAGAAAGCCAGCTTATGATGTTTCAAGGTAGTACGCCCGTATATGAAATCATCTAAATGGTTGGAACGGTTTTATGACTTAGTTACTTTTCCATTGCATAAATAGGAATATGCAGAAGGAAGTTCTTCGAGTGATATCCAACGACAACAGTAGAAACAGTCATGGGTTGTGCAGACAGTGTGGTAATGTTTCTTGGAAAGTGAGGCATCTGGAATTACAGCCACATGTTCTTATTTAGTGCCCGCTAATCTTAGGTCATACTTTTATTGGTCATCCTTACCTCTACCCTAGCAAGCACTTTAGCACTTTGTCCTCCGGGTTCATGGAGCCGAGACCTAGGACGAGGCTGCAGATGAGTCCTAGGTTCATGCGCGCACCTTTAGTTCCCATGCTGATGCCACGTTGGCGCCGGTTCCGGATTGGAGAACATTGTGCCACTGCCAATTTTTTTAAGGACTTCAACATTCGTGAGGCCGGCGTTGAGGGAAACCTTTGGCGTCGGCTGGATGGACTCCGCCGGGTCAAGTTTCTGTTGTGTGGTGTGATGCCTTCGGGTACTGATAGCAACTTGTTACGCATGGTTACATTCATCAAGGCACCCAGGTGAATCCAGTATTTTTATTTTTTTAGAACAAGGTGAATTTAGTCGAATGGAAGAGAAATGTGTATAAGTTTACATGCTTTTAGGTATGTTTGGTAACCCAACCTCGACGGCCCAGTTAATTTCGATTTCGATTAGGCTTGGGGTTTGAAAGGCTTGCTGGGGAGATCAGCTCCCTTTGGTTTTCAGGCTACGTAGTACGGCTCACTTAAGTCGTTTTCTGGTGCTTGGCGAGGATGATAGATGACAGAAACTTACAACTCAGCTACATGCTCCGAAGCAACTTTCCTATTCAATCTTTAAGTCTTTCATTAGGCTCTCCGCACTCATGTTCCTCTATTTGCTTCCTCTAAAAGGAATATTCTGTCCTGGTCATCGAGATTCTTTCCTCTATATCAATTTCTCCTGCACCCATCGTTCCTCTATATCCTTCCTCTATCCCAACTACCACATATTTTATTCAACCATCTCTAACTACCATCTCATTTTAACAAATATATTTCTTCATAACACAATTATTTATAATAGTTATTATAAATACCATAAACTTGTAGGGGTCTTCCATAAATATCCAACACACAGAAAAATTGTAAAAAATTACAAGAAAGTACAAGGGTCGATTCGTAAAATTACTATACTATCCCGATCTCCGCCGGCGTCTGTTCTCTATCTCTCAATTTCCGCCGGCGCCTCCTCTCTCTCGATCTCCCTCTCTGCGGCGACGGCGGTGGAGGGCCCCCAGCTCCGTGCCGCCGGCCGTGGCTCTGTCCCGGCGAGTGGCCGGGCCGGAGCGGTCGCCGCTGGGGAAGCCGGCGAGGAGACTCCACGCGGCGCGCGGCGGCTGCTGCTTCTCGTCAAGCGGGTTAGGATCGAATGCGTCGGCGGCAGCGGCGGCGACCTCATGGGGTCCGAGGCTGAGCCCTCTCGTCCACGCCCGCCCCGCCTTTGCCGCGGGCTGCGCGACCTCCCTCGCCGCGCCGCGCTTGGGTTCCGGCTCCTTGCCGCACCGCAGGTGGTGGAGGCGGGAGGAGAGGCGCAGGATCTCCGCCTCGATGTGGTCAATCTCCGCGGCCATGTCGACGGCGGCGGGCTCCGGGCGGTGGTTCTCCTTATCGCCCTCCCCTCGGACGCCCGCTGCGGCGGCCGCGGTGTGGGCGTGCCACGCGGAGGCGGAGGAGGCGTGGTCGAAGGCGGCGTTGTTCCACACGTGCACCAGCGGGATGAGAGGATCCTCCTCCATCGTCGACGGCGCCGCTTGGTCGCCGGAGAACCCCTCCTTTGCCTTCAGCGCCGCCAAACCTGCGTTGCGAGTTGGAGGATGGATGCGATGCGGGCCCCACGTGCGGTAGCGGCGTTCCTCTGCTTCGCTACGAATAGCGGAAGACTCGCCTTCCGCTTCGATAGCGGAGGCGGTAGAGGAAGCCGGTGCAGCACCATTTACGCTTTCTCTTTACTGAAGGAACGGGTAGCGCTCCCCAGTGCGGAGAGCCTTAGCATTTCTATAGCAAAGTCGTCAAGGTAAAGTAGGCCTTGGATCACGTGCACGCATTGGACAAACGAAGCATCTTCTTGGAACGCTATAGGAGTTAGCCTCGGCAACAGTACTATTTTCCCGGGCTTAATGGTGTCCTAAATTAACCAACTGTTACTGCTTCTCTAGAAATGTAAGTATTTTTCATGTTTAGTCAAAGTCAAATATTCTCAACCTTGACTATTCAGTAACATGCATTAGAATAATTTAATTTTTATGAGATGGTATTGAGATCAATAGTTCTGTACTTTTGTGGCCCATCTAAAAAAAAACCAGAGCGGTGCTTATTCAGTATACAAAACCGCACAGCATGAACTTTTTAACTTTCCTTGGTGGAATGCCACCGCTAACAAACAACATTTAATGACTAAAGTCCATGGAAATGATGAACAACCTTTGGATGATCTTTGTGGTTGAATCATTGAATTGAAGCAGTATGATTGAGCTGGCTTAAGTGGTGAAGTCCCAACTATTTTCCGCAGAGCCTAATACTGTTATGTGACCCCCCCCCCCCCCCCCCCCCCCCCCCCCCCCAAACCAACACACACACACACACACTTTTACCCGGTTTGCCGGCTTCTAAGTTATCGTTGTCACTTGTCAATTGTGCTACATTGCATTGGGACAATTACAACACTTACGCTACTCTTCCCTAAGTTTTAACAGAGTAGTGCTTCGCCCTTTTGATTGAGGAAAGGTTTTGAATTATTCACATTGTTAACAAAAGTTAAATTATCTATCCAAATGCTGGGGCTTTTCAGCCCACATTGTAAACTCGGGGAAGAAAGTGGAATATCCGTAAAAGCAAAAGGAATTCACTGCGTCAAAACTCCAAAGCTATATAACAAGCACATCAAGACGGTCAACAATTCAGCTATCGCGATGAGAACTTTTATTTGATTTCCTTTTAAAAAAGAAGTAACGGCAGCTACACTTTTTCAGAATTGGGTCTACTGGAACTGGAAAGAGTACTGAAAATTGAACACCATTGCGTTAAAAACTCTCAACACTTTTTTCAGCACACTTTTTATTGATACACTATCTATGTTTTCCTTTATTCCTCATTCTCTACCAGGTTTTTCCTTTTTGAGAAAACCTCCGTATCTATATATGTTGTCTTGAGTAATGTGCTCTGTTTTACATGTATCCTAAACCCAGCACACATTTGATACATCGATGTTATCTCCTCAATCCACTTTGCTCCAATCATTGCTTGAAAAATAATATGTGCGTTCTTAGAATATAAGATGTTGCTCCTTACCAAACAAAAGCGTCTTTCATTCGTTGGTTGGTTGTTGCCGATCACGACTTGGTACCTGCTCTGCTCGCCTGCTCGCTGAACACACTGAACAACACTCTGCTTCTGCTATCTAAAATGCGTTCATGTCATGGCACGCGGTAGTGAAGATTTGGCTAAGATAATATTATTTACATGTTGAACAAAACAGAAAAGGACTTCTCACTTTCTGGATGATCCAATTGGGTAGCTGTACCATAGTAACATAATATACTTCAACTATTTCTATAAGCACACAATGGAGAAGTTCAAATATATCTTCATAATACGAGGTGTGGTACTGTGCGTTGCACGGTAACAAGATATAGGTCATCCTCCGAAACTGAAAGAGACATTATATAGCTTATACAGTCACATAAGACTCCACAGTTATTCAAGGTTCAGTGAGACAAAGACGCCGGAACCAATAGCAAGCTAAGTAGCAGATGACTAGCCGGAGTGCAGGACACAAGGAAGAATCAAGCTCGGCCGCATCCATGGTCACCGGTCGGACTTCGCCCTTCTCTTCAGCTGCGGCACCCGTAGGTCTTCTCGCAGCCCCGGCCAGTGTAACGGTCGCCGGGCGCCGGGCACGGCCCGAGGCAGGCGGCCTGGTCAGGGTTCAACGCCGAATGACTGACGTCGCGGCTTGCGAAGACACGGCGGTACAGGTCTAAGTCCACCGTGAGCTCCGGCGCCACGCCGTCCTCCAGCCTCATCGACAGCAGGCGTCCCAGAGCGGCTACGTCCCCGGCCCTGGACCCCGGGCCGGCGGTGGCGAACGAGGCCTTCATCGCGCCGGCGACAGGCCCCGCAAGCGAGAGAACAACACAAAGGAGCACAAGAAGATAGGAATGCACCTTTCTGTTCCTCATCCTCGCGCTCTTTAATTTGTCTCTCTCTCAGGGGTGAGTTGCAATGCTTCTCAAGCTGCTCCTTCAGTGTGTGCTGCGCTCCGGCTCTTAAACTGGAGGTGCATGTGGTATTGGGCAAATTGCATGCGTTCTAAGTTGTAGCATTGTAGACTTTGTTTTTGTACAGCTTATTGGTGTCGTGCGCAACTTAGCAACGCACTACCGATATTGCGCCAAATCATGGAACCAAGAGTCACAACTTTAAAGAGTTGTGTAGTGCGTTACTAGGAATCTCAGTGCGCCACACTGTTGCCGCCTCTCTGCATTTTTCTCAACCAGTCCTACCTTGAAATCTTTGATTAACAGGTGAAACTGTATTTCACAATAATGCCTCACTACGGGAAACCGGTTATTTGCCGAGTGCAGGAAGCACTCGGCAAACCCCTGTTCCCTCTCGGCAAAGGGTTTGCCGAGAGTTACGCTCGGCAAACCCCTCTCGGCAAACTCCAGTCGGCAAAGAGGGGGAGGGGACGCGCCGAGCTGGGGCAGTGCGCGGACGTCGAGGCCGAGGACGGGAGGGGCCGAGGTGGCGTCGCCAGCAGCAGGTCGTTGACACCTCGGAGCCCAGCAGCTCGTCGACGAGGGGGAGGGGACGCGCCGAGCAGCAGCACGTCGACAAGGAGGAGGGGCCGGGCCGAGCAGCAGCACGTCGACGAGGAGGAGGGGCCGGGACGAGGAGGGGTGGCCGGGGCCGCGGCGCCCCGCCCGGGACGCGGTGCCAGGACCGGGGCCGAGGTGGCGGCGTCCCCGGCTCTGTGTTCGACCGCGGCGAGGAGTCCGGGCGGGGGAGGCAGGATGCGGGGGAGGCGGGGTGCAGGCAGATCCGGGATGCGGCGGCGCAGATCGACGACGAAGCGGGATGCGGCGGCGGCGGCGACACGGAGAGAGTGGGCGGCGGGCGGAGGTAGAGGTGGAGGCGGGATGCGGTGCAGGCGGCGGAGGCGGGATGCAGGGGAGGCGGGATGTGGGTGGATGCGGCGGGATGCGGTGGCGCGGGTCGACGGCGAGAGGGGCGGCGGCGCGGATCGACGGCGAGAGCGGCGGCGGCGCGGATCGACGGCGAGAGCGGCGGCGGCGCGTGCAGAGGAGAGTGAGGAGGAAGAAAGGGGAAGAAGGCCACGCGCGGCTAAGTCGCCATCCACGGACTTTGCTGAGAGCCCGCGATCTGGCTCTCGGCAAACAAATTCTTTTCTTTTTTTTAATCGAAATAATGTCTGCCGAGAGCCAGCACAGAAGCTCTCGGCAAATAATTGTTTTTCTTTTTTTTTTTAAATTTCATTTCAAACGTACTTTTCGTTCACATTTTGATTTCAAATTAAAAAGTACTCAACTACAAAGTTTCGTAACTTTCTGATACCTATCACTTTTATTTTTACAATTTCTTCATCCGATATCATTTTCAAAATTCAAATTTTCAAAATTGAATTTAAAAATGTATTTTTTATTGACATTTTGATTTCAAATAAAAAGGTTCTATAACTTGTCAACTACATAGTTTCTATAACTTATCAAGAGCTACAAATTACATCTCTACTATTTCTCTACCCGAGATTACCCGAAAAATTCAAATTTTCGCTTTCAAGAAATTCATATGTATTTTTCGTTGACAAAGCAAATTCAAATTTCAAAAGTGTTCAACAGCAAAGATGTGTAACTTTTGAAGACCTACAACTTCTATTTTGATCATTTTTTAATACCATATAATTGTAGCCACCTTGTTCATAAATTTCAAATGTATCTCTTCATGTTTCTATGAACTACATGGGACATTTATAGTTTGTGAACAAGTTTACCGTCACTTTGTTGAATGAACAAATGACCAAAATAGAAAGTGTAGATCTCTAGATTTACGACAACTTTGTAGTTTACAAGATTTTCATTTGAACAAACCTAATGCATAAAAAAATTAATTGAAAATACGTTTGCCGAGAGCCACGCTCGGCAATATTTATTTTGCCGAGAGCAGCTCTCGGCAAAGGCAAATTTTTTTTGCCTAGTGTCTTGTTTGCCGAGAGTCTTTGCACTTACACTCGGTAAATAAATATCTTTTTGCCGAGTGTCCGCCAAGGGCTCTCGGCAAACTCGGAATCCGGGCCCACACTGCTCACGCCGTCGCGGATTTTGGACGGCCGTCCATTTTTGCCGAGGGTGGTGGTCTTTGCCGAGAGCCGTCGCTATGTTTACCGAGTGTCCCGCGTTCAGCTCTCGGCAAAGTATTCAATTTTGCCGAGAGCTTTTGTTTGCCGACGGCTGCCTCTCGGCACAGTAGCTCTCGCCGAGTGCCGTGTCTTTGCCGAGAGCGGCTCTCGGCAAACCCTGTGTTTGCCGAGTGCCCGACGATTTGCTCTCGGCAAAGCCGCGGGCACCCGGCAAATAACGGTTTTCCCATAGTGCCTGTGAGGGCCACGTACGTACCTGTGCCCAACATATTCGGCTTCTTGGTTGAGTGGCCAAGCTCCATGGTGGCGAGGAAACGAGCAAGCACTTTGGAAGATCAATAGCATTGTACATGGCCATATTGCATTATTACCGATATTCAAATGCTAGCATGGGGTGCTTGCTTGGCTTAGAAACTTGTACCGAAATGAGGATTCAGTTGCAGGCTAAATCTGAATTTTCCGGTGCCTTCCAACCCTATCTATGTAACGACAGTGACCTAATAAACAAAAAGAAGAATATTATCTTCATCTTCATTCTTCGGTTGCAAGAAACGCACAAACTGAGCTATACAAAGAGGTCTCCTGCACCTATGTAAGAGACAGGCGCAGTAAATCGTCCATAACAAGCCCACCAACCACAGCAAGCTACGATGCCTCGTTGCAACAAAACAGGTACTGTACACATTTTTTTCTCCAAAATCTCATTTCACAGTTGTAGTGTATCATTGTGAAGGACTGCAAGCACACAACATTCATTTCCAGCACGTACAACCAAGTATATATACTGAGCAAAGATGACAACACATGGCCTGAAGCAAACCAGAAACAGCTCACATCTTCACAATAATCTCCACACCGTCGCATGGCCGGCGTCACCGAGTCGATGACTTTCTTGAGTTTCCCTTCCCTCGTTAATTCCACCTAGAGCTCCAGATTCTTTCTCATAGTCAAGACCATGCATGATAGCTTCTTCATCGAGAGCAATGTAATAAATGAAGCCACGTAGTTCTCGCACCAAGAAGCCACGTTGACCACCCTTCCATGGCAGCTCAGTTGGCTTGAGAGAAGTTTTACGGTGCATTATACCACAAGTATATACTAATAGTATTTAGAATCCAAAGGTTCAGATCTCATTCCTAGTATAATCCCTCCGTTTTTTAATGTCGTTTCCGACAGCTTCGTGGGGATTAATGATGTAGCGATTAGGTGTTTATTCCCCTTGCGAATCGTTTCGTCTGGTCGCACGGGGCACGGGGCTGCATCGCTCACCTCCCCGCCAAGCTGCGCTGCTGGAACGCCGCGCCGTGCCCCCGTCACCTAGGTTGGTGCCTCTTTGCCTGAAACCTCTGTTGCAACATTCACCAAGTGTTCGACTTATTGTCAAACTCACCATGTCCTCCTGTGATGGTTCTGATCCAGGGAAAAAAATGGTGTCTGAGTACAATACCTCTTGTCCTGGAGTAGTATGGAGATGCATTTGTTCAGTTACTGACAGCCATGGGTACATGTTCTGGTTGCACACTGCCTGCATTTGTCTAGATTCAACTTTTGTTACAGTAAAATGCTAAAATTACATGACCATTTAACTGTCATTCAATACATCTAAACTGTAACATTAGCCTTGCATCTGCTTCCACATGCTACTAAAATTACATGATCATTGGAGTTTCTACTGAAATTATCAATGCAACGGCTTCCACATGAAAGAATTTGCACTGCACTTCTGCCACTACATTAAGGCTAGCTCACAATGCAGTTAGGATATGCTCAATATCTTGTTCAATTTAAAATTCTTACACTTGCAGGGGGGAGGGGGCAGGCAAGGAGGGCCAAGGAGCGCAAAAAGAACCAAGACAAGAAAATCTCCACATTGGAACATGGGCATTGTTAGATCACCATTGAGCAGGATGTTGCTTACACCAAGGGCACAATTTCGGGTGAGGTCTCCTTCTTCGACTCGAGGAATATCACCCGGGGGTCGAAAAATGCTAGCATAACTTGACCTAAATGTGCTACCGGCAGATACTGATTTGACCATAGAAGATGCAGTAGAGGATGTTGCTTTGAACATAGAAGAAGAGGAAGTACAAGATGTTGGTTTCGATGCAGAACACAAGAGGGGGCACAAGATGTTGGTTTGGATGTAGATTATGAGGGAGTACAAGATATTGATCTGAACAATGAACCAGAAGAGGAAGTGCAGAATGCTGGTCTGAATGCTCGTAGGAA
Organism: Eragrostis curvula; assembly: GCA_007726485.1. Lineage (NCBI taxonomy): Eukaryota > Viridiplantae > Streptophyta > Magnoliopsida > Poales > Poaceae > Eragrostis > Eragrostis curvula. Next base: position 2,950,196 of record RWGY01000031.1, on the reverse strand, counting down.
AGAATTGCTGGATGACAAATGCAGTCTTTGATGCTGTGCTTGCAAAATCAAGAAATGCTAACTTGAAGGGGCATGAGACAAGGGAGGTTTCTCAACAGTTCTCAGTACCTATGAGGATAGTGCAACGCATTTGGCAAAAAGGCAAGAGAAGTTTGGATCAAGGAATTCCAGTTGATGTTTCAAGTGGAAAGAAGCTGCGTGGCCATAAGAAGATGGAAGTTGATGTGTTGACACTTAAGTACTCTAGACATTGGAAGCCGTTCAACCATCGAGGACTTGTCGGCACTTTCATTTGAGAAAAAGTAAAGTGCATTCAATGAAGAGAGATGACACCATTACACGTGTTTCAAATGCCATAAACCATATTTGACAGATCAAAACAAAAAGGAGAGGTTGGAATGGTGTTTTTCAATGTTAGATCCAAGGACCATTCCCACTTATCCTTTGTTCAAAGATTTGTTTGACTTTGTCGTTATCGATGAAAAATGGTTCAACATAACAAGGAAGAATGAGAGGTACTATGTTGTTCCTGGTGAAGAACCCATAGATGGTACATGCAACAGTAAGAGTCACACCCCTAAGCTCATGATTTTGACTGCATTTGCTAGACCCAGATTTGACTCTGAGAAGAACTATACCTTTGATGGAAAAATCGGTTGTTTCCCCTTCATAAAATTTGAAGCAACAAAGAGATCGAGTGTGAACAGGCCTGCTCGTACAATTGAGATGAAACCTTTGGATTCAGTCGACAAGATTGTCACTCGAGAGTTTATGACAGAAAAGGTGCTGCCAGCAATCCGTGCTCGATGGCCATAGGAAGATGCCAATAAGCCAACATTCAACAAAATAACACTAAACCCCACCTTTCTCCTAGTGATAAACATTTTTGTGATGCTGCCAACAAAGACGGGTTCGACATCAGAATTGTATGTCAGCCACCTAATTCACCAGACTTAAATGTTTTGGATCTTGGCTTCTTTAACTCTATCCAATCGATCCAGTACAAGACTAAATCGAGAACATTAGAAGACCTCGTAGCTGCTGTTGACAAGGTACTGTACTCTAAAATTTTCTCCTTTGTTTTGTGTTTATAGCAGAAACTGAACATCTTCCTCCCGACGAAACTGCCCATTAATGGCTCGAGTATATCTTCATGAATTGCTTACATTTTAATATTTGTTGACGCTTCAAGCATGTATGAAAGAAATTATGAGAATTGGAGGTGGTAACAGATATGATACACAGCATATAAGGAAGCAGATGCTTGAAAGACAAGGACTTCTACCCTTGCAACTGGGATTTGAAGTGACGTTTTTACAAGAAGTACTGGCCAAAATAAATGAATAAGTGAAGCGGAAGATTTTATTTATTATTATAAATAATGATCATGAATTTTGTGGTTTCTGGTAGTGGATTAATTATGTGGCTGCTGGTAGTGGAATAGTAGTAGTTCATTTTCAGTATGTATAATTTACAATGGTCCATATTGGTAGTGGATTATTGGTGCTTGGTTATTGATAGCTGGATGCACTAGCACCCAGATTGTCATGGAACTTGAACATTCTCTAATGCTTCTGTGAGTTGAAAAGAGCAATAAGTTGATTTCAGCAGATGTCGATATGTACCCATTTGTTCGATCAAGAAGGTTTTCCATTATTTCAGCTGATGGTAAATGGGTGCACCCTTGTACTTGAGTGGATGTGCTTGTATCAAACATTTGATCAATGAATTCTTGATTTTTTTACTGCATTTTTCTGCTGCACCAGAACAAATAGACCAATTTGTGCTGCATAATGTCAGATGGTTCTGTTCAAAAACCGCAGTTGTGTGAAAGGAATAATAGCATTCCAAAGAATCCCAACCTCTATATGCAAAGTCTCAATATCAAGAATTAATCCTAAACTCAAAGTTCAGTGTTAAATTCAGAGATACAGCTTCGAACAAGTTTCTTTGATCATGTGTCTGTACAACTAGTGTACCCCCGAGGCCCAGGACTGCCGAGGCCATAACAAATTTCAGACAACTGCACACATGGGTTCTGAGGTTAAAATTTAGCTCAAAGTTTAGAGTTGTGCAGCTCCAAAGTGTATCTCACAGTTCACCTCTTTCGATTCATTTTCATGGCAGAAATAAAATTCTGATAGTAGGATTAAGCAACAACAACATGATTGACTCCACACAGAAGCCATCATAGCAGTACTAATAATATTTTCTATCCAATTGAATCAAGAAATAAATTCTCCTAGAGGCACAATGCCCGCACCAAGGTTATACTCCACATTGAACATCAAAGCTGACGCTGAAACTTTTCTCTCTGAAGTTGCTTCTAAATTACAAACCAGATGAAATTTCCAAGAGGAGGTCAGCGAGCAGGCTGCACAAGAGTAACAAGACGTCGAGTATGCCGGTTACTTGGCATGTTCTTGTTCTCTTTCCGACGGGGCAACTAGAGATGCTGCGCCGGCGGGAGCCGGCCAGGTCGAGATCCAAGGCAGGGGCCTTTGCCCGGTAGTACTTCCCGTGCTCATCCACCAAAGGCGCAAGCTGCCGGTGGTCGAAGTCCTCATTTGCGTCTTCAAAGAGCATCAGGAGAGGGATTCGCGACTCCAAACTGAACTGCCGGAGCTCAAAGATCGTCGCCTGATTGGGACCTCGCCGATGAAGGCGAAGAACAAGAGGTGCACGCCACCGCACGATGAAGTGGTCCAATTTGTGGGATTGCAATCGCCGAGCTTGTTCGGGCCTCTGAGAGCGCTCGATTTTGGGGAAGAAGGCGGAGGCGCCCAGTTTCCCATCGGCGGCTAGGTGGAGCGGCACGTCGGGCACGAAGGAGATGGAGGGGCAAATATGGAAAAGTAGTTTTGGGGTGAGCTACGATGACAACAAATAAAAAACCTTTTCATTTGAACTAGGATGACATCAAAAGAAAAACGGAGGGAGTATATCACTACAATATTTTAATAGTATCTAACAATACTAGAGCATTTAAGAAAAGAAAAACCAAATGATAGACCTGTAATTGTTTGTACGGACAAGCAAGCGATACGCATATCCTAATCGACTGATTCACAGCCAGGGTTGAAGGAAGGTGTCAGGTGCCGAAATCACTGCATTAAAACTCCAAAATTATAACTAGCACATTAAGCTGACCTATTGGAAATGAGTCAATGACTCCGACCCATTAAGATTTTTTTTTTTTAAAAAGAAAAGAAATGAGAGCCAAACTTTTTCCAGCATCTTATGGAAAGCATGGTGGGCCCAGTCCATGGCCCTTGGTGTGCCCACAAACTTTTTGTTTTTTTATATCTTTTTTAACTGCATAATGGGCTTGGCTACACAGCTAATGGGTTGGGTTATATGATTGGACCGGATCTTAGGGTAGTCCTAGACTCACTTGGACTCCCCTGCGTCTGCTACTATTGAAAATAGCATTATGAACTAACGAACTTATTCGTGCTAATAACACTCAACATGTTTCAACGACACATTTTACGTTGATGTATTATGGGAAAATTCTTTCAAAGCTATAATAATTTTCGCTGGTCTCTCTTATTAACCATTGCAAAAGTGTTTATGCCGTCTATGCCACGGGGATGCAATTTCCTACCCTTAGCTTGTATATAATGGCCATCTAGTTCCTCTTAGTTTGATCATGACGGACAAGGTAAAAAGACTATTTTGCCCCTAATGCAGTTGGCTGCTCCAAATTGTTATTCTTTCGAAACCTTTGAGTTCTGATGTGAGTGAATATGACATGAGGTAGCACACATGGTACTTATTTCTAGAAAAAGGTTGTACTCTCTAAAGGTTGCTTAAAGTCCGGAGCACCCTTCAATCTATTATTTTTTTTGTTTAACCCCCTATTTCTCTAATCCGTATCATTATTCACTACTAGACCCTAAATGATCTGTGGTTTTGCTGACTTGGACATGGTTTAAGGTGGGTGTGCATGGTCCACCTGCATGCCATGTCGGCTAGGTGACATGTACTATTACTGGAGGCGCACAACAGCCCCTGGCGTTCAGGAGCCCGAAATTATTATTTTCTTTTCTGCTTTGTACTATTTAACTCCAGACTATACTCAATTCTACATGTATGTTGAAATTTTTGAAAACACCAGTGGTACTATTTGCTGGAGCTTAAGGTTATTAAGTAGGAAGCGCTTATCAATAGGCAAAACATTATTTTGTGGAATAAATAACAGAAATTCGGAGGAAATTCGACACTTGTAGCTTGCAGACTACAGGTTTTAATATTCAGTATGGCCACCGGTCATATTTCAGATTCTTATATTCAGTATGCCCAACCAAGGACTAGCAAAACATTGCAACTGACAGAACAGTTTGCTAGTTCTGAAAGAGCGTGATCTTATATATATAACTGACAAAACTACAGACTAGTACATTATTGAAAGAGCATGAGCATATATATGCAATAATAAGAACAACAACTAGCCCATAAATATACCTAATTAGCAACAGGACCACATGTCAAATATTGGCATCCGGCCCATACACAAACATCAGTGCTATTTCAGGTTCTCAAACAACAAAATACAAACATCAGTACTTCACGGTGAGGGGTAGAGCTGCCTTCAGGGATGGGGCGGAGAAGCAGGGGTGGGGCGGCACGCAAATGCCTAGGGGACGGGAAGCATTGTCGATTTGAACGAGCAGCCAAAGGGGAACAAGGAGGCGGCGACGCTGTGTGGACCAGGCAAGCGGCGATGCTGTGCGGGGAAGGTGCGAGCGCGACCGTGAAGCTGCTCGATCGGGGGCGGCTCACGGCTCAGGCTTGAGAGGAACCAGTAAGATGGCGCAAGCCAATGGTACTTCGGGTTTTGAGAAATATGTCACGTCTTGATGGAAAATACACGGCAAGGAATGGTAACACAGTGGCACGGGCGGGACAAAAACTTTTGTGATGGCAAATAAGGGACCAACAAAAATTGCAATTGTTTCAAAAAAAAAAAACTGCAACGGCTCTCATGGAATTTTCTCTATTATTATCTACGTTGGTCTATATGCTATGTTTGTTTTATTCTAGAACCTCGGTATTTTTTTTCTTTTTTTTCGATTACACATAAAAACTCAGACACTTATAACGCACGTACACTCATCTTTATGAACGAATATATGCAAACCCTGCCCTATGAGCATCTTCGAATATTGAGGTGGCAAAACATAGAACCTCAATATCTATGTTATCTTGCTTATACAAATCATTGTTTGGAATTTAGTATGCGCCTTCCTGCAATATAAGATCTATACTAAAACTATAACGATGAAACAACTTTTGCATTTCTCATACTATGTGGTCCGTAGCCATTGTAATTTCTACATGAATCTGATCCGTAGGAATTGTATGAATTTCAGCTCATTAACTCCACCGCTCCATCCGTATGCTTTTGTTCCTCTTTACCTAACAATAGAGGATTCCATGCATAGTTGGTTGCTGCCGATCATGACGTGGTACCTACTCTGCTCGTTGAACACACTGAGCTCCAAAAGCTGTGTGAATGCCGGATCGACAACATTCCGGACCATGCACGGCACTGAGCGACACTCTGACTTCTGCTATCTAAAATGCGTGTTAAACGAAAAGAAAAGTCTTCTCAGTCTCTGGATGATCCAATTGAGTAGACGTATCATAATCCAAAACATAAGCACACATAATGGAGAAATCCATATATGAAATATATAATACTTATTAGGTTGAACAACAGTTTTGCGATACAACCACACAAGACTGGACTAATGTTTCTGGTTTGTGACAAGAACATAACATCTTATCACAAAAAAAAGGGACATAACTGCATTAACACGAAGACACCATAGCACATATATACTCCAGCAAGTAGTAGCAGATGACTTTGCCGTACACAAGAATGGAACAAGCTCCGGAGCGTCCATGGTCACGGGTCGGACAACGCACCGCTCAGTTCCCCCTGCGGCACCCGTAGTACGTAGGGCACCCCCGGCCAGTGTACGGCCTTCCTGGCGCCGCGCACCCGGGGTGGCAGGCGGCATTGTCAGGCTTCAGCACCGAATAAGGGTCGAGTCCACGACCGGCGAGGACGCGGCGGTGTAGGTCCAGGTTCACCGTAAGCTCTGGCGCAACGCCATCCTCCAGCCTCGTCGACCAGGGCCCCGCCACCAGGCCGCCGCCGGCGAACGTGTGCTCGGCAAGCGCGAGCCCGACACTGAGGAGCACAAGAAGACAGACATCCACCTCTCTGCTCCTCATGCTCACTCGCTCTGTGCCTCTTCTCTCTCAGGAGAGCTGATTGTGAGGTAGTTATGTCGGTGCTCCGCTCCGGCTCTCTTAAAATCGTGTGGCAATGGACCACATAAACGGTTCACCGACCAATGATTTGCGAGTAACATGGACCAGCATCTTGTAATTCAGAGTAAATGAAGTTATATAGGAACAATGTGCAATGTTCAATATTTCTCAGCATATATATACAAAGTGGAGTTAACTTAGTTGATTAGACGTATCTGCAATCAGCTTCGATGAAAAGAACAACAAGAAGAGGACAGGACACAACAACCTCCTATCCATTCGCGTCAGTCAATGTGGCAGAATTATCATTGCAGTTTTTTTTTTTACCTAAAGAATCATCGTTGCAAGTTGCAAGCCTGTTTCTTCTTAGTTGGATTCCTAGATTGCGGTAATTGTACTTACGAGAGATAGTCACTGTGAACAAAGCCATATGGCTCCACACATGCGTTGTAGTTTAGAAGTTACATTTTCAAAAAAAAAAAAAAAGTATGCACATTGATAACGCAGCAACAACAGGCATACTAAAAATTACCGCAAAGTATATTTCTTCGTGACCAGCAGGACATAGTAATGTTGAATTTGCCATGAAAAATTATTCGCAATCCCGCTGGTCACAAAAAAAGTGTCATAATTGTTCCAAATATGCTAGAGTTTGGGAGTATGGTGGGACATATATTTATGTTATTGTCACCAAATATGTAAATGTGTTTTTTATCCGTTAGTGTTACAACATGCAATTAAGGGTGCGTTTGGAGGGACATCAAGATTGTTAGTGATTGGCGAAAGGCGGAGCTTTTATGAGGCCAACGTGGGTTGTTGTTCCCGCTAGCCCAAGGAAAATAGAACTTTCATTTCTCAAAAAAAAAAAAAAAAAAAAGGAAAATAGAACTTTCAAATAGTAAATTTTTTGCCCAACCAATGGATCTACAATTCCTCTTACCCAAAAGTCCAAAACCACCCTGCCCTGCGAAATTATTAGGCCTAAGCTCCACCACTATGATCGTCTGATCCATGTCTGTTAGAATAACACCATATATACAAGCTCTTTGCATTGTTTATTAGATGGGATCGTCCAGTTCTTTGTTTGGTTGGCTGAACGAGGACAGATGTTATGAGAGTAATTAACAAAAATTATTATATGCCTCATTTGTCATTGGTGAATAATAATAATAATTAATCATACCCTAGAATATGCTTCAATATTGATACATACTACTATTTTTATAGTAACTGTCAAGCAATAATAAGATTTTCTAATTAGCACTTATCATATTGTAATCTGTACACATCAGTTTGCACATGAATGATCACAAAGTTCTTGTTATAACCTCATGCTAATAAATACTAATTGGTATCATAACATGCTAAGTCATTTCACTAAGACCGCACTTAAACAACGTGGATGGCTTCATCAGTTATTTTTCTTGGTTCATCTCATCCAACACCTACACAGGATTTGTTTTTGAATGAAAACTGAAGGGACTCGCCCCTACAGTACTTTATTTAGTACTAAAGGAAACCAAGTGTATATACAGATAACAAAGGGTAAACTAAAAAAGCAACAAAGAAAAAGAAGCACAGATACTGTAAGTGTCTATATATCCATTCTTGAATCCTTTTGGCTTTTCCGTCACTAGCTATATGGAGAGAGCTCTTTACGAAAGGTATCCCTGCACTCTTGAACTCTTGGATCAACATTGTTAAAGATCTAATTATTTCTTGTTACCCAAATACTCCAGCTGGACTTGATTTTCCTCTTTAGATCTATACAGAACATTCCATACTTGGATGGCCACACCCAAATTTGCCTAGCAACAAACCACTGCTAAACCCTGCGTGGTCATGTTACGAACCAATCAAAGTGCCCTGTCCACCCAAATACAACCAAGCAAATGCACGCTACAAATTGTCATGTTGCACCAGTGGTCTTCAGTCAAAATCCTAATTTCCCAATGCCTTCCATCCCTAAGTAACGGCACCTAACAAATAAATGGAACACTTTTCCTTCATCATTCGAACAGTGCTCTACATAGAGGTTTACTGCTCCTATTTATGCGACGGGCGCTATAAATCATTCATACTAAGCCCACAAATCATCCAGCTGCATTCTTGTTGCACATTACTACGGTACAGTACATGTCTCATTTCAAAAATCTCATTTTTAGAACTGTATCATTTTGAAGAACTGAATACATACAACATTTATTTCCAGTATACTGCAATAGTAACTTTTTTAACCTACACGTCGTGCACAAAGGTATTTATCGAGCCCATATTCACTTCACGTATTGATTTTCCAGTAATACGGTTCACCAACCGCTGATTTGTTTAATTATAAGATGGGCCATGATCTTGTAGTTCATATTATATTTTGAGCACGTACACAGACTGGAATTGTGCTCTCGGTTAGATTAAAGCAGTTTCGATGAAAAGAACAAAAAGAAGTTAGCATACAAATAACTTCCTATTCATTCTCTTCACCTGATTCAACTCAAGATACCTCATCAACTAGTCAATATGATAGAATCACCATTGCCATTTCCAAACCTATTTCTTCTTAATTGGATTCCTAGAACTTTGTGGTAATCAAACTCACTAGAGATCGATACATAATTTGAACGAGCTACCTTTCTCCACACATGGTATGTAAGTGCCGTCCTGTCACATCATCAGTGTAGTATAGAAGATACATTTTCAATAGTGCAACAGCTATGCACAATGCTAACGAAATAGTTGGTGTGACTGTAGGTCTGAATTTGATTGTGCCTTCCATCCCTATCATTCTATCAAAGACCAGCATAAGCTAAACAGTGAGAACTCTCTTTGTCCACTTCATTCATTGTTACTCCCAGATTATAGCAGGAAATATATATTGTGATCTTCAAATAGTGGCTCTGCCCCTGTTTATGGTGCGCTAGCCAGTCAACACTGGTATTATTAGAAAACTAAAAAAATATACTCTATTTTGATTAGTGCACTATGATGCAGACACCTAAGATATACTGTCGTATATATATTACTTTTATTCTATCAAACAATGCTGTCTCACTCTCACCTAATCCTGTATTGTCAAACTGTTATTTTAATATTTGTCACACCAGCTAAATCAGAGTGACGAAATGGTCTAGATCTTTTAAATTTAGTTTCTCACGTGTATTTATTGAAATATTAATTTGAAATGGTTTAAAATAAAAAAAATAGCTCCATGGTCTAAGACTCTTTATTTCTAAGCAGCATAATACCAACACTAGAATTCCAAATTATAAAAACAATGGGCGAACAGAAACAGGAAGATCTTCTGAAGTAGAAATGAAAGGTCTATCTGGAACTCGACGATTTTGCATGAAACTTGCTCTAATGTAGGTTAAACAATGAACTTCTATTACAAAGACATCCTTGACTTAGGATGAAGCATAAGATTTGACCTTCAGGGCAGCGCAGCCGCCACAATAGGAGCTGTACTGGTGGATAGCACGCATGGTGGCCGGCCTCCCACCGGCAGCAATAACCTTGAGGTGAATATGGCTCGTTCTGTCCTGATAGAGGCTGTTAGATAACACAGATCAAGGGCATATTGTACATAATATACGTAAGCCGTACGGTTGATCTGTACTGGTTCGTAATTTTGTATAGTGTGACGTAAGTATACAAAGGTTTAGTTTAGATTTTTTTTAACAAAATAGCACCTGGTTTATTTAATCTAGAGACAAAATTTTCAGAAGCAGATGAGGGCAACCGATGTGTTGGGAATGGTTGGATTGGGATGAGGATGATGGCGTCAGTATTATAGAAGTCAGGCTTTGATATGATTATTACCTGGCATTTGACTTTGAACATTTCAACGTAAAAGGCAATTTACTGTAATCCTTAATCAGACGAGTTTTAGGTTCTATACAGTAACAGGGAAATCTTGAAAAGGTGCTGTCTGAGAAAATATGGTTCATCAATTTTATTATGTTAGAAAGGTATGAATGCGGATAGATAATTTTGTTATTTTAGCTGGTACTAATAAAAGGTAGTCAAATAGTAAAGGTATTAACGTAAAATCTATCTCTAATAAACCTGCTGTCTTGATATTTTCAGGTGTACGTGATTTCCATTAACCACTATGTTTGCCAGTACACAAGTAAATTACTATCAGAACACAGCCATTGTATTTTCGACACTGAAACATCTAACTCTTGGAGTTGGATAGATGGCCTGAGTGAATTCTTACAACTGTGAGTTTGTTTTTCTTCAGAGCAATATTTATCTCATCGTTTCATGAGACAAGACACAGGCTACTATGCCTCTTAGGCTCTACAAGCGTAACTGACATGTTCAAAATGCCGGGTCATGCCAAACATACAAAGTCATTTCGTGCAGCACAGGAAAAAGTATGACCAAAGATATACTCAGGTGTTTCACCAGCACCCAATACCATGGTTGTATTACCTGGTGCCTCCATTTCCGAGAAACTGTCACACCCGGTTTTAAGGTCAAAACCGAATGCTCATCTATATGTGTGCCCAGGATCAAGTTTCACACATATAAGACAAAGTATAGTAAAACAGAGTAACCAGTGTCATAAATACATCGTACAAATATTACAATAAATGTCTCAAAGGACTAAACGAATACAAACGCTAGTGGAAGACTCCATAACGCCACAGGCAGTCGACCGGGGGCTCCACAAGCTTAGTCTTCACCATCGTCTTCAAAGTAGTCCATCTTCACTCTCTGAGCAACATATCATGATTGTAGAGGAAATAGCAAGCGTGAGTACATGTTGTACTCCGCAAGTGTGGGAGAATATGCAATATGCAAGCTTATAACAAGAAAGGCCAACATATGGTTCATAGCAGAAAAGCAACTTATCTTAAGACATTATTAAAGCACCTATATATTACTAAGTGAAATAAACCCTCCAAAGATTATTAACATAAGGTCAACTATACAGGTTACTCCACCTGCAGCTCCTATGGGTTACACCACCCATACCTGGTTACCCCACCAGATCCACCCAACCATTCCCACTAATCATGTGAGGATCCAGGCCGCTCCTGACCGTGAGCACGGCTGTCATGATAGTTTTACTTCTCTGCAGAGGTGCACAACTTTACCCACAAGGTGGTGATTTCATCATCCGTCGATGACTAAAGTCTCCATGTTGCCACTTCACACTACCGAAGGTGTGAGGCCAAGAGATCACCACATGGTTTTTCAAAGTGCTTCCCAGCCGGCAAACATCCTATGCTAAGGTTCCACCGCTGTGGGATTACACCCTCCAGACAGAAGCCCCCTCTTGCACCGTGGCTAGGATTACTCCATCCATCACCTAGGAATGAGATTACTCCATCCCACTCCTCTTCCTCAAATGCCGCCAAACTGGGAAAACAACATCCTACTTGACCAAGTCTACCATAATCAACCTTGTGCTTTGCGCTGTTGTCCTGGGTTGCCGCTCCACGAACCGGTCCTTAGCAGACTTGAGCAAGACTAACCCATACCAAAGTCTCGTACTAACAGCACCATCATCAAACATACCATTTGCTCAAGTTACAGCATACCTAAGTTCCAGGTTGCTAAAAAGATTACCGGTCCATGGTGATTAAGTTGAAGTGAAACCATTAGTCAAGATTATTAGTCAAGTTCCAAGCCCAAGATTACAGCAAGCTAAGCATGACCTACCCTTCCTCATTATTATCATCTACCATAACCCAAGGCGACAAGGAAATAGTATGGAACAAGGTAAATGACTCATGGGATTCAAATTAACGCAATGCATGAAGTAAACTAGAGGGAGATAGAAATGGGTTCAAGATGCGTCAAGGAACACTTGCCTCAAAAGAAGTGCTGCTGCTCAGAGTCTTCATGTTCTTTGTCTTCATCTTGTTAGCTCTCGAACACGCGTTTCTAAATAACGGTAACATGCAAAGCACACAAAGCACAAACAATAAGAAACAGTACACCAAACAGTATCAAATTACTCTAATAACAGTACTAAATTATAGAGCTCAAGCCTACGATCACGTGAGCGTAAGAATCACTTAAAACGGAGTTACGAGCAAAAAGTTATGATGTTTGAAAGACTAAACACTAAATCTGGAAAAACAAAAACAGTTACGAAATGAAATGTGCGTGTTCCCGTTGATTGGATACATAGTTTGGAACCAGATTTCCACAAGAATATGCGCAATGTTGTGGAACATGTTGGACACAAGGTTATTGGGGCACTGGTTTACCTGAAAAAGAGATCAAATGGTTGGATCTAGATGGGGTTGTTCTGGAACAGTTAACGGTGGCATTGCGTTCCTGGTAGATTCATAAATGATCTCCAAGAATCCTTTGGGGGACATGTATTAGACATTCTGGAACACAATATGGTGTTGAATTTGGGTCATAAAGGTAGAGGTATTGGGTGGAACACGGAAAACAATTACCATTAGGGGCGCTGGACAGATCCAGAACAGGAGCAGTAGTCATTGCGAATGCCAATATGTGACTGTGCTGCTGGAACACAATATGGTGTTGCATTTGGATGGACAGATCGCCGGGAACGTTGATGCCAATATGTGACTGTGCTGCTGGACGCGAGGGTGGCGACGCGTGGCGGGGGCAAGGAGGACGTGGGGAAGGCTCCCATATATGTAGAAGGGGTGGCCTAGGGTTTGGTAGAGGGTTTGGGATTGGCCCATAGGTGGGGAGGGGTGAGGAAAGGTGGGCATTGGCCCAAACGACAAGGAAATCGATGGGGAGCTGAGATATGGTGGTGGGCTGCCATAGTGTTTGGCCCAAGAGGGCTTGGGGCCATGGGAAGGACGTGGGGAGGAGTCCAGGTATTCCTAGGCGATGTCGAGATGGTGTCCTAATGAAAGGAAAATGGGGACTAGGAAGAAAAGTGCATTATCAAGCGTTAAATAATGTTTTTCATTCCTTTTGTGCGAAAACGGTAAGTGAAATGAATGTGGATTGAATCATATCTTGAAAGTAGAATGTCGGAGACATCATATCGACATGAATGAATGTATAGATGACGAGAGGTGATGTTATAAAAGGAAATAGCACAACTAATGTGGTCAGAACGAACATACACAAGCCTGAGTTTATATTGATGCGGAAATGAATAAAGAAAGCAAGAAAAATCTATGAACTTGATCTATAAAGTCGTAGACGGAATTGAAGATCATGGTTGAATAGATCAAGGTACAAATTTATAAATGCATTATGAGAGAAACAATGATTCGACTCAACGAAGATCAAAATGACAAGGGATCAAAGAAATTTATATTAAAGATATAAAAGATTGAGTAGGTATAAGACATGACACACAAATGATATGCATTATTTTAACACCCAGCATTATGTTGTGTATCAATGACATATGCACCTGCCATTGCATCGACATAAATTTGGTAATTAAAATAATATAATACCATTGTATGGTTATGCCAATACAGAGGCCACGAGGTAGCATGACTTGTAAAGAGTCTATGGAATGGATAAGCAGATTGGTTGGAGGTGTAAGATAAATGAAAAGGAACTAGGTAAACAAGAACACGCTACAAGAACAAAAGGGATAACAGGAGATATATGAAGGATTTGTAAGATTCCTTACCCAAGACTGTGTTGTCCAAAGCAACGATACAAAGAAAGATGTGCACACCGGTGAGGAGTCGAACGACGGTATTAAAGGACATAGAGGGATAGAGGAAAATGATCAGGGAGACCTGATTTCCATAGAGGAGACGAGATAGGGATCTGACCATCGATTTTCTTGGTAGATAAGGATGTACGGCAACTACGATGCAACCCTTGGTGTTGCACGGTACGATGGCAAGCAGATATTATGCATGCTAGGATTTGCAGGGCGATGTGGTGTTCTTAACTGGGTAGAGCAGGGCTCGCTACAAGTCAAGTTATAACGAGAAGACACGGATTTTATGGGTCATGGCTGAATGAAACAAGACACAATAGAGAGGCAAATGTGTTTATTGTTGCGGGGCTCAAGATGAGCTATAGAACTTAAGACTGAATTGCAACGGCTGTAGCTAGGCTCCAACCAAAATGAGGCAAAAGGGGAGAAGGAATAGATAACAACAGTGGCTTGCTGTGGCTTATTTGTAACTAGTTTGCATGCAAAGATAGAAAAAGAGAAAAGAAACACAAAGAATGCTGGAGTCTTCTTGGTGCTATCTGTTTTAGTTAGAAGATGAGATACAAATAAAGAGTAAGAAAGAAAAAGTAAGGCCCGATCGAGATACTGAGTTGCAGGAATTGGTGCATGTAGAAGGCAGAGAGAGGGCAAAAAGAGAAGGAAAAATGTTGTCGTAAGCTGTAACCTTGGGTTCCAATATAGCTACGTATGTAGATTACAAGTAAGTCACGATGGATAGAAAATAAACAAAGGAATGAAACGTGTGGGGTACAAGCTGATGGAGAGACATAAAGAAATTAGAAATGATTGAAAGTGCAGGCAGGAAGCTCGTTTGCTTGCAACTCAAATGATAGAAATAAGCAGAAAGCAGAACGATAGGGTAGCATTAAGAGGGGCAAGGTTTGGTGAAAGCTAGATAGCAAGATGATGATAAGAGGAAAAACAGTAGGGAGGAGGGTGATTGGGTGGTGATAGCGATGGTCTGTTGGATTGACTGCACACTGAGGAAGAAAGACATATAACTAGATAGATAGATAGATAAAGAGCCTCGAGAAAAGATCAGCTGCTTGTTGTGGTGATGCTATCTTCATTACAAACATCTAGTAGAAAGAGAGAGAAAGAAAACATGATTGAACAATGAAATCAAACTGCTCGCAGGTGGCTTGATTGCTTGCAAACAAATGTTATAAATGAAGAGAGAGTAGAATGGTAGAGTAGCAGCAAAGAGTATGGCTTGGTTGTACATAAGCTTCATGGCACGATCGAAGGAAAATAAATTAAAGATGGCAGACGAGAGAAAAGAAAAGGGAACATAAGAGGCAAAACAAAAGGCATGCAGAGATATTTCGATTGCATAGTTGTTGCACACGGATAGCTTGAGTGTTTCCATGTTGTCAGAGAAAAGAGAAGAAAGGAAATGAATAGGACCGCAGCTTGGCCGGAATTAGGCCTAGGCTAGAAATAAGATTATTATCGCTATTCGAAAACTAATCCGAACTACAAGATCACTAGTGAATTTTAAAAAATTCATTTTTCACACAGAGAAGAACCTAATGCAGACTAACGAGCATGAATGCAACAAACAAATTAATATAACCTATATTAATTTAATTTATTTAGAAAATAATTCCTTTGCCTAAAGAAAAGTGACAACAGTCGAATATTAAAGTTAGATTTTAAACTATTTCCAAAAGTTTTAAAATTTAGTGAAATTTAAGTCACATTCCAAAATTTGAAATTTTAGGGTGTGACAGAAACATTATTACCACATTGTCTGCACAACACGGATAGCATCTCTCTTTCCTCCTTCTCAGTCCTCAACTGTTGCAAGAAACTATGTGCCCATGTTGTTTAACCTGACTAAAAGGAATGCCTTGTTCCTATTCATGCAATGGAAAAGTAATTCAGTCATAAAACTACACCGGCCTCTAAGATGTTTTTTCAACTACGGATGTACTATCTTTATCACTGGTAGCCATAACCCTCAGGTGATTATGGCTCGTCCTGTGTTCCCTGATAGACTGTGACTGTAAGATAACATTGTTGAAGGTCGTAACTTATATAAGCAGTGTAGCTGTCCGGTTTTGTAATGCGTAATTTTGTGTAGTGTCACATGACAACATAGGGTTTGACCAATGTTTAGTACAGATTAGTTTGACAAAGTAGCCACAGGATATTTGACTTAGGAACAATTGTTTCAGAGCTGATGGGCCCAATGGATGGGATAAGGACGATGGTTTCAGTCCTATGGAAGTTCGGCGTTAGGCGTCATTCTGGCCTCGTATTTGGCATTGATTACAAGTTTACAGGAGCGTCAGTACGAGGTCGACCATTAATCTTATTATTGTAAAATTAATGAAAATGCAATCAAATCAAATAAAGATCTTAATTGTAAACACATCTCTGAAAACCACCCGCCTTGAATTAGAGTACATGAGTTCCATTAATTACTACACTGGACAGCACAGATGTAAATTAGGTTTAGACAGGCAAAAAAAAGAGGACTTTTACATTCCATAACACTAGCTAGCTAGTAGTATTACAAAGACAATACTAGCCAGTATTAGCGACGTCCAAATCCATTGTCTTCACCCACCCAATACTAGCTAGTATTTTGTTAAAGGCAGAAGTCCATTTTACTACCATCAAGTGTCTTCATTGTTCAATTAACCCTACTATATTTTGATCTAATTTACTCCCGCATATTATTTAGATTGGTTCAATTCACTTCCTTATGAAGATTTCTATTTCGTTTTTCTAGGTAACATCATGTTTGAGGGCAAATTTTTGTGAGATATAGGTTAAAACATATCGTATAGTAGAAAAAATTTAAATACTTTTTACACTTTTTTTATTTTGGAAGGGTGGAATACAAATTTGACATGTGAGATAGAATAATTCCAGAAAATACTTATAGAAAATTCATTAGCATAGAGTATGATGTCATATACCATCCTAAATAACCCATACAAAGAGAAACAGAAAAAAAAATTCAAGACCAAAATTTAGTTTAGGGGGTTAAGTGAACAACACATATACTTAGGGTTAGTAAAATGATCTTCTTCCTTTTTTATGTTGATAGTGATATCAGAAGAATACAATTATATGCTAGTAATTAAGCTTTTAGGAGTTTAAATTAAAAATCATGTCTAATCATTAATCCAGTGAACGAATGATATCTAGCTTTCAGATGCGATAAATAATCATTAATCTAACTAACCTTGCTGGCATAATTTGTAAATTATCCAACAAACCATTTAATTCCTAAATTACTCGTAAGAATACTAGCTACTATTGTCTTCATAATACTAGCTATTATTATAGACCGTAAGAAAACAAATACTAGCTAGTATTATAGACCGTAAAAGTTAATGTAAAAACAAAAACAAAACAAAGATGTTAGAACGCAACCACATCTTTTTCGAATAATAGGAAATAGCGTCTCGGCCTTGACCTCACAAGAAGCTAGATGGTACAATATGTCTGTACACCGAAATGCTTCACCATTGAACAGATGCTACAAAATGAACAATCATCGATCTGGATCGAGTTTTTCCTTCCTCACTTGCTTCGGAACAATCTTTATCTCATCGTCCAATGAGATAAGTCACAACGGCAAGGACGCAAGGTATATTTCTTAAGTAGCATAACAAAGTGAAAATAAGACAAAAAGCTGAAATACTCAAATAAGATAGTTGCTGTAGCACCAAAAGTTTATCAGGCTATATGAACAACATGTTCTTGGCATGTTCAAAAGAACAACTCATACTGAGTGAGTATTAGTCGAGCCATATATATCGTACAGTATAGAACAGAGGATGACCTATGGCTGTAATTCCGTTCCTGGTGCCTCCCTTTCCGAGAAACATTAAGCTCTTTGGATCACCTTCCGTTCTCAGTCCTCAACTATTTCAAGACATTGTGTGATTTTTCATTTTGGATATGACTCAGTAAGTGCCTTTTGCCTTTCTTATTTATGCAATGGTAAAATAATTGAGTCATAAAACTATACCAACCAATTAGCTGTTTTTCATATGAGGGCGTACTACCTTCCAATACAATCAAATATCATAACACATACATAACACAATGCTGCTTCTTTTCGCAGACAGCACACCACCTCCAAGCCTCCAGTAGGAACTAGGAACCTCGTGTCCTCCTTGCCCAACGGCAGCATCACCGTAGAAACTAGAAAGCATCTCTCTGAGAATAACGTCAAAAACGATGCATGAACTTCCCAAAGTTCGGAGCAACATCGACTAGCCTTCCAAGGTTGCTAGGTTGATTTGACCACGGACAACCTGCTGGCGTTCGTGGTACTGACGATATTGTCGATGTACGTAGTTCTATTTCTCATCCAGTGAGGATTTCCAGCGATTCGTTGAGGCAGACTGTGTTGTCGATGTAGTGTCGGCGCCGCGCCGTTGAGGCAGGCTGCGGACGAGCTCCAGGTTGCGGTGGTTCCCAAGCTTGGGAAGACGACAAGAGATTAAAGCCGCGGTGACCAGACCAGGACGTTGGCGCTGGCACCCGTGCCGCCGAACTTGATGCTTACCGGTTTAACTTAGTTCCCTGTATTGTACAAAATATATATATGGCCCAATAGTACGAAAATACGATTGGCCCAATATGATACAATTGTTCCTCGAAATTATGTTTTGAAGCAGGAATCGTAACAGGGCAACTTACGGTGGCCCAGTTGTGACACCCCGTGTCATTGCAACCATAAACCTGCAGAAAACACTCCCAAAACCTGAACCAAATCAGCTCAAACAAGAATCTGAATTCAAAGCCAATAGATCAAATAAATGTCAAACCAATGCATGTGAAGCAACTCAAACTTTTCAATGACAACCTGACCCAAAAAAAAATTCTGTAGCAAGAACATAAGAACAGAGAATTTTGGAGAATTTTCCATAATTTTTCCAATTCTGGAAGTGCCTCTGAAAATTCAGAGAAGTTCCTGCAAAGCCTGCTGTTCCTCGATTTTTAAATCGAATTCTGTTGCTTAATTCCACTTAGTGCCAATGATAAAGTTGGAGCTGGATCTGTACTCTTTCAACTCAGAAATGTTGGTGATTTTTGGAGCAATGGAAGTTCCCTGTTTAATTCAGCAAAGTTCGCTGGATTTATTTCGGCGAAATTGGGAAGAAGGCCGGGCCCGCCTGCAGAACTCGGCAGCCATGGGTTAGAGGAGCTTCCCCAGTCGGCCGTTCTCCCTTGCCGTCTGCGAGCGAGGAGAATCGAGTTTCGTCCTCAAGCTCGGCCACCGGACCATCTCGCGTGCCGCCGTCTAAATCCCCGCCTTCCAGTGAGCTTCTCATCCACTTGTATCGCACGTGTCTGCTCCTTTCGCTCGCGCGCCTCTCTCACTCCACCATTCTCCCTCTTCGCAGTCGAGTTCGTTGGATTTGAGCTTTTCCCCGCTGTCTGTTTGAAGAACGCGAGCACCACGACGGCGAACTCCAACCTCCGCGCATCCTCGTCGTTGACCGTGTCCACGCCGCTCTTCTACCCGCCAAGGTGAAGCTCCCGAGCATTTTTACTTGATTTTTCATACCTTGTACGGCGCGGGACTTCTTGCCGAATTTTGCTAGCCCGCCGTGCTCGTCGCCAGCCGCTCTCCGGCGATCCCCATCGACCACAAACCCTCAAACGGATTTCCCATCTTTCTGCGGTCCCGAAGGTGCTCTCGAATCCTCGATTAGTCGCCGTTTTGCGAGTTCCAGGCGAGCCGCCGTCGTCCTCCGGCGATGTGCGACCGCCATGGTCGAGCTCCGTTGAGCTCTGGTTCATCCAGGGCCGGATCTGCTGCGCCCAGAACCTGTTACCCATTGTGTGGCCGCGCTCTGATTGGCCCCGGCAAAAATATCCTTTCCAGATTTAGTTTAAATCCTCAGAAAAATGCCAGAGGCTTGTCAAATTCACAATAAATTGTACACAGATCCGAAAAATATGAAACAAGTTTTTTTGTCTTCCTTATGCTCTGATCTACCCAGCCAGTGTGTCAAACTGATCCAAACCGTCTCCTTATTTCCTGTATAAATCCTTTTGTGTTAATCTTTGTTTAAATCATAATAAATTCTCTGTTGCTCAATAAATCCTGAAACCTTGCATGGCTTGTTAACACACTGTATACACACTTACATAACAAGATTCATTATTAGACCATGTCCAATTCTTTTCTTAGGATTTATTTTCTGTTCTGTACTCTTTCAATTGTTAACAATAATCCAGAACACAATAAATTTTCAAACTCCACAGTAAATCACTTTGCGTAGTGCTTAATTCCAGAAAAATGTCACTGTACCATAACGTAATTTTGAAATCATGTAAACCAAGTTCTTTACTTAAATGAATTTAATTTAATTGCCTCATGTTCATTGCATCTAACTTGCATTCCTTTGTCATGACGTATAGCATTCGAGGTGACCAGGAGCAGCTGGAGGATCAGGATGCTGAGCAGTCAGGAGGAGATATTAGCTGATTTTATCTAGTAGCCAACACTTGAGCCAGGCAAGCCTCGGTGCATGACTTCCTGTTTAGGCTTTTTCCGTATCACTTGATTGTGGCTAGTAATTGATTGTGCATTAGGTTTATTAGGAGTTAATGTGAAACTATAGAACTGCATTAGGACCCCCTTCTAAATTTACCTTGTGTCCTATTTTTGTAGTAGTTGGTTTTAGGTTATCGTTAGAATCTGCTATGCTTAGGGTCTAGCGGACGGTAGAAGACGAGTGGTAGGTCCCACTCGCATGATAAGAATTACCCTGGATTGTACTAGAAGAATTTTAGGTTTGTTACAGACCGGACGGGGATGTTTGATAGGATGGTTGGAGAAGGGTGGGTCTTCATAGTGGTAGCCCGTCTGTGTCGATTAAGGACCGTTGGTTGTTGGCCCTGTTGAGCAAGTTCGAACGTACTGATCACATGCTAGTATTCTATGGGCCTATTAAACCGAGTAGCTTAGCAATCGTGGGGACGACATCGGCGCCTGCTGCTACGGGGGAATGAGGGTAGCCACCCACAGACGACGGCTGGGCCGGGTTTTTTGTGGGCCCAAGACTTTCGCCGGGAGCAGCAGATCGAGCCGGCCTTGTAGAGGCTTTGTAAAAGGTTGCTATATGTGGCCTTTGTGTTGCTTATGTCGTGTGGTCAGGTTTTCTCCTGCAGGATGTACATCGATGCCGCCGCTCTCGGACATGAGCAACCTTGTTCACTGCGTCACATCGTAGTGTGATATGATTGATGATGATGTTCTAGTACTATTACATTATATCTTATTACTGTTATATTGCTTATCTGATGTATTGCTTTTATATCTGTTTTAGAGATAAGTGCAATGTTTTATTGGCTAAGTACTTATTCTAAATTAAAACCTGAAACTAAGGACCAAGTAATTAGTACGGTTTTATACTAATGAGTCAACCTACCCTTGTAGCCTGGCATATTAGGAGTCGGCTATAGTTAGCCACGACGGGTAAGTCTTGCTGAGTATTAGTTGCTCAGAGTTTGGCTCTTTATGTTTTTGTGCAGGTTTGTTATGCTTCCGCTGTCGCTTTTGATGGAGTTTCCCAGTAGGTCCACATCGTAGGGTTTCGATGTGCGCCCTTTGTATCGTCGAGAGTAGTAGTTGTTTCATGTATTTTCAGACTTCCGCTTTGTACTCTCGTGTTTTAATCCATTTAACTCATTGTAATAATTTAAAGACTTAAATTTATGCTTATTTATGTGATGTACTGTTGTGTCCATTTACCGGCACTTCTGACTCGATCCTGTTAAAAGCGGAAACGCTTCACCAGTACATTTGGGTTCAGATTGGGCTGGAATTACTACATGTATGTGGGCTCCCAAACAAGCTTTCGAGGAACAATAGTTCTCATATTTCCAGCAAATTTTGCGAGATCAATTACCTTAGTTTGGTTTTCGAGCTCGGCTCGATTATTTTCTGATGCTGCGGGAGGTTGATAAAAGCATCTTACCAGTCGCCACATGCTCTGCGGCATCTTTTGCTATTCAATCGAAAAAGTCTTTCAGTAGCATTTCTATGAGTTAACAGACATTGGATCGTGTGCAGGCAGGCATCTTTATAATTGCAACACTCTAATTGCAAAATTAGCCGATCGGATCATGTGCCATGTGTACTGGATCATGTGCATGGATCTATCTTACTGTAAACTATGTAGATTGCGGTACACGCGGTAGTTCCCAAGCCTGGCAACTTGGCACTGCTCCCACAGATTCGATATCCTGTTATAAATGGTGCCCCCCATTTGAGTTTTTTGGCAAGCCAGGTGCATGCTAGAGCCGAGCAGCCGTGTTCTGATCCCTCTAACCATCAAGGTAAGTACTGGATTATACCTTAATCTCTCTTTTGGTTTAATGATTGCCCGGTATTATATACAATCAATAATACGATGAATTTCGACAGGAATAAGATGGGTGTTGCAGCTCCCGTGTTGCTGGTGCTGTTTCTTGGACTACAGGTTTCAAATGCTATGCCAGCGTCAGCGGATGCGGCTCTCAACGGAGTTTCTTGTGGCGAATGCTACAATCAAGATTGCTCCTTACAAGGTTGTCGCCGTGTCAACGGTGATCAGAGCAAATGCATCGGTTGTCGCCCTGTCAACGGTGATCAGAGCTTTGAGATGGCAATGCCGGCTGTAAGAGAGGTGATTGTCAAAGGATCTTCTTGCAGTGAATGCGTTGCTAATGACTGCTCCTTACAAGGTTGCAGTAAGTGCATTGCTTGCCGCCGTGTCAATGGTGATCAAAATCCTGAGATTGCTATGCCCGTCGCGACAGAGGCGGCTGTGAAAGGACATTCTTGCAGCGAATGTCTTGCTAACCGTTGCGGCTTCCGGGGTTGCGTTAGTGCGTGCCCGCGTTGCAACCGTGGCCCAATTGCGGCAGATGTGGCTGGCAAAGGAGTTAATTGCAGAGAATGCCATGCTAATCATTGCTCCTCACAGGGTTGCTTTAAGTGCCAAGGTTGCTGGGTCAGGAACGGTGGTCTGAATCTGCCAATGGTGTAGGCCTTGGTGATAGTTCTATTTTCCCTTCGTAAACGAGCTGCTGATTCTGCTGCTCTAATAAATAAATAAATTCTATAACTCGCTGTATCCATCGTGTGGCAGACGGAAACGCTGCAAACTTTGTAATAAATGGCTCAAGCCTCTTGGACGATGTTGGCGGTGAATATGTGCATAATTAATTTTCTATTAATTTCGTAAGCGCACGGAACATCATTGTAGCATTTCACCTTGGAGTATTCCAGGGTTATCGTATTTATATTTTTCGCAGGGAAGTAGAGCGATAAGAAGTTGAAAATGTAATAAAGTAGATACTATTATGCGAAATAACGATACCTTACTTAAGACGAGGGTAAAAGGGGTACATGATATATGGGTGGCACTCACCATATAATCCAAGGAAATAAAAGAAATAGTAGAAGTTACATTGGGAGAACAACGAGATAGAGACAAAGATTCCTATGTGGTAATCTTACATCTATTTACTTCTGGTAATTAATTCTATAAGGTTATGCACTATAGCTAAGGTTATGCACATTCAAGTCATGTTGTTTCGGAGCATGGCTATCGTGCCAGGGTTGGTACTAAACCCCAATACTGCAGGTTCCCCCTGGAATCTAACCGCTATTGAGAACCCGGTTGGTTTGCCTTTGAACGTGGCGGATTGTAAAGCTTCTCCCACGCCTGTCACACGTGGGGCTACCGTCCTCCGTAAAGACACACGTCAATCGTGCATATGTATAGTTCTAAGCACCACGCTTACAACTACCCTAGAGGAACTATCCTTGATCGAGAGAATAGCCCTATCTAAGAATGTAGCATAGCTTTCACTAAGCGCGAACTCCATTTCAGTAAAGCACTCACTCATACTACTTAGACACAATCACGAAACCCACAACAAGACTATTATGAGC
Organism: Eragrostis curvula; assembly: GCA_007726485.1. Lineage (NCBI taxonomy): Eukaryota > Viridiplantae > Streptophyta > Magnoliopsida > Poales > Poaceae > Eragrostis > Eragrostis curvula. The sequence continues at coordinate 2,926,329 of RWGY01000031.1, read as the reverse complement.
ACTAGCTTAACTAAGTAAATAAACTTAAATAGAAAAGAATTACTAAAAGAAATAAATAAAAAATAAACTAAATAATTATAGAAATAATTATATAAATAAATAAATATTAATTCTACAAGAGTTAAGATACAAGAACAATACCGAAACTCTGAGAAGACTTCCGGAACCTCGAGAAGAGCTCTCACTCTACTCTACTCTACTCTAACTCCCAAATAATAACTCTACTTCTACAAATAAGTAATGAATCTCTTGGATCAGTGAGGTGCGAGTTCGGGTATTTATAGGGTCCTTAGGACAGGGAGCATCTTATAGCGCGAGGTGGAGTGGCGGGGCCGCCAAGGCAGGCCGGCCGTCCCTTATGTCGGTTCCGCACCGCCTCATGCGTGGACGTCCCTGATTGCCTCCTGAAGTCGGTCCGTAGGTCGATGGCTTTGTGGGGGCGGCAGAACTGGAGTAAGGGCCAAGTTGAGGCCCAAACAGCCCACCAGACGGTATGTCGGTGGAATTCTGCTGAGCAGGCTTTGGTTCGAGACGTCTTAGCCCATTTACAGCCTGCTAGAGGAAGGCCGTGGCTTTTGGCCGCAAAGGGGGGCCGGCCGGCCTATGGTGGGGCCGGCCGGCTTGACATTTCTTCGTGTCAGGGCCAGTTTCCTCCATTATTTACTCCTTCATCCAAAATTCACCAAAACTTGTGGAAGTATGTTAATTCCTAACTACTATGTACAGAATCTTGGTGGTTAGCTTTTTATTTACCGATATGTTGACGGTAAATTCATGTTTTTTGCACCGTCAACACACTCCCCAAGCTTAACTTTGCTAGTCCTCGAGCAAACAACTCAGGATACCGGCGGATCAGAAGTTACAAAGATAGCGCCCCAAGAGTAATAAAGATGCAACCACGTACTCCCTAAATGGTGGTAAGTATACAAGAGTACAGAATTTTCACGAGTGTTGCACATATGTGGGGTGTGTATGCTTCACCTTGTCATATAGCATTGAGAACTAGAACATCACTTTTGGACAAAACAATTCTAGCAGGTTCAAGTCCAGAGTTTTTATGTGCTGCAAGACAAGGTAAAAATTTCTCCTTTGTTTTGGTTCACACTTCCCTTACCTCTAGTGAGTCTATTCCTACAAGCTTCACTCAAATCCTACCTTCTACCAAATGAGGCTTGTATGTGGAGCTTGGTGAGGATATGCACATTTGTCATGCGTATGTTGTAAAGCTAAAGAATAAATCTCAAGAGACATAGCAACTCTTTATATCTCGGTCAGATGGAAAATGGTGATGGAGGGGGAGAAGATGAACACACACTGATGGAGATGATTTTGCAAACTTTTGGTCTCCTTTTATGCTCATGCTCAAGATGTTTATGATAAGAATCTTAGTGCATATTTGCGAATCATGGAGTCTCTCTACTTTTTTTTTAAGACTCCATGATGCATTGGCACTAGCGATGACAGGTTCATGAGAATTTTTTTTGAAATATTCTTGAGCTTTTTGATATAGACCCAAAAGATTTTGCAAATGAAGTGATGATGGATGGATGGAGATGTTTGATGATTTTTCAAACATTCCTTTTTGATGGAAAGAAAACAAAAACTCACGCGAAGGAATAATGACCGAGATTTAGAGTGCTTACTCTCAAAAGCATTTAAACCTTAACAAAACTCAACGCATGAACAAATGGCTATGAGTGAGGATGTCGATATCTGTATGATATGGCTTTGGTAGGTAAATAAGTCCTCACAAGGGAAGTGTTTACAAAACGAAAGGGTTTTTAGGTACTTGCAGCAATTAGAATGGAAAATATCTCTGAACTTTTACCATGCTAAGAACTGCAAAAATCCTAATCATGCCATATCATAGTTCACAATGCTTAGACTTGGTGTGATGTATGTAACCCACAAAATGTAGCAACACAAGTGATGTGACTATGCTCAAATATAAATAACACACATGTCAGGAGTAGAGCTTGCATCAATGCGACACAAGGGGAGCTATCATGTAACTACTCATCATTTCCTTTAAGTGTAGCAATCACCAAGATTCTAGCATTTTTATTCAAATAGGGAGTATTTTATTAATCGATAGAAATACTTACCTGGCGGTACTCCCCAAGCTTGAGTCTTTGCGAGACTTAAGCTTGTATTGAATCGCCGACTTACCTACGGGTCCTCCCCAAGCTTGAGCCTTTACAAGGCTTAAGCTTGAATAGGCCGCCTCCTCTATCCTTCTTGTACCTGCAAAAAGAATAAGGGTGATACATGTGGCTAGCCCTTAATGGGCATCGCCGGGAACCTAACTATTTTTTGCATTTTTATATTTTATAATTTTTATTTATGTTTTCTAAATTTAATGAAAAAGCAAGTGCGAGGCATGGCTAAAGGATAACGATTGGGATGGCCTCCCCTATCGGAGGGCTCTCAGTTTTGCGTCTTTGAGCTAGAAGATTCTCCTTCATGTTCAGCTTGATTGGACCTCGCTCGCCGGAGAATCAGGCGGTGTAGAGGTTCCTTCTTTCTTCCGCCACACTTTGGTTGTCTTCTTTGTGCTTGTGGCGGCGACCATTGTTTTAGACGCCAAGGTTGTACTCTCCTCTGTGGGTACCTTTGCTGCCCGCGTGTTCTTGGCGCGCCTAGCTCTCCTCCTCCTTAGCGACTTTGACTCGCCTGCTGTTTCTTGAAGTGCTGAGGGTGCTTGTGGCGTCTTGGGCTGCTCGGATACTTTCTTCGGACTTCTCCAATAATTGGCTGTCCGTCTTTCCATTTCTCTTGCCAGGTAATTCCTCATGTGTGTGATGAGCTTGTCTGGCTGCGGCATGGGTGGAGTGATTTCAATCTTCTCCACTTCTCTCGGGTTCTTTCCATAGAAGACCATCACTTGGTTGCACTGCTCAACTTTAGGCTTGAAGTTGAATGTTTCTTCTCCGCCATTGTAGTCCAAGTGGATCTCCCCTGTCCCCATGTTGATGTTGGCGTTGGTGCCGCTCAAGAATGGCCTCCCAAAAATGGGAGGGATCTTGTCGTCTATCTCCATATCCAGCACAACAAAATCAATGGGAACAAAGAGATCCTTGATTTGAACCAGGACGTTCTTGGCTATCCCCTCAGGAATGCGTACTGATCGGTCGGCCATTAGTATGCGCATCTTTGTCGGAGATAATGGGTGGTTTAACCAATCATTAATCGCCTTCGGCATGATGCTCACACTTGCTCCCACATCATACAATGCTCGAGAGAAGCACCTTTCGTTGACTAAGCACGGGATGCTTGGACAACCAGGATCCTTCTTCATTGCGTCCTCGGGGTACAGAGAATCTTCATATCTTTCTTCACACCTGATGGTTATTGCATTGACGCTTTGTTTGGGGTTGACTTCAGGTTGCCCCGGGAGTTTACCCATTGTAGGCGGCTGCAATGCTGAGGCTATTTGTGCAATTTGCGTCTCTAGCATCTTGTTATGGCTCAGCTGATTTTGTAGTGCAGTGCTGAATGCTTCTAGCTGGGCAGCTATGCTCTCCAAGGTCTTATCGGTAGAAACGAATTTCTTGCTGATGTCGTCATTGATCTTAACTTGACGAAGCACTAGATCCTTGATAGAGGGCTCGAAGCGAGAGAAATTGCCATTACCGTTACCATTACCTCCCTGATTTCTGTTGAAGGAGAGGTCGGGCTTGGAGTTCCAGCCATAGTTGTTTTGGGGACGGAATCCATTGCCATTATTGAGGAAATTGCATTCCTCCATGGTGTTGGGGCAATGAATTCCCAGGTGCCCCGTGTTGCCACACTCTTCACACGTCATGCGGGAGTCCGCAACCTGCAGATCTTGTGGGGTCTTCATCTTCTCAAGGACTTGATCAAGCTTGAGAGCAAGCATGTCCAAGGCCTCTACTTGATGTACTCCACGTCCCTTGCTAGGGAGCACTTGGCGTTCATCGTGGCTTTGATTGGCCACGACCTTCTCAATCAGCTTCTTAGCATTGGTCACGCTAAGAGAGAAGAAAGAGCCGCCAGCTGCGGCCTCGAGGTGCTCCCTTGCGGTAGGTTTCAGTCCATGATAGAAGCTTTGAAGGAGGAGCCACTGCTCCATGCTATGGTGTGGGCATGCGAGCACGTAATCCTGCATCCTTACCCAAGCTTCAGAGACAGACTCATCTGCGAGCTGTTGGAAGCCCGTAATCTTGTTGCGCAGGGCAGTTGTCTTGCCCGGCGGGAAGAACTTAGCGAGGAAGGCATTTGAGCATGCCTCCCAGGTGTTGAGATCCTCAACGTTGGCGTAGTACCACTGCAAGGCCTTCCCCAACAGCGAGAATGGAAAGAGCTGCAAGCGAATCTCATCTTGAGATTGGTCCTTGCGTGCAAACGTGTTGCACGTCATCAAGAACCGCTGGAGGTGAGAGTTTGCTTCTTTCGAAGGTTTGCCACAGAAAGGACTGGCCAAGATCATGTTGAGCAAGGCCGGCTTGAGCTCGTAGTCCTTGTTGTTGACACGCGGGAGGTGTCCCACGCGGATGTTCTCCATGTTTGGTGCGGAGAACTCATGGATCGACTTCTCGACCGGCTCACCCATGTTGTTGTTGTTGTTCAAGATTGAAGCGGATGGGTCAGCGACCGGTGAGGAGGATCCTTCGAACGCCAGAGCTTTGGACGTCGTACGTACGGAAGGAGGGGTGAGTCTTGATCTCGCCCTCCTCAGGAACTGCTCTGGGTCAGAGTGGAAGTTTTCTGGTAGGTCGAAACCAGTCATGCACGGTCCTGTTTAAAAGTCCACAACACGAAAACAGGACAAGGGTAAGCCCGCAAAAGTAAGTAAAGTTACTTTCACAATAGTATACAATGTTATACTTCAAAATCCTAGCTGCTACTTCCTCAGCAACGGCGCCAGAAATGCTTATTGGCGGTGAATATGTGCATAATTAATTTTCCATTAATTCCGCAAGCGCACGGAACACTATTGTAGCATTTCACCTTGGAGTATTCCAGGGTTATCGTATTTATATTTTCCTCAGGGAAGTAGAGCGATAGGAAGTTGAAAATGTAACAAAGTAGATACTATTATGCGAAATAACGATACCTTACTTAAAACGAGGGTAAAAGAGGTACATGATATATGGGTGGCACTCACCATATAATCCAAGGAAATAAAAGAGATAGTAGAAGTTACATTGGGAGAACAACGAGATAGAGACAAAGATTCCTATGTGTTAATCTTACATCTATTCACTTCTAGCAATTAATTCTACAAGGTTATGCACTATAGCTAAGGTTATGCACACTCAAGTCATGTTGTTTCGGAGCACGGCCATCGTGCCAGGGTTGGTACTGAACCCCAATACTGCAGGTTCCCCCTGGGATCTAACCGCTATTGAGAACCCGGTTAGTTTGCCTTTGTATGTGGCGGATTGTAAAGCTTCTCCCACGCCTGTCACACGTGGGGCTACCGTCCTCCGTAAAGACACACGCCAATCGTGCATAGGTATAGTTCTAAGCACCGCGCTTACAACTACCCTAGAGGAACTATCCTTGATCGAGAGAATAGCCCTATCTAAGAATGTAGCATAGCTTTCACTAAGCGCGAACTCCATTTCGGCAAAGCACTCACTCATACTACTTAGACACAATCACGAAACCCACAACAAGACTATTATGAGCACTAGCTTAACTAAGTAAATAAACTTAAATATAAAAGAATTACAAAAAGAAATAAATAAAGAATAATCTAAATAATTATATAAATAAATAAATAGTAATTCTACAAGAGTTAAGATACAAGAACAATACCGAAACTCCGAGAAGACTTCCGAAACCTCGAGAAGAGCTCTCACTCTACTCTACTCTACTCTAACTCCCAAATAATAACTCTACTTCTACAAATAAGTAATGAATCTCTTGGATCTGTGAGGTGCGAGTTGTTCCTGCAGACACCAGGGGTATTTATAGGGTCCTTAGGACAGGGAGCATCTTATAACGCGATGCCAGCCTACCAGGGGCCGGCCGGCCGTCCCTTGTGTCGGTTCCGCACCGCCTCTTGCGTGGACGTCCCTGATTGCCTCCTGAAGTCGGTCCGTAGATCGGTGGCTTCGTGGGGGACGGCAGAACTGGAGTAAGGGTCAAGTTGAGGCCCAAACAGCCCACCAGACGGTATGTCGGTGGAATTCTGCTGAACAGGCTTTGGTTCGTGACGTCTTAGCCCATTTACAGCCTGCTGGAGGAAGGCCGGCCTATGGTGGGGCCGACCGGCCTGACATTTCTTCGTGTCAGGGCCAGTTTCCTCCATTATTTACTCCTGCATCCAAAATTCACCAAAACTTGTGGAAGTATGTTAATTCCTAATTACTATGCACAGAATCTTGGTGATTAGCTTTTTATTTACCGATATGTTAACGGTAAATTCATGATTTTTGCACCGTCAACAGACGTGAAGGCGGGGACGTCTTTTTTCCCTATTATGTAAAAACAATCGGTGTGTCCATCACTATCACGCTTTGTCTGTTCTAATCTTGCATGTCATGTATCTGTTAGTGTTTCGCGTGGCGCCATTGTTTTAGGCGTACACGGAGGCGTGCATGTTCACGTTGTGGCTAAGTCGGAGTCCGTGCGCGGCACGATCGGAGTGCGAATCGTGGCGCGCGCTCGGAGCGCATCATGCTTTGGAAGTTAGCAGTAGGGAGTCTTTTTATACTGCAATGAAAAAAACCCAGAAAAGCTGCCCTGTTTACGCAACACATATTCGTTTGGGTCCATGTGTTCCTCGTGTTACAAAGTTTCACTATGTGTAGACTTCGTCTACCTTATAGGACAAATACCAAGCACTCAAGCAAAGTAGAAAGCATAGTAAAAAATTCATCTTTACACACAACTTATTACTAAACTTCATCCAAAGATCAAGAGGCTTCATTTGCTTGATGAAATAGAGTTCCTTTTATCTTCCCTTTATCTAAAAAAAGTATTCGTCATATTCGCGGGTGTTTTCAGCCAACTGAAACTGAACTCGCTCGCTGGGTCAGGAACGGTGATGTGAATCTGCCAATGGTGTAGGCCCCGGTGATAAACGAGCTGCTGATTCTGCTGCTCCAATAAATAAAAAATAATCTATAATTCGTTGTATCCATCGTGTGGCAGACAGAAGGGCTGCAAACTTTGAAATAAGTGGCTCTACCTTCTTAGAGGTGAAGGCCGGAACGTTATTATCTAAAAAGTTCATTGTATCCATCACTACCACACTTTGTCTGTTAGCTAATCTCTCGTGCCATGTGTCATGTATCTATTATTGTTCGCGTGGCGCCATTGTTTTAGGCGTACATGCCCGAGGGAGCCGGAGGCGTGCATGTTCACGTTGTGGCTAAGTCAGAGTCCGTGCGCGGCATGATCGGAGTGCGAATCTTGGCGCGCGTTCAGGGTGCATCGTGCGCTGGTAGTTAGCAGAAGGAAGTCTTTTTACACTGCAATAAAAAAATAATCCCCAGAAAAGCTGCCCTGTTTACGCAGCATAAATTTGCTTGAGTTAAGGTGTTCCTCGTGTTCACGTGTGTTTCCAGCCAACTGAAACTGGTCTCGCTCGCCTGCAGTCACCTGCCGGAGTTCGAGACGACATTGTCATAATACAAACTTAAGATACCTTCAATTTTAAGTTTGCACCAAGTCCTCCAAAATCTGGAGACAAACTTTACATCCGTATCTCTTTATGACATCTCGGAACTCTGTAATTGAAACCTGTTTTTTAAGTCCTCTTGATGCTTGAATAATTATTAGATTGTTCAACTGGGTACAAAATAAAATAAAAACCTTACAACTAGCAACATTGGATACCCATTGTAAATTATTTTTTATTCATTTTTTGACATTTGAAAGTTGATTTTAAAAAACTATACATCGATCGTATGCCATCGATATGTTTATGAAATATGGGGCCCATTAGAGTCACTAATAAGGCATATTAAGGGTTTTGGTTTTAGCCAGTGGAATAGAAGGAACTTTTTTTATATATAACATGTGGAAGTGAAGTATTATAACATGTATGTAGAAGTGAAGTCTAGCCTCATTATATATTGGGACGGGCCGTGCAATTTTAAAAAAGCGAAGAAACTTATCATACTACATGTCCAAACTTTATTTAAATAGTGCTCTGTCCTTTACATCGATGAAAAAGTTTTGGATCATTGACATCAAGTGAAAAATCAGCCGAGATGTTGGACGTTTCTGTAGACACGAGGAAGAAAACAAATGTCAGTACAATTCAAAGGAAGAAGTCACCAGATCAAAACTCCAAAGCTATATCGAGCACATCGTTTGGTTGTTGTCCTTCAGTACCTAACAAAAGCGGCTTTCATGCATTGGTTGGTTGTAGCCGATCACGACCTGTTGCCTGCCCTGGTCGTTGAGCACACTGAGCTTTCAAAACTGTGTGGAGCTGAACCGACAACTTTCCAACCCATGCACGACACGAGCAGTTAAGAAGTTGGTCAGGTGGCACTGAGCCACAACCTGGTAGTGCAATCTAAAGTGCGTTCATACATATGCAGGGACCGCTGTAGTGAACTTTGGCTAAGATAATCTTTTTTACATCTTGAACAAAAAGAGAAGACATCTGATTCCCTGGATGATCGAACTGGCTAGTATTAGAATGGAGGAATTCGGACATGTGTAAAATTTATTACATTGAACGACAGTTTGAATGTGAGGTAAGGTATATATCCTGGGCTTACAAGATTACAAGACTTGCTAATCATCGCCATGAAACATCAGTTTTCTGATATACAACCACTTAAGACTCAACAATCGTTTTGTGGTACAGAACAACAACACAACTACGTACATACTCTAATTCAAAGACGTGACACTGCTCGGATACATTCATGCATAGTCACCAGCCAGACTACACACTGCTCAATTACCGCCACGGCACTGGTAAATCTGCTTGCAGCCCCTGTTGGTGTACGGCCTCCCATGGGCCGCGCACTGCCCGGGGCAAGCGGGCTTGTAAGGGTTCAGCGCCGAAGAACTGATACTGCCGGCGAGGATGCGTCGGTGCAGCTCCAGGTCCACCGTGAGCTCAGGCGCCACGCCGTCCTCCAGCCTCGTCGACATCAGTCCGCCCAGCGACGCTGCGTCCCTGGACCAGGACCCCGGGCCGCCGCCGCCAGCGAACGCGACCTTCATCCCGGCGGCGACGGGCCCGGCAACAGCGAGCACGACACCGAGGAGCACAAGAAGAAATGCTTGGACCTTTCTGGTCCTCATGCTCACTCGCTAGCTCCTACCTCTCTCAGGGGGTGGTGGTACGTACGCTCATTCAGTAAGAGCAGCTGCGCTCCTGCTTTTAAAATGGATCGGAGGTTTGGTATTGGGCACATCGCATGTATGCGTTTGTCGCAAGTTGTGAGCTTCGATTTCCGACAGCTTTTCGCTATAGTTGTGCGCAACTTAGCAACCCACTACGGATATGGAGCCAATCATGGAACCGACATAAATACCTTTTGGTACACTTTTTAGTTGCATGTTTCTCGACCTATTACTGCCCCCACGCACACAACCAGAGAGTTTGGCGAAATTGTATATCGTACAGCTCTATCATTTAAGTGGTATACTTCTAAAAGAGATCAACGTGTGAGTTTCTCGTGTCGGCAATTGATTATGTAGTATTGTTCATACGAACTAATATTACCAATCTTCATCAGTCAGTGATCGGATGCTTATACTAGTCTATAAAGAGGGAGATTAAATGCCAAACCAAGCATTATACAAACGGGCCCCAACAATATATGGGTATTGTGTGTTAAAAGCCCACTTAGGGTCCGTTTGTTAGAGGGCACGGTTGCATGAGATATATTGTCAACTCATTTGCACAAATAATAGGTTAGATAGATGTGACCTTCCAAGCCTGTTTTGTTGGACGGTTAAGCTTTGCACACCCTTCAACGTCTTAAAACCTGATAGTCGTTAAAATGGCAAGAACACACTAGTGTTTCCATTCACAAGTTCATAACTATTTTTTGTTGAAGTCTTCTCACGCTGCAAGATTTGGAAACCCACTCATTCCAGATGTTTCCCTGGCTGCAGTTCTTGTGTAGGCAACACAGCTTCAAAGGTGGTATATATTTTGGTGGACAATGCATTTGATTGTTTTGTTTTCTATGTTGAATATCCATGATTCTTGCTGCTCCTAGATTCGGAACAGTGTGAATGTTGGTTCTAACAGTTGAATTAGAGAGATATATAGATATGGTAGATGCATCGATAGAAGAATTTGTGTGGCAACATACAAGAAGGTTTTATATATATTCTATATCGTAGCTATTGGTCAAGCAATCCTTTCATTACAAGGAGTGCAGTGTGTGTTTTCTATTTTTATTTTGGTTATGGTGTGTGAACAATTTTTGGTAGTTCTAAATAAGGCATCTACATCGCACAAGTACACATGAATCTAGGAGCATCATCACTGCGGCCCACATCCCTTAATGACGTGTTTAATCCGGGGACAAGGTGGGACGAGATGGAACCATCCCAGTTTTTCGGGACAGGTATAGCATCCCACCTTATGTTTCGTTGGTGGGACGAGACGGTCCTTGTTTTATGTTTGGTAGGGTGGAAACGGAAGAAATTAACGAGATAGTAGTTGTTTCCTATATTTTATATGTTTGGAACACATGCATTTTGTCGAACAGCTTTGGATGCGTAGCGAGCTTAGGAACAGGCTGCCCATGCATGCTGCAACATGGAGCCGGGTGGCAACGGTGTGGCAATAGAGTAGGGCAAAGCAGTGCGATGCCTTGATGCAGGACAAACATGGAGCACAACGGAGGTGGCAGCTGACACATGCTGATTGATTGAAGTGATGGGTAGCCACCATAGATGGATCCAGATGTGTCGTGTTGTAGAGCAGCTCCACTAGCATAGTCCCATTGAGCTCGTAGTAGTTGAGTTTTTCTTTCTTAGGAACTGTTGCAGGAAGGTGGTGGCTTTCGACGCCGCTATGGCAACCCGAACACCATCACCACACACGACGAGGCCACCACGTAATCTAGGTTGTGGGACCGCATCTATGCCTTTCGGTTCGCAGAAAAAGGGGAAGGAGACGAGGGTTGGGGAGGACGGTAGTGAGCAGTCTCCCCTCGTCACTTTTATATGGTAGACATATAGTGCTCAAAACATGTACCTCGAATTACATGCAAACAACCATTTTCATTTGATGTTACTATGTGTGGTCATGCTTATGGACATGCAAAATTCAGTGGAAATTTCTGTATTTGTGTCCTCTGTTTTAAAGGTTCGATTTTTTATTAAATAATGGGCCACAAAAATGATTGACCAGAATTGTATCGGGCCAGCACAAAATCATAGGACATAAAAGCTAAAAATTGAAATGGGCCTCAAAAGCCGGCATGAAAATGGATGGGCCAGTAGAGAACCATTTAGCCAAAAGTGTGAATGGGTCAAATGAAGCAGGCTACCACGTCAAATCCATGTCATGCCACGTCATTTTTTGGTCAACAATTTAAGATGAAAACCAAGCGTAATAAGAAGTTATGATGATTTTTGAATTGTCATAAAAGTCTATGACATTTTGGTAAATCATCACAAATTTATGAAGAAAATCTTAAATTTGTTACAGAAGGTAACTAGAAATAGTCAATCCATGACGAAGTTATTTTCATCATAAGTCTGTCATAAAAGATTCTTTATGACGAAATTGTTAGGTTTTGTGACGTAATTAAGTCGTAATAGAAGACTGTAATTGTTGAAGTGGAAGTTTCTAACTCAAACGTAATTTCATGGCCGGTTAAGCAATTCGCACCGTTGAAGTGGTTTTGTGATGTAATTAAGTCGTAATAGAAGACTGTAATTGTTGAAGTGGAAGTTTCTAACTTAAACTGGAAAGTCAATGAAAGAACACACCGTTGCTTCTTTTCACAAGTTCATAACTCTTTTTTGTTGAAGTCTTCTTGGGCTGCAAGATTTGGAAATCCACACATTCCAGTTGTTTCCCTCGCTGCAGTTCTTGTGTAGGCCACACAACTTGGTATATATTTTGGTGGAAAATACATTTGATTGTTTTGTTTTCAATATTGAATAACTATTATTCTTGGTGCTCTTAGATTCAGAACAGTGTAAATGTTGGTTTTAACAGTTGTGTTTGAGAAATATGGAGGTGCATTCGATAGAAGAATTTTTGACATCATTAAGAAGATCGTATGTATATTCTGAATCATGGCTATTAGCTAAGCAATCCTTGCATTACAACGGAGTGCATTGGTTTTATGTTATTTCTATTTAGTCATGGCATGTGCAGAATTTATGGTACTTCTAAAGAAGCTATATACCTAAATCTATTAGAATAATCTATGCGACCGCTTCCTAATTAAGGATGTGTTTGGTCCAGGGACAAGGTGGGACGGGTTGGAATCATCACAGTTCTTATTAGGACAGATATACCATCCCACATCATTATGTTTCATTGGTAGGACGAGATGGTCCTTGCTTTTAGTTTGGTAGGAGCAATGGGGAAGGAACTAATGGGATGGACACTGTTTCCCATATTGTGTATGTTTGGAGCACACACATTTTGTCGAATGCCTTCAATGCGTAGCTAGCCCACGAGCAAACTGCCCACAATGCATCATGGAGCTGGGTGGTAGCGGTTTGGCTATAGAGAAGGGAATGGTGGTGCGATGCTCTTAAGCGGGACGAATACGAAGCAAGGTGGCAGTGGTGGCAGGCACACATGCTGATTGATTGAGGTCATGGGGATCTTGGTCTAGCATGCCACCATGGATGGATCCAAATGTGTTGTGTTGTATAGTAGCTCCACTTGCAGAGATTTTTATAGTCTACGTCATCAAAATGTCTGGGATGTATCCCTTGGATCCCAGACTTACTTGATACGTGTGGAAATATAGTGATTGACCTTTATCTATCTCTTGGACCAACTAATTCATTAATACGCACAGCTGAAATCATGTTGGGATGAGAATAGGGAGATTTGTTCCATCAACACCGTCCTACAAGGCAAGAATGTCGAACTCCCGCAGAGGATTCTAGAGCAGTCATGCTTCTCGTGCCACTACCACCATATGTTGCCGACCGGGCAGCTGTCATAGAAGCAGTGGCTCCTCATCGAGAATGTGCAGCTCAGGGAGCTGTACCTACGCGCCAAGGCAACGCTCCTGAAGCTCAACAATGGGTCTCATTTTCACAAATAAAAGGTTGGATGGGTCCTTCCAAGTCTGTTTGTAGGATGATAGGACGGCCAAATTATTTGTGTGTTTAATTACAGGGCTGAGTGCAGATGTGATCTATCTTAATTCATGTATTGATTGTTAAAGATAAATTATTTATATATTAATGCATATCCATATTAATCCTATTCCAGTAATTACTAATTGTTGGTAATTTCTGTTTGAGCATCTTTCTAGTGCCAATTTTCTATGATTTGTGAGCAATGTTGAGCATAAACATCATGATTATCTTATATTATGTCCACCAACCACACCTTTTCATATGTAGCCTTGTCTCTTGAGATGTATTCTTGGATAAGGCTAAATGTGACATGATAGTGGACAATAAAGTATTTGTACGCTTCATGACCACTGGACCAAGGAAAACCCAAAGGTATGAATTTATTGTGATTGTGCATGTGACCATATTGTGTGTGACTAACATTCTCATATAGACATTGATTATTTTCACATTGGATAGAGGAGTGTGCCAACCTTTTCTCAATTAGATATCTCGATGATTAACTACCTCAACAACTTTGGACATGAATTTGATGGAGTCACGGTGGAGGGCGGTCCATACTAAGTACATGCAAGAACCAAGCAAGTGTTGGCTTGGTGTAGATGTAGTAGGCTTTGACTCCATAGGAAAAAACAGACTATCAAAGGGGTTCGAGTTGTTTCTCTTAGAGCACACATAGTGTCGACATCTTTGAATGCATGATGAGTCTATCAGACACAAGAGTGGCAGAAGAGAAGTGGAGGAGCCAAATATGGCAAAGTTGAGTCTCTCAGTAGTACAATTAATATGTGTGGTCATGGTTATGGGCATGCAACATTCAGTGGAAATTATTGTAATTGTGTGTTCTATTTTAAAGGTTGGCACTTTGATGTTATTGTTCAAGGCGCAATCAAATAATGGGCCAGACTTTTATCGGGCCAGGAAAAAAATCATAGGACGAAAGGGCTAAAAAATATATCAGACCTGAAAATGTGGACCAAAAGATAAATGTGCGTGAAAATGAATGGGCCAACAAATAATGGGCCAGAAAATGATAGATAAATAATGAGCCAAAAGTGTGAATGGGTCGAATGAAGCATGATACCACATCATATCCATGTCAAGCCACGTCATTTTCTTCTCAAAAAATTATAATGATAAACAAGCATTTATAAAACATTAGGGTGATTTGGAAATTGTTATAAAAATATATGACGTTTTGGTAAATCGTCACAAATTTATGACAAAAACTAAAAATTTCACTGAAGGTAACTAGAATTGATCAATCCATAGCGAAGATATTCTCGTCATAAGAGACTATTTATAATGAATTTCATAGGTTTTGTGATGTAATTAAGGCTTAATAGAAGACAATAATTGCTGTAGTGAAAGTTTCTTACTCAAACCCAATTTCATGGCCGGTTAAGCAATTCGCACAACCATTAGCATCTTTTAACCGGAAAGAATACCCCAATCATTCTTTTCACAAGTTCATAAATCTTTTTGCTTGAAGTCTTCTCGCGCTGCAAGATTTGGAAAACCACACATTCCAGTTATTTCCCTAACTGCAGTTCTTGTGTCGGAAACACGGCTTCAAAGGTATATATTTTGGTGGAAAATATATTTGATTGTTTTGTTTTCTATATTCAATATCTATTATTATTGCTGCTCCTAGTTTTAGAATAGTGTAAATGTTTGTTTAATAGTTGTGTTTGAGATAAATATGGATCAGATAGATCGTATATATATTTCAGTGAAGCAATCCTTTCATTAAAACAGAGTTGGTTTTTGTTATTTCTATTTAGGTCATGGCGCGTGAACAATTTATGGTAGTTCGGAAGAAGGTGTGTACATTGAATCTTGGAGAATAATCGATATGACCCACTACCATAACTGAAATACCCCTGGCAGCCGTCCCACTTCACTCACAGGAAAATTCTTTCCAACCCTACACTACCCAATGCTCCTAAGTCTCCTGCCCCCGCCGCAATCTTGCGCACGTCTATGTTCCTCATTCGCACCCACTAATCTATTCTTCTTCCTCCCCACATCAAATCTCCCCAGCGCAGAGCCGACGCCCGTCTTCCCTCTTATCGCCGTCCACATGTGACACTCGGGTGGCTGCCATCCACGCGCGATGCCCATTCAGTTCAACCCTTGCCCTGTCCTCTGGCATGAGATCTGCCGTTTCCGGCCTCATCAGCATCCAGATCCACCCCGGCCCGCATCGGAAATGGGCAGCCTAGCGCGTAGGAGAGCCACCTTGGCACCGCGGAAGCCGACAGCGAGGTCAAAGTGGGAGAACGACGTCGCATGGGGACATGCATCCCCTTCTATCTCAACCACCTTCCATCGCTTCGTCCAACGATGGTGAGCCACACCACGGAGACCACAGCGGGCGAGATCCGCGGCGGCCGGATCCATGGCCGCGAGATCCACGACGGTCGGATCCATGGATGCGAGATCCGCGGCGGCCGGATCCATGGCCGCGAGATCCATGACGGTCGGATCCATGGATGCGAGATCCGCGGCAGCCACTTCCATGGACACGAGATCCGCGGTGGCCGATTCCATGGAGCCTAAATCCTCGGTGGCCGAGTTCAAAGGCTGACGGATCCAAGAAAATGAGCTGCTCCACCGCAGCTACCTCCACGGTGATTTCCTCTCTCTCTCTCTCTCTCTCTCTCTCTCTCTCTCTCTCTCTCTCTCTCTCTCTCTCATCCTTGTAAAGGAAAAGTCTGAATGTTTGGTTTCCTCCATGGCCGTGTGATTTCAGTTAAACTTGACTAGAAATGCTTCTGTTCATTTTTTTTTCACTTTCAAGTGCAGAAGGCATCAGAAACTGATCCTAGGTTTGAAACTATGGACTGAAGCTGCTGCAGTTTACAATCTAAAGAGGTGACTGCTTGAAAACAAAAAATCCATGTGAGATTGGAGGTACTTTTTTTTTTGGGTAGACTCTTTAACCTTGATTTATTCATCAGCACAAGCAAATGCAGACAAACGACCATCCCAGTTTTCAGGACAGATATACCATCCCACCTTATGCTTGGTTGGTGGGACCAGAAGGTCTTTGTTGTTTTTTAGTTTGAAACACTCGCATTTTTGTCGAACGCCTTGAATGCGTAGCCAACCTACAAGCAGACTGCCAATATTGCATCATGGAGGTGGGTGGCAGTGATTCAGCTGTCCATAGAGCAAGGAAGGGTGGTGCGATGCTCTGATGCGGGATGAACACCGAGCATAGTGGCGGTGGTGGCTGCCACATATGCTAATTTGAGGTCATGGGGATCTTGGTCGAGTATGACACCATGGATGGATCCGGATGTGTCGTCCTGTAGATCAGCTCCACTTGAAGAGTTTTGTTAGGGCCGCATAATAAGTCAAATTTTTCTCTATCACATCCCAAAATTTCAAATTTTGATTTGTGAATAAATTTTACTAAATTTTAAAACTTTTTGGAATAGTTTAAAATGTTGTTTTTATAGTTGAGAGTTATCACAAATGTAATTATTTTCTAAATCAAAATAATTAATATAGGTTATATAAAATATGTTTGTTGCATTCATCCTAAGTAGATTGTAGTAGGTTTCTAATTATTTCCTATAAGTTGAGAATGTCAAACTATGGCAGAGGATTCTAGAGCGGTTATGCTTCTCGTGTGCCACTACCATATGTTGCCGGTTGGGTAGATGTCGGAGAAGCAGTTTCTCCTCACCCAGAATGCATGGCTTAAGGAGGTTGTACCTTGGTAGTGGACACTAAAGTATTTGTCTTCTTCATGACCATTGAAGCAACGTGACCCCAAAGGTATGATTTTTTTTATTTTTTTTTTGTGGCTGGGTGTGTGACCAACATTTTTGTATAGGACATTGATTATGGTTGCATTGGATGGAGGAAGGTGCCAACATTTTCTCAAATGGATATCTTGATGACTAGCTACCTCAACAACTTAGGGCATGGACTTGATAAAATCATGATGGATGAGGGTCAAGGATAAGGACATGCTAGAACTAAGCAAGTGTTGAGTTAGTGTACATATAGGCTTTAGTCCATAGGAAAACGAGGCTATAAAAGGGGTTTGAGTTGTGTCTCTTAGAGCGTACTTTGTGTAGAGATATTTGAATGCATGATGATACCCTTAGACACTTGAGTGAAAGAAGAGAAGTGGAGGAGACAAATTTGGCAAAGTTTGATGTGAGGATCTAAGGAAAAGTTAATGATCAGCTTCATTGGGAGTCACTACATGAAGTGGTGGCTACAATAAGTTATAGACAGAGACGGCATGTTCTTGTCAGAGGATCAAGGATTCACCACGTGATCGATGCGGGGAAGGAGTCACCGTATGATATGGTGAGGTCAGAAGATCAAGACGGAAATATAGAGTTTCTAGACAGAAGGAGCATAGGTCGCCGCATCTGTCGTGTAGGTGTCACCGCATGATGTAGGGAGCACAAAGAAGTTTTCCAGATAAGGTGAAGTTTCTGGACATATGAGATAGATTCACTGCATGATGTGGTGAGCAGGTCACCAGATGATACAGTGACTTAGCCTATTGAACGGCTAGTGCAGTGGTTTGAAACTTCTAGGCACCGTACCGTATGACGCAATGGACTGGTCACCGCATGATACGATGGTATATGCAGTGACTCTGTTGACAACCTGCTTTTTGGCAATGACTAAATTGATGTTGGAGGTCTGTATACAGTTAATTTCCCACCCCCTTGAGGGGTCTCTTGGCCATTGTGGGAGTTGAGGATACTCAGTGAGAGTCAAAAGCAAGGAGAGGAAGCACTTGATTGGAGCGATCCTAGTGCTTGAGAGAGTAGCAAGTTGCATCCATTGATCTATAGGCAAGTGTGAGCTTGAGAGAGTCAACTAGAGCTTTACCCTTGGTCTATGGAAAGACTTATTAGCTCGGTTACGCGTTGGTGTTGAGCTATCCATGTTCTTTCTGAAGGCTAACAAAAGTTTGTGCAAGGTCTTAGAGCTTTCCTTGAGAAAGAAGCATCACTAGTGGAACACCCTTTGACCCACATCAAGAGTGGAGTCTTAGCTTTGAACGAGCTGGCTTTGGTTTTGGAGTTGTTCATCTCACAAGACAAGCTAGACAATATAACAACCCCCAACCCTTCTTGATACCTTGATCCTTTCAGTATTATCTGAAAAAAATGGGCTAGAACCAAGGACAAAATTGAGCAAATAGAGACCTCTTCTCGGCCGATGCAGTCCATGTGCCGAGCGGCAAAGGGGCCATTAGAGCAAATACAAGCTACCAAGACTTTCAACAAGGCAAGAGAGTGTACTCTGGGTCAAACAGTACCACTATTTACATATTTTCCATTAATAATTGCCAAAAAAACTAGTTCACTTAGGCACAAAGTGACAGTTTTCCGCCACTGCTAGCGGTGACCAAGGGACCGGTTTTTGTGGTAACCGGACTTACCGGTCCGGTATCGTCGGACGTTCGGTTTTCGCTCAAAACCGAACCTAGGTACCATAGCAAAATCAGTTACCAGACCGGTTTTGGCACAATAAAAAAACCAAGGTTTTCTCGGTTTTGTGAACCCTGGCGGTGACACCCAAGAATGGGGTGTGCTATAATGAACTAGACAAGATCTAGTACGCATTACCATGATTTAACAGTACTGATTAATGTATTCCAAATCTAATAAACTAGAGAAGATCCAGCACACATTACTATGATTTAGCAGTACTGATTAATGTACTCTAAATAAAATAAACTAGAGAAGATACAGTACAATACTATGATTTGGAAGCACTAATTAATTACTCTAAATAAAATAAACTAGAGAAGATACAATACACATTACTATGATTTTGCAGCACTGATTAATGTACTCTAAATAAAGTAAACTAGAGAAGATACAATACACATTACTATTATTTGGCAGTACTGATTAATTACTCTAAATAAAATAAACTAGAGAAGATGCAGTACACATTATTATGATTTGGCAGTACTGATTAATTTACTCTAAATAAAATAAACTAGAGAAGATCTAGTAGAGATTAGCATGATTTAGCAATAATGCAGACTATATATATAGTATGTATCCCAAGACGAGGACATGGTTCTATTTCTCATTGTTGTTTCTCTCGCTGGTTTTTTTAGTTCACCATGGAGAATGATAGCACACAAAACAACAACAATGGTCATGATCTGAACGTGGCCATAGAAACCGATGACACTACCGATCTGATCTGGTATGATATGGATGCCCTTCTCGGAGTTGATGATAATGATGCAAGCAATGATCACGACGTTGAAGGAGGCAGGGACAATAGTCATGAGAGTGAGGCATCATCATCCAAGGCTAAACGCCATAAAGCAAAACAAATACTAGCACTTGAAAGGTAATATATTACGATCGATTATATGAATTAGTGAATATGTGGGTCCCCAGAATGACTAACGTACTTATCTGTCTTCTATTGTTGTGCAGTTTGTTCCAATCATGTTCTCACCCGGACGATGAGACGCGAAGGGCACTTGGCACTAAGATCGGAATGGACCCTCAACAGATCAAAAATTGGTTCCAAAATAAACGCTCTCAAAATAAGGTAGGCCCAAATCTTTTACTACCCACAGATAATGTTGGCCGTCTATATCCTATATTGCACGAATATATCTAATGAGATTTTAACAATGCATGGAAATAGATATATTTATTGATCGTACCTATTTCATGGACTAATTAATTCAATAATATGCGCAGCTGAAATCATGTTGGGACGAGAACAGGGAGATTCGTTCCATCAACACCATGCTGCAAGATGAGAACTTCAAACTCCGGCAGAGGATTCTGGAGCAGTCATGCTTCTCGTGCCACTGCCATATGTCGCCGCCACAACAACTATCGGAGAAGCAACGCCTCCTCATCGAGAATGCGCGGCTCAAGGAGCAGTACCTGCGCGCCCAGGCAACACTCCGGGAGCTCACGCGCGGCACGCCACGTCCCCTCGTCATGCCGTCTTTCATCGTCGCCAGCGACGGCAACGGCACCGACACCACACTGCTCCTCCAGCATGCAGAGCGCGCCATGAAGGAGTTCCAGGAGCTCGCGGCGGCCGGGGCACCGGTGTGGCTGCCGTCTATCGACGGCGATGTGCTCAACTACCGGGAGTACACGACTGGTGTGTTCCCTGGCATGCTTGGGCCGTGCCCACAAGGGTTCGTCTCAGAGGCCACCAGGGAAGCCGCTATCGTCTGGGGCACCGCCGCAGACATTGTCGGCATCCTCACTGACCCGGTACACTTTGGTTTTCTTTATTTACCGTCCAAAGGTATGGTCATTCAAAAACTTTAAGTTTCCTTATCTGCCATCATATTTGTATTTTCTTCCTTAAGTGCCACCACCGTGAGCTTAAGCCTCAAATACAGTTAAGTTGAGTTGGAAAGGACAAATTTACCCCCTGTGAGCTTGTTGTGTGCTACTTACTAGGTTGATAAGGCTACAATAGTCACTGTGGCGTGAACAAAACCTAGGCGAAAACTTGCTCACAGGGGTAAAATTGTCCTTTTTAGGTCAACTTAACTTGATCTCAAGGTTAAATTTCACAGTGGTGGCGTGTAAGGAATGAAACTTTTGTCCGATGGCAAATAAGGAAACTTGAAAAAATTAGATGGCTTATTAGTCATCACTCTAGCTTCCATGGTAAAAAAGGAATTTTCTCATAATGTTCGGAGCTGTCATCTAATGTATACTCGTCTCCGTGTAACAGTGGGTTTTTTTTTTTCTCTCTTCCAGGGCCGCTGGTCCGAGATGTTCCCTGGCATTGTGGCGGCGGTGAGTGCCCGAGATGTCGGCTTCAGTGGCACGCTCAGTTCACGTGACGGGCTGATTCTGCTGGTGATGATCACGCATCTATCTATCTATCTATCTATCTATCTATCTATCTATCTATGTGTGTGTGTGTGTGTGTGTGTGTGTGTGTGTGTGTGTGTGTGTGTGTGTGTGTGTGTGTGTGTGTGTGTGTGTGTGTTCAAGTTAATGGCCAACGATCAGACGTGTCGAATGGGTTTAATTGACTGTATTGAGTTTTTGCAGATGAATGCTGAGCTCTGGGTGCAGTCGCCGCGCATGCCAAACCGCAGCGTGAAGTTTCTGAGGTTTACCAAGATGACGGCGAACGGCCAGCATTGGGCTGTGGTGGACGTGTCCGTCGATGGCGTCGTTGGACAGGAAGGCGAGCCCCGGGCTCAGAACACACGCTGCAGGCTTCTGCCATCAGGCTGCCTCATCGAAAACATGGGCGGTGACTACTGCAAGGTACTCTTCCAGAATTCACAACGTATTTTTGGATCGCCTTAGTAACTTAGTGGCTGTGGTACATATCATACACTTCCTCCTTTTATTTTTTACCTCCTTAGGACAAGTAACGACAATAAAACAGAGGGAGTAAATTTGTTGTTGTCAAAGCCTATGATTTCACAGGATTCGAGTATATCTAGGTTAATTGTTGAGCCTTCGTAGTTTTTGTGCATTATTCAGGTTACATTTTTTATAAAGTTTCAGGATGCAGAAACCTGCATCCTCGCCTAATTGCATTGCGACGGCATTTTATTCAGGTTACATGGATTGTACATGCGGAGTACGACGAGGCCACCGTGGTGCCGCTGTTCAAACCCCTACTCCGCTCCGGGCAAGCGCTTGGTGCGCGCCGCTGGCTCCCAGTGCTGAAGAGGCAGTGCGAATACAAGGGCGTCCTGAAAAACTTCCGTCAGTAATTCTCTCTGAGCATTTGTACCTGCATCGAAACCAAACAGATAATTGATACATGGAAATTCCACAGCTGCAGGTGACGGAAGAAAGGGGGTCATGGAGGTAGCCAAGCGGATGACAGCGAGCTTCTACGCGGCCATCTCCGGGCCGGTCACTCTTCCGGGAAGCCGCGTCAGAGAGTGGCGTGGCGCCGCCTTGCCGGTGCGCATGGTGATATGGAACTGCGCCGGCGTGGTGCCCGGACACCCGGACAGCCGGGTGCTGAGCGCCACAACCACGGTGTGGCTGCCCAGCACGCAGCCATGTGTTGTGCTAGACTACCTCCGCAACGAGCGCCGCCGCGGCGAGTGGGATGTCCTGGCCCGTGGCGCTGCAGTGACGGAGCTGGGCTATATCATCACGGGGAATGTTCATGGCAATGCCGTCTCTATTCTCCGCCCCAATGTAAGTCTACACTACAGCCTACGCAAGTAGTTGGCCCCTACATATTGATACTTATGATTTGAGCATTGGTTTTGCACATTTTTTGTAGCCCCAATGCTGCCTCTATATATTCTAGGCTTGTCACAAACATTTCTTTTTAGCAGAGTTTACGTTCCTATACTCATGTTTGTCGGGAATTGATGACGTTTCGGACAGCAAGTTTGTAGTAGCTGCCGCTCAAAAATTCTTGTCCGAACGTTGTGAATTGAAGAATAGAGGGTGTACTGTTTTTTATTGACGTTTGCTTACAAAGTCATTTGTTCCATTTGTTACATATACTTGTTCCATTTCATTATTGTGATCAAAAGCTGGAACCGTTTGCACTTCTTTCAGGTTACTGATGATGGAACGAATAACAACAAGATACTGATCCTCCAAGAGGCGTGTTCGGATCCATCATGCTCACTTGTGGTGTACAGTCCTGTTGAAAAGAACGTGACGCTCGCCCTCATGAGAGGTGGCAACCCCGTCACCGACGTCCTCTTGCCATCCGGATTCGCCATCCTCCCGGACGGCTACAGAAAGATTCCTCACGCGTCGTCATCTTCTTCATCTGCTACAAGCACTTCCACTGCTCCCGCTGGTGGCAACACAACTAGCGCAGGGTGCCTTCTCACCGCGGCATACCAGACACTGTGGTCTGGCCCCCCAGCTGATGACAACCTTGCTGCTGGTGCCTTCGATGCCATCGGGAAGCAGCTCTGTAATGCGATCGAGAGCATCAAGGCCGCCGTCGGGGCTGAAGTCATCATTCCGGCGTGAAGCTTCTTCCACCCTTACGATAATGGGGGACTGAATAAAATTAAGACTCAACTAGCATTTCCTTGGTTTAGTTAGCGCGTTGGTGGTAGCATACAGAAGAGTCAAGCGGAGAACGAACCAAGCAAGATCTAGGCTTTGCACCGGGCAGATATGCTGGTTCCTTCGTTGGCTTCATTTCTGATGGAATAACCCTTGAACGCTGGTCATTTCCTTTTTCAGAACATTCGCAATCAGGTTTTGTTTTCAAAACACAGACAATTTTCTGCCATGCTTGGTGTATTGAACTGTCAACTGTATCAGTGATTTGTGTTAGTTTATCTTATTTGCATTATTTAGTCTCAGTTGTTTTTATGAAACCAGCAAAAGAATCATGAGGACTACAATATCAGTATTTAGATGCTTTGTCCTCTATGAGTCAAGCTGGTTACAGGAGTACGGTGACCTAGTTCCAGGTGCATATATACCGAATTTCTTGCAGATGAAGCTCCCATATCACAGCATTGCCCTGCCAAGTTTGCTTTCATTTGAAGAAAGGAGGGAACTTTCAAATCAGAACTCTTGTCTTGCCTCTCAGGGTTCCATGAAAATGCTCGCCAGCATCACACCAACTCGTTCGGCTCCATGCAATTCGAGTAATGATCAGTGACATTTTGTTCTCAGAATTGCCAAGGATACTCAAGGCAGATATGAGGACCATTTCTGCAGAAAGCACATCTGAAATATCACGTTGCATTTAGTCCTAGCTGCTAACAACCAGCTGGGATCCAAAGTTTTTAGCTCGAACTACCTGTCTGTGATCCTCATCATATTCTCTCGAATACGCAGAAGAGCTGCGTATCTTTGTATTATAGGGAAGAGAAAAAGGTTCATACAAGCCCCCTCAAGCTAGGACCAAGGCTTGAGGGGGGTAATACATGAGGGTTTTGTTATGTCAAACAACACCAAGAGAAAAAAACTTGACCAACAGACTAGGCTCCTAGGCTACTTATCCAGCACTAAGCAACCTACCTAGACCTAAGTCCCTCAGACTTTTGGCTCCCGCGTACACCCATAGCTGAGCCTCTAGCCTGAGGTTTTGTAAGGCGACCTGGACGTTAGGCGATATACCATCAAACACCACAGCATTTATGTGTTTCCAAATTGTCCATGCGCCAAGGATAATCAGAGTGTTGAGGCTCTTGCGATGTTGCTTTGCCACTCTGTTTGAAGCCCTTCTCCACCAAGAGGCAAAATGTAGCTCATCATCACCAGGAGCCAGCCACTGCAAGTTGAAAGCTTGGAAGATTCTGAACCAGAAATCCTTGGCAAAAACACAACCGACCAAGATGTGTTGCACTGTTTCTTCCTCTTGATCACACAGCACACAGTGCTCCGGGTGCTCCAGACCTCTTTTAGCAAGCTGATCAGCTGTCCAGCATTTATTCCTAATGGCCAGCCATAGGAATATTTTGCACTTTTGCGGGGCCCACGATTTCCATAATCTTTTTCCATGGTTCAAAGGCTATGGACCCTGTGAAGAAAAGATTGTAAGCAGATTTAGAGGAGAAACACCCTGAGCTGTCATGTCTCCACAAATGTTTATCTTCTTCTTCTGAAAGAACAAACTCTCTGATCAGGTCCCAGAGGATCAGATATTCAATCAAGCCGTTGATAGATAACCCGCCCCTGATGTCCCGTACCCATGTACGGTTCAGAAGCGCTTGTGCCACTGTTCTTGACCGGACAATGTGGCTCTGAACAGCCGCAAATACTTCAGGAGCTATGTCTGATAATGAGCAGCCGTATAGCCAACTGTCAACCCAGAAGAGAGTGTTCTGCCCATTTCCTACCTGAGTTGATATCGAGATGGCAAACAGTGCCCGTGCATTGGGGTGTACAGGAATCTTCAAACCAGACCAAGGACGGTTTAGCTGCAGTTTTTTGAAGCCGCCACTTCATTGTTCATTTGTAAGGCCCAGGACGTGACTTCCAGGTTCTGAATGCCTAATCTGCCAAGATTGAGGGGTCTTTGTACCTTTTCCCATGCCACCGAGCAGGAACCTCCATTAGCCACCTTTCTGCCCTTCCATACGAATCCTCTTCTAATCTTATCGATGGCTTTAATGAACCATTTAGGGACGTTGATTGCAAGCAAGATATAAATCGGAATAGCTGAGAGGACAAAACGCACCAAGGCCACTCTACCAGCCAGATTGAGTAGAGAGGCTTTCCACCCGGGGTAGCTTGTCTGCAACCTTCTCAATCCAAAACATCAGATCACCCTTGCGAAGTTTCTTGTCGGAAATAGGCAGGCGAGATAAGTGCATGGGAATTCCTTCGTCGGCAATCCAAGGAAGCTTCAACCAGCTGGTGTACTTGTTCTTCGCACCGGATAGGAATGACACAACTCTTCTGGAGGTTGGTCTGCAGCCGGACGCCATCCCCAAAACAGTCCAGAATTTGTTTAGTCACAAGAAGTTCATTCTCATCTGGTCTGATGAAAAGTGCAACGTCATCTGCATATAAGGATATACGGTGATTTGGAGCCCTTGGGAGAGAGTTTGTAGCAGCCCCTCCTCGCTCACCTTCATGAACAAGACTGTTGTGAACGTCCATGATAATAATAAATAGCAAAGGGGATAAGGGGTCGCCTTGCCGGAGGCCACGTTCATGTGTGATGACGTCTCCGGGCTCACCATTAAGGAGTACCTGGGTGGATGTTGTGGTAAGCAAATTAGAAATCAGATTGCACCATCTCTGACCAAAACCCAAGTGAGTCAAAACTTCCAGTAGAAAGGACCAAGAGACCGAGTCAAACGCCTTCGAAATGTCCAATTTCAGAAAAAGACTCGGAACTTTTTGGCGATGAAGAAGCTTGATCGTATGTTGTACCAGCATGAAATTGTCGTGAATGCATCGACCCTTTACAAAAGCACTCTGATTGGTCGCGACCAAGCTATTGAGTTTAGGAGCCAGCCGGTTGGCCAATATCTTAGTTATGAGTTTCGCAAAGCTGTGCACCAGGCTGATTGGCTGAAAATCCGAAGGCGATATGGCATCAGCCTTTTAGGGATGAGGGTGAGGTAGTTGAGTTGAGAAGACCCAGTTTGAAAGCATTTCCTTGCTGTAGAATACGGGTGCGTTCGTTTCCTCCCCTCTAAATTTTAGGCATGTCACATCAAAGAATCTTATTATTTAGAAGCATTAAATAAAGTCTAATGACAAAACCTTTTTGAGAGATAGATGATTTTTACGAGATGAATCTAATGAGCCCAATTAATCTTTGTTTTGCTATAGTGATGCTACCGTAACCATCTTCTAATCACGGCTTAATTACCCTCATTAGATTCGTCTCGCAATTAGACCAGAAGTTCTGCAGTTAGTTTTGTAATTAAATTTTATTTAATACTCCTAATGACAAGATTTTCTTTGATGTGACTCCTATAAAAATTTAGACCCTATGAAACGAACACACCCTAAGTATTGGTCCATGAAATCCGCCTTTATAATGGGCCAGCAAGCTTTGTAGAATCTCCTAGTGTACCCATCGGGGCCCGGGGCTCGATCAGACGGCAAAGTTTTAAATGTGGTCCACACCTCATCCTCACTTATGGGATTGTCCAGGGCCTCAAGATCATCCCCATCCTGATGAAAATATGGGAGATCAAGAGTATGTGTCCGCTGTTGTGCTGTACCGAGAAGCTGCTGATAATATGCAAACATTGCTTGCTGTTTTTCTGCCTGAGAGGGTGACAATTTGATCTTCTACCTGTAACTTAGAGATGATATTCTTCTTTTTTCCTGAAGCGGGCTTGCATGTGGAAGTCTGAGGTGTTAGCATCCCCTTCTTTCAGATGACGCACTCTGGAGCGCAGCCGGGCTATGGTCCTTTCCAGGGATGAGAGGACCAAGTAATGGCGCTTCAGCTCCACTCTTAGCCAACTCTCGTCAGAAGACAGAGGCCTGTTATCTTGGGCGATTGCAAGCCTATGCAGAACTTCCCGAGCCAGCGAGAGCTGGGTTTTCACATGTCCGACCTGTCGCTGGCTCCAAGATTGCAATCCCAGTTAAGTCGCTTCAACTTGAGAGAGATGCGCTCTACTGCGCAAGTTGCAGTCACAGGCTTGCTCCAAGATTCAACAACGACATCATGAAATCCAGAAGGATTCAAAGTGGAATCTTTTCTTTCCAACTGCTCCAGCCTCAAGACCGAGAATCAGAGGGCAATGATCAGACAACTCAGAAGCATGGCTTTGTAACAAACATTCTGGATAAATGTCATCCCAATCCACTATGGAGAGTACTCGATCAAGCTTGACCAGAGTAGGAGAATCCGTTCATTCGACCACGTGTAGCGTTGACCAACCAAAGGCACTTCTTTCAGTTCCATATCATTGACAAAGCGTCTGAACCTCCCCATCATCGCCCTATTGATTGTTCTCGTTGTTCTTATCTTCAGCACTATAAATCAAGTTTAAAATCACCTGCGACACACCATGGTCCTGGGCAGAAGGATCGCACCTCACGAAGTTCATCAAGAAATGAAATCTTATCAGCATCACTTTGGGGGCCATATACTCCAGTCAGCCACCAAGACGGTTCATCAGCAGACTGAAACTGAACTGTGACCGAATGGTGATGCACCCTGTGGGAGATAGCAGTGAATTCACTCGAGCGCCAAGCAACAAGAATGCCACCTCTGGTTTGCCTGGGCAGGGAGGTAAACAAAAGACAAAAAATCTGGGCCCAGGATAGAGAGGACATCTCTTTCATAAATTAAAGCCAATTTGGTCTCCTGAAGACATAAAATTGTTGGACGGCAAAAGGTCGACTACTTTCCTTACATTATCACGCCGAGCCCTGTCATTTAGGCCACGCGCATTCCATACAGTATTTTTGAGGAAGCCATTTGGGAAAAGAAACCAAGTAACGACCAAGACAGACTGATCAAACATAGGTAAGATCAGCTACAGAGCGAACCTCGTCTTCTGGAGGCGCCTCCCAGCCAAACAGAGCCGCCAGGGCTATGACATGTTCTCTGCTTAGAGACCTTGAGAAAATGTCTGTGTATCGCTCGAAGAAATCAGTGACAGCTTGCGACCGACAGTGGCTGCAGATTTGTGGTCCATCTCAGGTGGCAAGTTGGCTACACGGTGACTGCGACGTGGGACGAAGTCCGCCGGTAGAGTCTTCTTCCTTCTCTTCTGGACTTTGGGCGCTGGCAGAGATAGTGTTCAACGGCTTCGTGATGCGGCGGGGTGAATTCCATGTGGGGGACGCACCTGCCTGAGCTTGTCAACGTCTGCTGTAAGTGATAGTGCTGTCTAGTGCCTCTTGTAGAGGCTGCGGGTGGAGATGGGAGCTGATGACTGCACTGGCTGCACCGGAGTGTCTGGCACCGCCACCTCCTGTCGGGCCGGGAGGGCAGCGTCATCTTCTGACTGATGGAGCAACAGCCCTTGATCCGGCAGCGGGAGGCTCCCGCCTTCCACCCCACCGGGGTAGAAGAAAGAGGACGGGCACCGGGCGAAGCTGGCGCAGACGCTAACGCCGAGGCCAGCGCCGGCAGCGGGAGATCATCCCCTTCCACCGCCACCGGAAAGGGATTCAGAGGAG
Source organism: Eragrostis curvula (assembly GCA_007726485.1). Lineage (NCBI taxonomy): Eukaryota > Viridiplantae > Streptophyta > Magnoliopsida > Poales > Poaceae > Eragrostis > Eragrostis curvula. The sequence continues at coordinate 2,897,524 of RWGY01000031.1, read as the reverse complement.
ACACTGGTGCCTCGAAATAGCTTGCAGGAGTGGGGCCAGCACGCCCTTGATCCGACAGTGGGAGGCTCCCGCCTTCCACCACCACCGGGCTAGGGGAATGAGGACGGGCACCGGGCGGAGCCAGCGCAGGAGCTATCGCTGAAGCCATAACCGGCAGCAGGAGGTCATCTCCTTCCACGTCACCGACGAGGGAGTTGGATGAGACATTGGTGCCTCAGAGCTGCTTGCAGGAATAAGGGCAACAAGCCATGGATCCGGCAGCGGGAGGCTCCCGCCTTCCACCGCCACCGGGCCAGTCGCCGCCGTCAGATTTGTCGCCGGAGCAGGTTTGTGGGGATCGGATGGAGAAACCGGTAAAGAGACCAGGACTGGGTCAACGAGCGAGATACTTTCCGTTGTGGGGGACTCAGCCTTTTCTTGGGCCGTTGAAAGACAAGCTAGAGGCAGGGAGTGATGGGCCTGGCCACCAATTAGCTAGGCCGAAAAACCTGCTTGGGGCCCAAGCACCTCATTTGAATTCAAATCACCAAGGGACGCGGGGATGTCAAGCGACGGGACCCCGTCCGCCACCGCCCCATCAACTTCGCTTGCGTTCCCAAAGCTTGGATTGATGACGAGAGCCGCCACGTCTTCAATGGGCTCCGCGACCTCCGGGAGTGAGCCACAGGAGAGGGAGAGACCGTTGACACCTCGGGAGTCCAGGCAACCCCTCCCTCCTCTGCGGCTCCGTGATTGGCTGCTGCCACTCGTGGGTCCAGCCTGGAGTGGACCGAGGGCCTCGGAGCGCCGCCACAGCCATGGTCGCCGACGATCAGAGTCCGAGAAGAAGGATCGGGTGATCGCAACCTCGCCGGCGGCGACGCCTCTTGGAATGGCCTTCGTCTAAACCGTCTCCATCCGACGCAGGAAGCGGATGATCTTCAGTCGTGCGTCGCCGCTGAGGGCAGTGCACAGAGATTGTGATGGGGTATTCAAGGCCCCTCTTCAATGCCGGGTCCTCATCCATCGGAGCCGGGGGCTCGACGATGACGAGGTCCATAGCCACCGGAATGCTTTCAGGCCTACACATCAGGCTGACAGCTTGAAGGACGAATAGTCTCGGTGTTGAACGGTGTCAGGATGCAGGTTGCGAACCCATAACCATTCGTCAAGCAGGTGCTCCGCCATCTCCAGTTACCATGCATGCGCCGGCATATCATGGAGCTCGACTTCGATGGATGACGGCAGGGTGACTCCGGTGGCCTTCATGAACTGCGACCAGCGTCAGAAATGGAGGGAGATAGGCGGAAGCTGCAGGGGGCGGCCGTCGTTGTAGACACGGATCGCCGCTGCTTCATCCGGTAGGACCAGCAGGAAGTCTTCAGGACTGAGGCGATGGAACTCCAATGAACCGGCTGGGAGCTCAAAGCGGGAGGCAATCTCAACCGCCAGAACGTCCACCGGATAGGCCAAAGGGTCGCCAATTAGCGAAACGGAGAGTGTGTTCCGCAGCTCTTCTTTTGCCCTGGCAATCTTAGCGGACCGGTCGATGATGCGCCAGGGACGGGAAGGAACAGCATCCACCGCGCCACGCGCCTCGACGCCACTGTTAGCCGGCGGTACAGGATTGTTGTCGGCGTCGTCTTTGTCATGGGCAGAAGAGCGCCGCTTGCGCACGCTGCGCCGGCGATGCTTGTCAGGGGCTTCTGTCGCACCACCAGAGGTCGGGACGGCAGCAACCTGGGGCTCCAGCGCCATCTCCGCCAGCAAGACAGGGGAACAGAAATCGGCCGGGAGCCCTGCCTCCGACGCCGACGGGGTGACGCGACGCCAGACGGAAGACACCTTGACGCCCGGACACCAGTCGGAACGGTGCCCTAGTTGACGGCACTTGAAGCAGCGCGGGCTCTTACGGCAGTCCGCAGCGCGGTGGCCACGAGAGAAGCAATTGAAGCATCTACCACGCAGATCCACCGGCACCAGGCGAGGAGGATCTCGCAAAGCCTGGCGAAGAGCCTTCTTCGAACGACGGCAAACGACACGTTGCCAGC